>JAMPIV010016688.1:0-47920 GCA_024509875.1 Oreohelix idahoensis
AAAACAAACGGGAAAGGGAAGACAGCGCTATAAGGGTAGATAACAGCAAGAGTTGGACAGGAAAGATCTATCGAGTGCAACCACCAAGACAAGAGACAGAAAACTGTTTGGAGATGCTTTAAACAGGCCAACCTTCGTTGTGGAGAGGAGAGATGGGCAAAACTTTGTTTGGATGAATGATTGAATGAACTTGATTTCAACTGTAGAGGTTTCACTGTTGGACGGAAAAAATGATTGTTCACCTTGCCCCGGTTGTACCCATCATGGATTTTTAAGGCCTTAGGTAATTATTTATGACCCAAACGTTTGTTCCAAAAACGTTGGTCACCAAGGACCCACAAGTCCCCCTTATGGTTCGGTGTGTGTATGTGAGCTTAGTGAGCTCAGGTAATTTTAAGGAAGGTCCCATTCGGTGTATAAGCAGGCAGTCAATGCCACAGACGACCTGCTCCTTTCGTCTCTCGCCTCTGTCTCTATATCGGGACTCATTGTAATCAAGAGCCAATACCCCCACCGCAGTACAATGCTCTTACGCGTATGGCGTTTCCTCAACTTTCCCTCCTTGAGGTAGACAGTATCTTCACCAGCTGGTACAACGACACATACAATATGGCACCCCGAGCTAGCGGGGCGCGTGTCCACAAAATACTCCGTGGGACAAGAAAGAAGGATACTTTGCCACTATGTTCCTTCATACATACATGCAAATTTCACTCTCATATTATAGGCGACGCGAAACCATTGTTTATAAGCATCCCAAAAAAACTAACAGGAGCTGCTCCAATCTAACCCCCTACTCATTCCTGGAGTGCAACAATCAAGCGAGACCTTAATCATAAGTTGTCTTTTACATAATACCAGGCGTGCATACAGCTACCCACAACTTCCAACAATGTCTGTATAAGATTAATATTCACAAGACGGCAGCTGATGACACTGTTGGGATTTTCTGGTTTTGAACACTCGCACAGCTTTCCACAAGGCAGACATACTACATTTTGTCTACACTTGGCAAGCGACGATAACCTGCCACTTAGGTAGGGGAACAGCACGGTCTCAGTAAGCCGGGTTGAGGACGAAGTTACAGTCGAGGAATGAGTGGGTTCAATAATTGGGATTGTTGGTTTTGGACTATTTATTTGCGTAATGGCTAAACCCCGAGTGGGTAATATGTTCACCCAATTGTACACCTTATAAATTACATCTCCATGTACACACACACCACACACACACACAACACACACACCACACCACACCAACAACCTACCACCGCGCGCCACTCACCACGCGCACCCAGCGCACGGCACACACACACTCACACACAGGGGGCCTAACCACGCGCGCGCTGCGCACACACACAACAACACAATTTAATACTATAACTTTCTTGGACTAAATCTAAACATTTCCATTTTTCGGAACATATTTAAATACTACATATCCATTAAAAATGTTAAATCTACACAAAAACAAATGGTGTATGCACACATTAAAATACCTTACGTCACTACCAAGCGTCACTTTCACGCTGCAAGTTTATTATAGATCACACAGCATAGGAAACCCATTTAAGTTTGAGACTACATAGATATATCTGCGTGCATACATTGATTAGAAATAATTGCTATGACACCTCCTAAACAGTTAAAAAACTTCCTCGTACGAGTCGTAATGTCCGTTTTCCAATTGATGCCAAGTCTACCAGTAGTTTTATATATAAATTCCCCAAAAGGAAACCTTTTTACTTGGTCGGGACTAGGACTCTAATATACGAGGATTCTTTGCTTTAAAGTACTCCACGCATACTTTATAATATAGAGGGCATACGAATTACTGCGGTTTCTTCTGCTTGGAAAGCAGGGACAATAATGCTTGGGTGGACCTACAGGCGGGACCTTTCTTGCAGGGAACTTAACGAAGGCCCACCTTAACTTTGATATGAACCCCAGTATAATATGTTAAAACTCCGGAAGGCGCCAACACTGAACGCACAAGCCCAACGTCATACATCTGGCGTCCCCCACTTGCATAACCGAATGAGAAATTAGTGCAAAATCTACAAAAATATTCCGCGGTGGGCTCATTATTCCAAAAATTTAGGAAACATACGGAGTAAACCCCCGCTACGGTTTATGCAACGCGGGGGTCGCGTTCCTTCAGTCCCAACACGTCATATAAACCTAAACATTTGCACGGTTGGCTCTGTGGAGGTAGGAATAATTCCATTGTGATTCGCTCTAAATCAAAAACGTTACGGACCGGAGTACCATGGGTTACTTGGGTTTATCAACCCGCTTTCCAACCGAGTTTACTAGGTGAGGGGGATTAATTCAGATAACACTCCAAGTCTTACAACATCTAAAATTGGGGTAGCACAGCCGATAAAATTGGGGTAAACAAGCAAAATGCGGGCGGATTAACTAGATCGCGATAAAATCTGGGAGGAAAGGAAGACTGGTGCCAATTCAGTAATAACCTGCATTAATCCACTAATAGAAAAAATACCCCCACTAGGTTTACTTTTAACTAAGCAGAACAAGACTGAAAACTCCGATATGTTTTTCCAAGGATAAGAAACATTTGCAAACACATATAGTTTTACAAAGATAAGAAGACTGGTGCGGAAAAACTCAAATATAAAGAACGGGAATCAGGAGGCCTGTTGAAAAAATAAAACCACAGTACTGCATCACATTACTCCCCACTTTTTCCTAGTCGGTCTACTGTGCCTGTTCGCTTGTTCCACACTGCCCTTATTCCTCTCTACAGAGCTGTTTGTGGAGCACTTACCTCCTCTTTTCGTTTCATCTTCTTCGTACAAATTCCCATGCTCCGGTGGAAGAGTTGATCTCTCTTTAGACCTGTGTCGTCTAATGGGGCGGGTCTGAAACTTCCCCTGCGAAGAAATATTATATATAATATATATATATATATATTTAAAATATATAGTAACTATATATATATTATATATATATATATATATATATATATATATATATATAGTATATATATATATATATATGATAATATATAATATATATATATATAATATGATTTCTCTGATCTCTAATGGTGTTAATTTCGCGCTCCTGAGTGGCGAAGATTCAAAAGATAGCGCTCAGGAAGAAAGGCTTACGATTCAGACTACCAGAGTCTCTCGTCCCTGAAGTTGTTGACCGATATCAAAGACTTTTTAGTTTCTGCTAGCAAGTTTCTCTTTAGAATGCCCACGGCTCGAGATCAAAGAGCAAAGGCGAGTTCTAGACGTTCACTGAGTAAAACTACAAAGGGTCTGTGAAGTCGCTCTCTCGCGTGCTGTCTGTCTGTCAGGTATTATGACTGACAGATGAGCTCGTGTTAGTAGAACGAAGTAAACAAAGCCTGATTTGCTTCCTATTATGACTGACAGGTGACTAAGATTGTAAAACACAGCGTTGGCTAGAGTTTAAAGAAAAAGGAGGCGGGGGGACAAAAATGGTACGTTGCAGAAATATACAGTTGGTAAAATGCATGTTTAGCTAGCAAATCATAGAGCAACAATAAGGTCACAATAAGCTGTCAGATTACTGTAGGCTCTTGTTTCCAGTACACGTCACATCCTCCCAATTTTCTGAGATAGCACCTATAAGCTCTTACGTTGGACAGGCTAAATTCCAACCCTTTGCACGTGTACCTCGGCATTTTGCTTAAGGTCTTTTATTTTGCATTTCTTGCAGATGACAGTAAGTTCCCTGATTCTTTGATTCACAGAGAACCTTGGGATTACAGAGTGACGGCCATCGCTCTTTCAGACAGTTGCCTGAGCTCATGGTGGGAATTATATACGAAATTATGCCTTGTTTAATAATCAAAGTAATGCAAAGCTATCTATCTTTCATATCTCGTCCTCGCATCACTGATGTTGGGAATCTCTGCTTTAAAGTACCGTATATGAAAACTTGGAGGAGCTGAATAAAGATGCAGTGGTTGGTTCGGATTTGTTCGGCCTACGTGCTTGCTTTCGCCAGGGCCCCAGTATTTTCCAAACTCTTTTACATGTAAGTGTGTTTTATTGAGTGATATTTTGTAATTTAACCTTTCAACTGGCTGTGGAACAACCGCAATGGGCTGTGGAACTCGGGACAGTAAACTATATCCCCACCAGCGCTACAGGAAACATCTGGAAAGTGGAAAATGTTTCTATGTCCGCAATACATTGAGTTTTTCGTTGTATTGGTGAAAGGACAGTGGCTTACAGGCAACAAGCGGCGTGTTTTATATGAGGTGTCGGGCGCAAGTAGATTTCAGTGGCTAGTGCGCATTGGCTTCAAGCCTCGTTGGCTTTGCGCAGGTGAGTCAGTGTCTGTCCCTTGTCGTGTTCTGTGCCACAATAATTTGTTTTCTACAAAAGGGTTACTTTCACAATTGCCTTCGGCTGGTAGTATTGTGGATTTTAAAGCTGCAAATAAGGTGGAGTTGGGTCATTTTCTACATAAGACAACAGGAGGCGAAGACACTTGGGAGTCATGGCCTAGGGGGGGGCCCCCCCCCCCCCCCCAGAGTGTACATGAGAGAATAAAGGGCCGAAACACTTTCCTATCATCATAATCATTCGACCTGGTTAGTAGGGATGGACTCTTCAAAATCCTCCTGAAAATAGGCTGCCCTTCTAAAATGCTGGAAATGATAAAGTCATTCCATGACGACACAAAGGGAACAGTCCAATATGTTGGAAGCACGTCACAGTCTTTTGATATACGAAGTGGCGTTAAACAAGGCTGTTTTCTGGCTCCGACCCTCTTCGGAATCTTCTTTGCCTTACTCTTTAAACATGCATTCAGAGATGCAACTGAAGGAATATGCCTTCACACTAGGTCAGATGGCCGTCTGTTTAATCTTTCAAGGCTGAAGGCAAAAACAAAAATAAAAAGGGTCACTATAAGAGACTTGTTGTTCGCTGATGATGCTGCAGTCGTCACTCAAAGCCAACAAGAACTTTAGAGCTTGATGAATCGCTTTAACTAAAGCATGCAAGGACTTTGGCCTCACAATAAGTTTAAAGAAAACGAATGTGCTGAGTCAGGATGTGGGTGCTGCACCAGTTATCACTATCGATAACTATGAATTGGCAGTGGTGCACCACTTCACATACCTAGGGTCTACCATCAATGACAAACTCTCACTGAATACAGAAATCGACAGCCGCATTGGCAAGGTTGCAGGTACCTGTTGTTGAGGATTGCTTCATGTCTGCAGCATGGCGCATTCCTCAAATGATTATATCTCCGCGACGATGATGTCGATGTTTGTTTCATGCTTACAGACATTTGGATTTGTGCTCGATCCGAATGACTGTATCATGGAACACCTCAAACGAATAGAGATATATCTCATCGACCGATGTCGATGATTGTTGCATGTGTGCAGGCATTTGAGTTTGGCCGACTCGAATTGCTGCACCATGGAACATCGCAATTGAATATATTAACGACAAGTATGCATATCACTATGCATGACGCGTATGTCTTTGTAAGGTCATTCGACGTGTGGGCTTCGGCCCCAACGGCAGCGTATGGCATGTGTGGCCATTGCCACTATACATTCGACTTGTGGGTTTTGACCCGAACGGCAGTGTGTTTCAGAAGTGTGGCCATTGCCACTGATATTGTGTGGTACAACCACTTTTTAATTGTGTGGCTGGGAAGCCATTTGAGCAGTGTATTTCTTGAACCAAACGTAAGTCGTCGTATAAATAACGCAGTTTGCATAATTATGGCAGATTAGCCCGGCGTGGTATGCCAAAGGAACATTATGTTACTAGCAATAGTGTAAGACTAGTATAGATGGATATTGTACAGCTAGCGGCAAGCGTAAGCCTAGTGTAACGGATATTAAACGACTAGCAGTAGACGTAAGCCTAGCATAATAAGTGTATTGCAAAACTAGCAGGATAGTTAAGTCTAGTGCAACAGGCTATTGTATAAACTAGCGACGGGAGTAAGTCTAGTTAGCCTCTGAATTTATGCCAAAGGACATTGGCCGTTAAAAGGAACTGACCTCTAACCAGAACTCTAGATAGAGATTGTGAACATGTGCTTATGAAATAATGAGAACTCTTACAGATCGTATATGAATGTGATGTGACTTTTGTTCCCATGTAGTTGGTGTCTGCTCATGGTATGAAATTACTAATTAAATATTTTGAGTCGTCAAAAATCACAGTCTTATCAACTATCGTATTCGGAGTTGAGTTAAATGCTATTCATCTTCAACTGATCATGACTATTGATGATTAATGTCTTAACACGCTGCATCTCACACTGCCAATATAACCAATAAGACAAGAGACTAACACAGGTCAGTCAAGGGTCGAATATCTTTTAATATGAAAACATATTCAGCACAGAATGTATCACAAGGGTTAAAGCAGACATTATCGATACCAACGAACAGTATTTACGGAAATCCTACAAAAGTGATAAGAACCCCGAGGGACTTTGACTCTATAAACTGAATACGCATATAATAACTTGGTAATCCTCAAATACTAGAAGGCAGCGAAGCAACCAGAACATATAGGGATCCCAAGAAGACCAGAACATGCTGGTGTAAGAAAGTGTCTGGATTTCGTAAAAACTGGATTACCACCTTCAAGTATGAGAAAGTCAAATGATGATGAACGTTTTGAAGGCAAAATCATTCTTTCAAGCCTAACTGGCAACTGAAAATGCGCAGGACAGAAAGTGACGTCACACATTGATGCCATCAAACGTTTAGCAGACAACATTGCTTGAGAATCCGAATTTTTTCTTCCACAAGATACTGCCCGCGGACATTTCTCACGCAGATAGAACGGGAAATCTTCCACTCGAGAACGTCAGAAAACATTCTTCCGTGCCTTGGAGAATTTGTATCTCTTCATCAAACATCTCAAGCTGCGGACGCAGATCGATGGAAGAAACCGTTTCGAAAAGCCTGGCAGCAAATACTTTCTGACGGTTTCTAGACTGCGAAGGTCAAAGGTCGATCATAAATCAAAAGGACTCAACTGCTTGTATAGCAGACAACGGGTCGGAACTAGGATTAGAATTACATGCATTCATGTATTTCTCAGAGGGAAGTCTTACAACTGAATAAGACCTTGTTGTGAATACCCAACGCTTGAAAACTTATATATACGGAATCCTACTTGAAGATATAATAACCTTTGGTTTACAGTTCCATTCAAATCATTTCTTACTTTCAACTATCATCAGACAGGGTGATTCCCCCAAGGTTTTATCCGCAATGATTACGTATCATCTCGAAAGTGGTCCTGTGAATATTGAATGTCATCGGACATTTTCCAGGAAAACCTATGCGATCGAAGCTAAGTACCCCCAAACAACTGAATGATGCTCGGGTAGGAGAAGGCCAATGGTCCTTTATGCAACTGTCAAACTCGATCGATTGAAACAGCCGGAATAAAGTGAGATTATCTGACTAATTGATGCCGAGTCGAAGTTTTTTTTATCTCATATTGTCCTTAGAAGCCGTTATTTTTCTTCAACAGCATCTTACCCAATATCTCCTAATCCGATTCTCGAGCAACTTCTGGTAATCTACAGAAAGTAGGAACCTGAACCAGTGAGACATGTGTAGCCTTGTTATCAAGGTTCATCGTTGAGGTCTTACACCTATGCGAAAAGGATTTTTGACATTGAAGAAACATTCATATTTTCATGTTTTCGGGATAAGAACGGTAGAATATTTAAATACAGGGGATTCTGACACTTTAGATTTGTTCTCTCATCACTTCATCTAGTATCCTGCAGATCTCCATCGATTGAAGAAACTCGATCTTTGGTTAGAGAGAAACATACTTAACAAACGGTTTCCTGCTGCGACTTTCCAGGTCTGTATTACAGCTGTTACGTTTCGGAACTAGGATTAGAATTACATGCATTCATGTATTTCTCAGAGGGACAGCTAAACAGATAAGTTCTTGATTGTGTTATTGCGCTTGAACATTTTATCATATTGTCATCTTGCATTATCTTTGGGTTTACTGAGTTATCATTAAATCCTTTACTTTTTATTTTTACTATCATCTTGTTTCCCCATTTCTGTTGTTTTTCCGTATATTTGTATACTCGTCGTGTTTAATATTGACTGGAATTTTCCCAGGAAAGCTTCAGTGAATGTTAACTTCTATTAGATTTGCATGCTTATACTGCTGACTGAGGATCTGACTGATTATATTTTTTCTCATGAGTCATGATATAAATGTTTCTTCGGTTCGCAGTATAACCATATTTTGTGTACTTAGCAGTCTCGTCAATTGAATTACGTCCTCTTTATTTACATAACCTAATTTCAGTACTGTTGACAATTGTTTTCGTGTGTGTGATCTAAACAATTCTTTGTCTACACGTTCGTTTAGACGACTTGTCTTGTTATATTTTTGTGTAATGTAAATTCTTCTCTTTCTTTTACTGATTACTGTTTATAAGTCTCCTTTATTTACTTGATAAGTGTAAAGTGTTGTTGTATAACTAAAAAATCATTTCATTGTAACTCATTTGATTTTTTTCACTGTCTTTGTCACATGTTCTTGGAACTTGTTTGTTATTGATTAATATATTCATGTACATATTATAGTGAGTTCTATAATCCTGGTGTATATTATAGACTATTGAAGGTACTCAGAAACCTATTATCATGTCTACACTACAGGAATTCATTGATATTGGAAAAAGTTATGGGAAAATCAGGGGCGGAACTACAAAGTTTTGCAGATACGAAATATGATGAATATTTATCGCGTCTGGAAAGAATGGAACAGCGCGAAATGACTAAACGAGCTGATGAGCTTAGGAGGTTTGAATTAACCCAAGAAAGGGAATTGAAGGAAAAAAAGAATGGCTCAGAAGGAAAAAGAAATATCCATGAAATTGGAATTAGAACGAGCAGAATAAGTGTTGATATAGCTCAACAAGAAAAAAAGACAGAGAGAAAAGCTTCAAAGATAAAGAATTAGCTCAACAAGAAAAAGACAGAGAATTTGAGAAGGAAAGAATGGCACAACGAGATAAAGAAATGGAATTAAGGAGAATGGAACTTATGCAACTGGATCAAGCACATAAAAATGCCATGGAAATGGAAACATTAAAACTTCATGCAGAAAAAGAAAAAGCTTTAGAATTAGCTAAAGTGCAGTCTGAACAGACTAAGACTGCGGCTGCTACAAATATTTTTTATCCTAAGTTAAAAATGCCACCACATTTTGATCAAACTCGCGATTGCATTGACTCTTTTTTAATCTAGATTCATCATCAAGGTCACAGCTCTGAACATACCCAAGGAAAGATGGAGCAGTCTTTTACTTGATTTTTTGACTGGTGACTCACTTAAATGTTTCATGAGTCTTGATGAAAAGAGCAGAAGCGATTTCGATGTCGTAAAAGAGGTATTACTAAGACGTTTCCAGTTAACTGAGTCTGGATTCAGAGATCGCTTTCATGCGGCTAAACCAAGCAAGGATGCAGATTTTGGTGAATTCATTGCATCTATTAAACATTTCCTTAGCAGATGGATTGATCTGTCTGGTATAAATAAAACATATGAAGGTGTTATAGATCTCATGCTGCGAGATAAAGTTTTATCCGCATGCAGCACTGAATTAGAAGCATTTTTTACAGGAAAGACATCCTAATTCTATCGATGAGTATGAAAAACTCGGAAGACAGTATCAGACCGCACATCAGAATAAAGATCTTCATAGATCGACTATTCGAGATCCTATGCCTGTGTGTGCGGCACAACATGATCACAGACCTCGATCGAAGAGCTTTGATGGACGTTGTCGTTCAGATTATTATCAATCCGACAGAGGTTTTTTTATAACTTCCGTCGTCATCGCTCTCCTTCGAATTCATATCGACGAGGTTATAGAGGATATTCACCTCATGATCGTGGGTATCACAGAGGCAGGGATTATGATGGTTCACATCAAAAAGGATATTATAAACAGAGATCATCTTATGGTAGAGATGCCAGGAAGGATGACTCTACTGATTTTGATTATAGCAATAAAAAGTCAGTCAATAATAACAAAGGTAATGCCAGATCTCCGTCGAGAGACAAAAATAAACAGAGACATGCAAATAGTTGCAGTGTTAAAAAGGAAAAAGGTAATGATGATAATGATCATGCGAACGCATGTATGGTAATGAATGATACATGTTATGAGTGTCAGTCGAAAGACAGATTAAAGTCTACAATTACACTTGATTGTGGCCATTGTATGCCAACAATGTCGGCATGTGTAAATGTCGGTTATCTTACATTTCATCCCGGAATATTGGAGGGTAAGGTAGTAAGAGTTTTGCGGGACACTGGGTCTTCAACCATAGGCATAAAGCACTCGCTTATCGAGCCCTCTGCTTTTACAGGCAAATCAGTTAAGTGTGTCACATTTGGTGGGAATATAGAAACTTTCCCTGTGGCACGAGTATACATTGATACTCCTTTTTACACAGGCACTGTCTATGCCTGCGGCTTGAGAGCACCCATAACTGAAATTATAATAGGAAACATACCAGGAGTTAAAGATTGCACTCCTGAGGAGATTGCAATGTGGGTTGAATCTCACCCACAGGTGGCAAATGCTGTTGTAACGAGAGCACAACAGTTAGCTACGGATACGGCTACACCACCTCTTCCTATAATAGATACAATTATGTCTCAAGTTGGCACTGTTTCACCTTCTGTTTTTGCAGAAAAACAGAAGAGTGACCCAACTTTACAAGGATTGTTTAGCCGAGCAGAACAAAAAACTATTAAATACACAAGAGGGGCTAAACAATGGTTCAAGATAAAGAAATCAATACTCACTAGATATTATGATGATGGCAAAACAATTATACATCAAGTGATAGTACCTAAGGAATACAGACCATTGGTCCTACAAACAGGTCATGACTCCCCTATGGCAGGGCATATGGGGATCAAAAGAACATTGTTTCGTGTTACGTCACAATTTTATTGGCCTGGGGTTAATAAGGATACAAAGTTATACTGCAAATCATGTACAACATGCCAAGGTATAGCACGTAAGGGCAGGTTCCATACGGCACCCTTACAGATTACGGACGTGCCTGAGAGACCTTTCAAAAAGATTGCAGTAGATATAGTGGGTCCGTTATCAATTGTTTCAAATAATGGATTTCGTTATATTTTAACTTGCGTAGATCTTTGCACGCGTTGGCCAGAGGCCATACCGTTGAAAACCATCACAACTGCATCTGTGTCTGATGCATTATTTTCGATATTTTGTCGAATCGGTTTTCCGGAAGATATTTTGTCAGATCAAGGATCACAATTTACTTCCAACATTATGAGGGATTTAGAATCCATGTTATCTGTTCACCACTCGTTTTGTAGTGCGTATAGGCCTCAATCAAACGGTGTGTGCGAGCGCTACAATAGCACTCTAAAACAGATGTTATCTAAGATAACTGAAGAATGCCCTCGTGAATGGGACAGGCTTCTGCCGGCGGCCCTGTTTGCTTTTCGTGAAGTGCCCCACGAAAGCACGGGGTGGTCTCTGTTCGAATTGGTTTATGGTTCGAATCCGCGCGGACCAATGATGATACTCAAGGATTTGTTGATTGGAGCATCAATTGATACAGCCACTCGAAACAGCTACGAGTTAGTGATTGATCTCCGACAACGAATCATCGATGCGTGCATTTATGCATCCCAGAGTATAAAATCAGCCACTCAACGATCACGATTATTACATAATCAAAAGAGAATATTAAGATCCTTCAAACCAGGGGAAAAAGTTTGGTTGTTGCTACCTCATAACGATAACAAATTACTGATATCATGGCAAGGTCCATTTGATGTTATCAAACAAGTCACAGATGTTGACTACTCAGTGAACGTTAGAGGTAAAATCAAAACCTTCCACGTCAACATGCTAAAATTAGCAGTTGAAAGACCACAGGAATTAATTCCTGTCATTAACTCTATTGATGATTCTTCACATCATACTGCTTCTTTTGCAGTTGTTCATGAAGAAGATACCACTTCGTCTATCCCTTTACAATTCCAACTACCTTCTTTGCAATCATCGGAATCTTGGAAAGACGTGACTATTTCTTCTTCACTGTCTTCTTCTCAACAAGATCAAGTTCGGGATATTCTCATTTCTTTCAATGATGTTCTCACCGACCTTCCAGGTCAGACATCGCTTATATCCCATGATATTACTCTTACTGATTATAAACCTATCAAACTTAGACCCTATCCTATATCTTTACACCACAAAGATAGGGTAGAGAAAGAGTTAAAGGAGATGATACGTTTAGGTGTGATATCTCCTTCGGAATCACCATATGCATTCCCAATGGTGATTGTTAAAAAGAAGGATGATTCTTTACGTATCTGTATTGATTTTAGGCGATTGAACAAAATTAAAATCACAGACGGTGAGCCTATGCCACTTTTAGATGATCTTTTGTCTGAATTATCTAATGCTACTTTCTTTAGCAAACTAGATCTCTCTAAAGGCTACTGGCAAATTCCTCTTGCCGAAAATGCCAAACCTTACACAGCTTTCACAACTCCTTTTGGGCTCTACCAATGGAATTATATGTGTTTTGGGTTGGTAAATGCGCCAGCGACGTTTGTGCGCATGATGCGCCGCCTTCTTGGCGATCGTAAAGATGTCATCACGTACATCGATGACATCTGCCTATTTCATGACTCGTGGGAAGACCATATTGATGGTTTAACTTCCCTTCTACATACGTTACGTATGCATGGTTTGACTGTGCGACCTTCAAAGGTCCAAATAGGTTGTCAGGAAATTTCTTTTCTTGGTCACCGAATAGGTAACCACAAACTGTATCCTGACGACAATACAGTCAAAAGAATTCTTGAGATTTCTACCCCTTCAACTAAGAAACAAGTTAGAAGCCTTTTAGGCCTGATAAACTATTACCATAAGTTCATCCCGCATTTCGCACAACTATCTACACCTTTGTCCGCACTGTTGACCAAAGGTAGTCCTAATAAGGTACGTTGGGACAAAGATTGCGAAAGCGCTTTGGTAACAATTAAGAAATTATTTAGCAATGCACCTATTTTGTTATTACCGAATATACGTATTCCATTCATTCTCCAATCAGATGCCTCGAGCTACTCCATGGGTGGTTGTTTGCTGCAATGTTACAAGGAAACACTCCATCCATGTTTCTATGTGTCGAGGAAACTGACTCCGGCTGAACAGAAGTATGCGACAGGTGAACGTGAGCTCCTGTCGATGGTCTGGTGCCTGGAGAAGCTGTCAAGATATCTCATCGGCACGCACTTTTACATTATGACAGACCATAGTCCTCTTACTTACATAACAGCTAGAACTATGCGTAACGCTAGAATACACCGATGGTATTTGTTGATTCAAGAATTTTCATTTACGATCCTGCCTATTGCTGGATCAGACAATAACTTGGCAGATCTTTTATCGCGCAACTTCTCTGAGAAGAAATTGAATTAACTCTTTAGTCACCATGTTGACAAGTGCTATTATTAATGTTATAAAATTTAATGTGTCTACTTAATGATTATCATAGTTATAAGTAGGTAGTACTAATATTGATATGTTCGGGAGACGGGCGTCTTCTCCATCACTATCATCCGTGCCACAAGTGTCACGTTTGGAAGTGAGGGGGATGATGTTGAGGATTGCTTCATGTCTGCAGCATGGCGCATTCCTCAAATGATTATATCTCCGCGACTGATGTCGATGTTTGTTTCATGCTTACAGACATTTGGATTTGTGCTCGATCCGAATGGCTGTATCATGGAACACCTCAAACGAATAGAGATATATCTCATCGACCGATGTCGATGATTGTTGCATGTGTGCAGGCATTTGAGTTTGGCCGACTCGAATTGCTGCACCATGGAACATCGCAATTGAATATAGTAACGACAAGTATGCATATCACTATGCATGACGCGTATGTCTTTGTAAGGTCATTCGACGTGTGGGCTTCGGCCCCAACGGCAGCGTATGGCATGTGTGGCCATTGCCACTATATATTCGACTTGTGGGTTTTGACCCGAACGGCAGTGTGTTTCAGAAGTGTGGCCATTGCCACTGATATTGTGTGGTACAACCACTTTTTAATTGTGTGGCTGGGAAGCCATTTGAGCAGTGTATTTCTTGAACCAAACGTAAGTCGTCGTATGAATAACGCAGTTTGCATAATTATGGCAGATTAGCCCGGCGTGGTATGCCAAAGGAACATTATGTTACTAGCAATAGTGTAAGACTAGTATAGATGGATATTGTACAGCTAGCGGCAAGCGTAAGCCTAGTGTAACGGATATTAAACGACTAGCAGTAGACGTAAGCCTAGCATAATAAGTGTATTGCAAAACTAGCAGGATAGTTAAGTCTAGTGCAACAGGCTATTGTATAAACTAGCGACGGGAGTAAGTCTAGTTAGCCTCTGAATTTATGCCAAAGGACATTGGCCGTTAAAAGGAACTGACCTCTAACCAGAACTCTAGATAGAGATTGTGAACATGTGCTTATGAAATAATGAGAACTCTTACAGATCGTATATGAATGTGATGTGACTTTTGTTCCCATGTAGTTGGTGTCTGCTCATGGTATGAAATTACTAATTAAATATTTTGAGTCGTCAAAATCACAGTCTTATCAACTATCGTATTCGGAGTTGAGTTAAATGCTATTCATCTTCAACTGATCATGACCAGTGATGATTAATGTCTTAACACGCTGCATCTCACACTGCCAATATAATCAATAAGACAAGAGACTAACACAGGTCAGTCAAGGGTCGAATATTTAATATGAAACATATTCAGCACAGAATGTATCACAAGGGTTAAGCAGACATTATCGATACCAACGAACAGTATTACGGAATCCTACAAAAGTGATAAGAACCCGAGGGACTTTGACTCTATAAACTGAATACGCATATAATAACTTGGTCATCCTCAAATACTAGAAGTCATCGAAGCACACTCCTATATCGCAGCGAGACCTGGACGACCTATGCTAAGCAAGAAAGAAGGCTCAATACCTTCCATTTGCGGTGTCTACGCCGCATCCTCGGCATCTCGTGGAAAGATAAAGTGACAAATGTCGAGGTGTTGTCACGTGCTAGCCTTCAAAGTATGTTTACGCTGCTTAGACAGCGCAGACTTCGCTGTCTTGGCCAATTTCGCCGCATGAATGATGGTCGCATCCCAAAAGATCTCTTCTACGGACAATTAGCAGATGGCAAGAGAACAGTTGGGCTACCACGGCTGAGGTTCAAAGATGTGTGCAAGAGAGATATGAGGGCACTGGACATGGATCCAGCAACATGGGAGGATGAAGCTGCCGATCACACTAAGTGGCGATGCTATTTACGGCGCCACCTCAGATTGGGCGAAGAGACGCTCACACAAGAAGCAGAGGTGAGGAGAACACGTCGAAAGGAGCACCAGGAAAATAAGCAGCTGAGGGCTGTCACCTCAGGGGCGCATTCCCATAGTCAGTTATGACTGAAGGGGCTATTATTATTATTATTATTATCATAATCCCTGCCGCCCAAATAGATGTTTTTTCTCTAAATACTCAGTGAACACGTAATACTACATTTAATTTGCATACACGCACGCACGCACACACACACATCACACACAATGGAAATAAAGTATCTTTAAAACGTTGATGGACAAGATTCACAAACCGCTTTCGAGCCTTCATGTCTGCAAACTGATTAATGACCTCATCAAAATTTATTTTCTTAGCAACATCGTGCTCAATTGAATCTACAGCCAGATTCGTCAATCGTATTTGACTCATTGTCGAGCGAAATTAGTTTTATCAATTTCAGTTTTAAGAAACTTCTTTTACACGACGACACAGACAGTTAAACAGAATCTTAAACACTGTAACAACCTTGGCAGAGATTCACAAACATCCTATTTCACAATAAACTCCAGAAACTGCAATGCTGTCCATTTCTTAGCATCTTCAGCACATTTTTTGGCAGCTTTCAAATGTCTTCGAAGTCGTCCAATTTCCAAACAGATATCTTCGTTGAAGAATTCATCGAAAATTTGAGTCAAATTTGAAATATACTTTTTAATTTCTCTGGCTGAATGACCGTGAAGATTGATAGGATTCGATCCATTCCCTTAGAAAGAATCTCCAGTTCTTGATAAAAACGATCAAGGCATTCAAACTTTGCCCTTTTCATTTCCTCCAGCAAACTTAAACCAGCATCCTTTGCTATCTCTCCTGGCATCACGTGACATCTCTCCTGGCATCACGTGACATCTCTCCTGGCATCACGTGACATCTCTCCTGGCATCGTTTTTCTGAGTTTTATTCTTCCTCTTCTTTCCATAGAAATGTCCAGTTTCCTCGCACTTTGTGGTTGCATAATGAATATCTCTGTCCACAGTTTCATGGCGCTGATTTTCAATAAACAGTTTTAGAGCTTACAACTTCACAATGCACTTTCCAGGTTGATGCTGTGATAGGAAAGGGAAAGAACTGAGATATGACTAAGTAGGAATAATTTATGAGTAGTAAGACTTAGCTCTGACGTCACCAAAACACGGGAAATCAGTGTCTGGAGTGGAAGAGTTGGGGGCACTCTTAAAATGGTCGTCAGTGTGTGAACAGGTTAGAAATTAGACTAACCGTAGGACCATCTGAAACTTAGTGGACAGCTCAAGTATCACTGTGTTATGATACCGCTGCATTTCGCAGAAAGGGAAGGATGTTCCCATGACAATTAAAGTTCATGTCGAGCTGTATCCAAGTGTATTATCAGCAGTTTTATTCAAGTAACATGGTTTGTAAACTCTCGAATAATTAGTCAAGGGCAAGTGATCGAAGACAGGTGTTCGAAGTAGTGGTCCAGTTCGGACATATGAAGCATACTTTTATAAGACAGCAGTGGTATAGAATAAATATCCAGCACTGGTGGTAATCCAGATTATTACTTCAAAACCATACTGCATTTATTGTGAACAGCACATTAAGAAGTAGTGTATAGTAGACAGCATCGAAGTGAAGGGTGTTCAGTATTCAACGTAGATCAAGAGTTAGTCAAGTAGTCCATGAACAGTGAGTTACATGATGTATGAAGAACAATGTAGAAGTCTCATGTATGTATTACCATTTATAATCCGGCACAGGGATGCCAGCTGTGAGTATGTTCTTAGTCAACAATAAAGAGTTTTGTTGATCAACGACTAGTCGATCAGTTATTTCAGTTGGCATAATGGTTTGAACATTAACTACCACTCATGAATCACATAAACAAGGCAGGCAGTTGTTAAGTGACGTATTTAACAACAGACAAAGGTACACTAAGACGAGAACACACACAAACAAGGGTCAGCGTAACAACAACTACACAAGAACAGAACCTGGGTTGAAACTATCACACGTTTATCTCGTTTTGGTGCCAGTGACCACTTGTGGGAAGATTACGTGTGTAACAAGACAGTGTACTTATCAAAACGCAGGCTACTGAAAAAAAAACAACGTCGAGATCAACGAAGCGTGAATTCAAGGT
Organism: Oreohelix idahoensis; assembly: GCA_024509875.1. Lineage (NCBI taxonomy): Eukaryota > Metazoa > Mollusca > Gastropoda > Stylommatophora > Oreohelicidae > Oreohelix > Oreohelix idahoensis. The sequence continues at coordinate 17,589 of JAMPIV010016688.1, forward strand.
AACGGTGAAGAAAACAAGACAGTTACGTGCCGAGACATATGAAGAGCAGCCGAGCGTGACAAGGTCAACGAAAAAACCCAAGCCAAATGTGACGAAGATACATTCTTTTTACAACTTAATTCCACAGTCGGGAACGGGTCAAACATAATCACAACAGAGTGATCCTTCTATGAACAGTGTAGCAAGTATCAACAACAGCCGCTCATAACACAGACGACAACAAGAAAGAAAGAACGAAACAAAAACAGTGTGCACACTCAAGTCAACAGTCCAGTAAAGACACATTCATCAGGAAACAACGTCCGGATACAGTGTAGTTAGTTAGTTATAATTAAGTAGTATTATTGTTTATGTATAACTTTGAACTTATTTATGTATTATAATTTCCTTCATATTTTTAGTATAGAGATTTGCTATGAATAGCAATTAGTTTGTTACAATACCAAGATAATTAACCGGAGAATTTTTTTTCAGAGCCCCAAGAAGTCCCACTAACATAAATTTTTTTGGTTTTCAGGGCTAAAATGGAACAAGGAACAGAAATTGTAGCAGGCGTCTTACGCCAGCTATCTGAGACATTGAATAAGTTAGATAAAAATAGCAAACTGACCAATGTAAAAGGTAGTGTTGACACGTTTTCAGGTAAATCTACTGAATGTAAGACCTGGCTCTTACAAATAGAGAGATATTCGTTATCAGTTCAGGCCTCAGACAATGAAAAGAGATTGTTAGCTTTTCTTACCAGCACACATTTAGTGGCCGATTTCATTAGAAGAAGGTTAGACATAGTGCCGGAGGAATCATGGCAAGATTTCAAATATGAATTGGTGAAGAGATATGGAGAATTACAAGATGTACACCTAGGATGGCAGAAACTTAGAAAGATAAAACAAAGCAAAGAAGAAACGATACAGATGTACACTGACAGAATGTTTAACATCATGGAAGATGTATTTCCAGCTGAAACGATAGATAGACAAGGAATAGATGACCAATTGATCGGTATTTTCGTAGACGGATTATATAGTGATGCCATCAAACTCCACTTAATAAGGAAAGATCATAAGACGTTAAAAGACACTATGGCTTCTGCCATTGCAGAGGAAAACATAAGGAGAAGATTTGAGTTGAGAGTAGAACAGGCAAGGTTTGATGAAGAAGAACCTATGGAAGTTGATAATGTTCATCGATCAAATAGTGATGGAAGGAGACAACAAACAGGTAGCAGAGTGTTGCAGGACATGGAATGTTACAATTGCCATAAACGGGGACATAGAGCTAGCGTGTGTACATGGAGACCACCACGCAGGTATCAAAGCAGTAGGGCTACACATATGGGTGGTTATCATGGTTCGCGACAGGCTATGTGTAGGGACAGGGACGACACATGGTGTCAACCTCAATACACCCGTACACAAGGGGCACACTTATGCACGCACCGCACGAGGGTTTTCGAGACGCCTCGTTACGGGAGATACAGTTGTCAGGGAAAAGGCAGACTTACTCACATGAGGGAGACTGACATGGGTAGGATAAATAATAGGTCTCAGGAGAATAAACAGGTACCTATGGGAAAGAAACCAAGGATATGGAAATAGAATAGAGATATATCAACAGTGCACGAAACGTACCATACAGATCCGAGTTCGTGTTTAATAACAATAGGTGACAGAAAAATCAGAAGTCTCTTGGACTCAGGCGCTAGTGTTAGCTTATTAAGATTTGGGTTGTATAAACAGCTACGTCAGCCACCAAAATTGGAAAAAACAGGCATGCAACTCACGTCAGTGTCAGGTGAAAGGTTAAAGGTGATGGGAATGTCAACGTTACGGTTTAACATTGGAACGAAGTCATTGATGCAAACTTTTGTTATAGTGAAAGGTATGTCACGGAATTGCATATTAGGCAGGGATTTTATGAAGAAATACAGCGTAAGATTGTATTTTGACATACAAAAGTTAAGGATTCAAGACGAATACATCGACATGCAGGATGATATGCATATTGCATCAGTGATAAGATTGCAAAAGCCGATTACTTTACGTCCGAATACGGTGAACATAGTCACAGGAAAAATTAAGAGGTCACCATATTATAAAATTGGACAGACGGTCAGAACAGTGGAATTCCAGGAAGCAGACATAGCCGATGAACCATGCATAAACATGACGGAGGGAATAGTAGTGATAGGAAACAGGTCTCAATTTCCAGTTATGCTACTCAACACAGCAGCAAAGCATGTCACGATACCAAGAGGATTCATTGTGGGGAGAGTACAACACATGTCACACACTGAAGGCAGCAGACAAGGACAGGATAAATACAACGAAAGGAAAGATAGACATAGTGGTATCCGAGATAGGAAAACATACACTAGGAGGGGTAGCCAACAGTTAAGACGGGATTATATGAATACCAGTAATTGTCTAGCGTGTAGAGAACAGCAACGCATGTGGAGGGAAAGAAGATGGAGCTATAGAAACAACAATCGCAGAGAATACAGGGAAAGAGACACCAGATGGACAAACAATTGTCACAGACCGTACTACACATCCGATCGAGTACACAGGATAGAATTGGTTCAAGGAAGGAGTCGGCAACCTTACTTCGTAGATAGACATACGAATAGGAAGTTATATAAGACTGGAACCGGTCAACAAAGAGATAGAATGCAGGGACGAAATATACCACAGGTTAACATGAAGGATAGGATAAAGGAGATGAAGTCACAGCTAAGGACAGAAAAAGAAAACAAAAGAAAATTTAAAGACTTTATCACGAAACATCATGATGTATTTACGCTAAATGACATAGAAATACTAATCCGGGAAAAGAACCGAGCACACACCTTAACACAAAGGAACATCAAGAAAGATTTTGAAAGGAGGCAAAGGAATGCGAATAAAAATGCAGTCGCACAGGAATTCAAGCCGGGAGACATAGTGTTCTATAGGAAACACGTTAGGAGTGGAAAACTAGACCAGAACTGGATTCCGAATTGGCAGGTGTTACGACGCCTTTCAGAAACAACATATCAAATATGGAAACAAGATCAAAATAAAACCATCAAGGCGCATGTACAACATCTAAGGTTACAAACACAGAAACCTATAGACATACCACCGCAGGAACAGAACAAGAGGAAGACCCATTATGTAGTGGTACCAGAAGACACAGATGAGGCTACATCAGAAGAAAGTTCTCCAGAAGAGTCATACAGACCAAGAGCAGGTGGAAGTCGTATAGTCACTAGAGCGGAGATACATACACAACCTAAAAACCCAAACCAAAGATCTGGAATTTTTAACGATTTACAAAAAAAACAGGAGAGAGGAAGAGAGAAAGATGGGGAGGACAAACAGGATACAGAGAGGAATAGACAGAGAAAACAGACAGAGGTGGAAATAGAGGAAGAAGAGGAAGATGTACAGCGTGATCAGGCGAGAACGTCGGAGAGAGGAAAAGGTGACAGAACTATACCAGAAGAATTAAGGAGGTTAAGAAATGTAAGAGATAACTCAGAGAGCGAAGAGGACATTCCGCTCATGGAATATGTACAGAGATTGCAAGAGAGAGAAAATAGATTAGCAGAGCAAGAGAAACAATTACGTCAGATGCAGGAAGCGGAGAGGCAACAAGAAAATCAGCAGGAAGAAGAGGAGATGGAACACAATACACAAACAGACGATCAGGAGGACAGGACAAGAGACATTAGACGTGGGAAGAAGAGATATTATACGTCATCCGACGATTCGTCAGAATACAATATGCCACTCGCGAAGATAAGAAATACAGCACAAATGCAAGTACGTCCGAAGTGGAGAGGCAGACACAGGGAAATACAAGAGGACGATAGACCGACACGAGGAAAGGGTCGGAAAACGATTAATTATGTACAAAATAGGAGCAGACAGAGAAGGACTCCAGAAGAGGTATCGATGTCAAGTGACTCAGACAGTACGTCGTCTGAGGAGAGTGACGAGCGTCACAGACATAGCAAACGGAGATTCCATAGAAGAGAGATAGTGGAAGGGAGTACACAAAAGACGAAGAGATGTTGGTCGTCTTCAGACAATTCATCAGATTATAGAAGACGCCTCGAAAAGTTGAGACAAGTAGAACAGGTGGATGTGAGATCGAAGAGTAGAGATACTATGGAGGCAAGTAGGGAGACGGGTCGAAGAGAATACCGACCCAAGACTAGAGCCAGCAAGGAAAATAGGAGAGATAATGGTATAGAAAGAAGAGGTAAAACAGATGGAGGGGATTTCCGATCTAAGAGCCGAGATAGGCTGAGACATAGAAGGGATGATAGAAGAAGGAATACGGATCGAAGGGATTACCGATCCAACAGTCGAGAAGCTAAAGAGGAGGAGACAAATAGAAGCAGTAGTAGAAGTAGAGAAACTACTAAGGATCGAAGGAGATACCGATCTAGTAGTAGAGAGGAGTCAAAGACGAGAAATAAGGATGGAGAAGGTACAAGTAGAGGTCGAGGTAGCGACAAATTAAAGAGTAAAGAAACTGAAAGAAACTCAGAGAGCACGAAAAAGGAAGAAATGGAACATAGAGAAAAATCAATGCAAACGATTGAAGGAGTAAGGAGTGGAGAGATTGAGAGAAGTTGTGGAAATGCGGGACATAGAGAAGCAGAGAACAAGCAAAGTGTTGAGGAAGTCACAAGAGGGCAGGAGACGCAAGATATAGATAAACAGATAGCGTTAGAAACGCTTAAGGCTAAGGAGGCCATGATGATGAAAATGTTTGAGATGATGAGTAAGTGAGGAGGAGGAGGCGGCTATGTAAGGGAAGGCATAGCACATGTTATACGGAACAAGGTGGCGGCGGTTGCTAGTCTTAAGGAGACAAGTATGATTGGTCTATACCGCACATATGAAGTAAACTGAGTACACCTGACCAATAGGGTACTGCAGTATAGGAGGAGATGAGTAAGAGAGAGGTAAGAGGTAGATTTGAAGCCATGGTAGTATGGGCGAAATTATAGGAAAAGCCGTGGTGACGACGGTAAGAATAATGAAGATAGAGATATGGAGAAATAAGTGATGAGGAGAAATATTTGGAGATGAATAGAGTGTATAATTGAGAAATTGGAGAGTACAGTTCCAATGAGGGAACAAGAGGTAGAGGAGATAAATGGGAGAAGGAGAGAAGAAGAAATTGCAGCGGGAGTCTAGTTGTGTGGAAATTAGATGCAATTAGTTTACACTGAACAAATTAAAAAGCTGAGTAGATCTGAATGATAGACTACTGCAGGAAGAGAGAGAATAATTAAGACTCGAGTGTAGAGAGGTCCGAGCAGAGGCCATGGGAGATGGCAGAGACAATGAAGTTTTGCGAAACCATAGAGATATAACAGAGAGATACATGGAAGGTACACATAAGTATGTTGGGAGAAGCCATGTGTAAAAGGGCAGAGATATAGAGAAAGGTTCATCAGAAAGCAAAATGTAACGAACATATAACGGAGGAATTATAAGTGAGACGACAAGAGGTGAATGTGAGTTCAGGACTGAACTAATATAGTAAGAGAAGGTTTACGAAAAAGGGCAGAATGTTATGAGGAACAAAAGAGTAGGGAAGAAAGAGATTGAAATACACGAATACGGAAAGCAGGACAGATGAGTGCACAGGCACGTGAAATAGGAGAAATAGAAAGAAGAGTTAGGAATAGATAGACCATACGGAAACGCAAGTAGTTCGTATTAGGGGACCACATAAGGTATTTTTAGGTCCAAAAGATAGGTGGAAGTTTAGTCAGGGGGGATGGCAAGAACAAAGAATCAGTGACACCATGATGTTTAAATGGGTCACAAACGATTGTATATATTATAAAGGGTAACAGGCAGTTACAGTATCTTGTGTGAAAACGTGTTAACTACAGAAAAAGTAAATAAGAAAGTGAGTACGGGTAGAATGATGTTCGGTAGGTCATGATGGAATGACTTACAATGGTAGACAAATAGATTTGAGATATGACAGCTAATGAAAAAAGGTTGAACTCAGAAACAAAGTAGGGAATGGTGAGGTTCAGAGTAAAAATGGAGTGTGAAAGATATAATAAATTGTGGATGAAAGAAGTGTACAAGGTATAAATAGGTCACAGTTAGTAGTGATTACAGATTATGTTTTGTGGTCAGCATTATATGATTACAATAGGAGGAGATAGTAAGATGATGATGAGGAATACATAATGGATTACTCCATGTGAGTAGAATGATGATATATATTTGATTTAAGTGTTTATGTATTGTAGTACTGGTCAAGGAAGTAGACATATTAAGATTTAGGGTAGAGGTAGGTGTAATAATTAAGGGGAGAGAAAAATTTGTCCTCAGGGACAAATCTTTTTTTAGGATAGGGGAGGTAATGTGATAGGAAAGGGAAAGAACTGAGATATGACTAAGTAGGAATAATTTATGAGTAGTAAGACTTAGCTCTGACGTCACCAAAACACGGGAAATCAGTGTCTGAAGTGGGAGAGTTGGGGTCACTCTTAAAATGGTCGTCAGTGTGTGAACAGGTTAGAAATTAGACTAACCGTAGGACCATCTGAAACTTAGTGGACAGCTCAAGTATCACTGTGTTATGATACCGCTGCATTTCGCAGAAAGGGAAGGATGTTCCCATGACAATTAAAGTTCATGTCGAGCTGTATCCAAGTGTATTATCAGCAGTTTTATTCAAGTAACATGGTTTGTAAACTCTCGAATAATTAGTCAAGGGCAAGTGATCGAAGACAGGTGTTCGAAGTAGTGGTCCAGTTCGGACATATGAAGCATACTTTATAAGACAGCAGTGGTATAGAATAAATATCCAGCACTGGTGGTAATCCAGATTATTACTTCAAAACCATACTGCATTTATTGTGAACAGCACATTAAGAAGTAGTGTTAGTAGACAGCATCGAAGTGAAGGGTGTTCAGTATTCAACGTAGATCAAGAGTTAGTCAAGTAGTCCATGAACAGTGAGTTACATGATGTATGAAGAACAATGTAGAAGTCTCATGTATGCTATTACCATTTATAATCAGGCACAGGGATGCCAGCTGTGAATATGTTCTTAGTCAACAATAAAGAGTTTTGTTGATCAACGACTAGTCGATCAGTTATTTCAGTTGGCATAATGGTTTGAACATTAACTACCACTCATGAATCACATAAACAAGGCAGGCAGTTGTTAAGTGACGTATTTAACAACAGACAAAGGTACACTAAGACGAGAACACACACAAACAAGGGTCAGCGTAACAACAACTACACACATCAGACAAAATCTGAACTGATCCTCTTTTCCCCAAATTTTCTTTAGGATTGCAGTTCTTCAAGGGCAGAGGCCAGCTTTTCAAAATTTGACTTTACTGGACTTACGGCATTGTAGTGGGCGCTCCAACTTGTCTGGGAAAGCCTTTTGACTGACATGCCTACATTCTTCACCAGCATTTCCCATCGATGAAATGAGACCAAAAACAGCTGGGAAAAGGCTATTTCAGAATAGAAGAACCTTACTGTGCAGGATGTCTTCAAGACAATAATATAGAACATTTCTTGTTAAGGTGTAAGAGGTATGACCAAATGAGAATACCAATATTAGATTATTTGCAAGCATCCAACTTACCTATAAATACAGAAGAGGTGTTGAGAATAGACAGATTTAGGTAACTGCATAATATAGTCAAACAATATTTAACACGAACACATGTTAATATATAATGGCTGGGAATGTGTAGGTCTGATGCTGTTCTTACAATGCATATGACTTAACAGATGAAAGTCAATTAAATATCTGTTAAAGTCCGTTATATAACTAGAACCACCAGGCCTTTACACCCCTCCACTTTAATATTATTCTTGTTCATAGTTTCTTCTTGATTTGTTTGTTTGTTTGTTTATTTGTTGTTTTTTTTTATTTATTTAACGTATAAGCACAATTGTGATTGTCTCTATTTACATTGATTTGACAATTGTGATTCCACTTTCTCATGTCGGCAGTTGTTCATATTATTTGGAATTGAAAACAATATATATCCTAATTATAACCCATCGGAGGTTGAAGGGATATTGTTTTTTTTTTTTTCATTAAATTAAAAAAAAAAAAAGCAGTAAATTCTCTCTAATGTTCCAGAAAGGCCACACATAAAGATGTGCTGCCAAAAGAGTGCAAGAGTGCACACCGCAAGGGTTCGGTGAATGATATGCGCAAGGCACAAACAGCGCCTTGGAGTTATTCTTTCTTATCTTCGACTGAACTCCGCCATGACCCCTAGCCATAGCTGCAGCGTTGTCACATCCTTGACCACGGCGCAGATTTATATCTAGTCCATCTTTCTTATATAACATCTGTTGGTTTTGTATTTGATATTCAGAGTGCCGTAACAGATTGCAGTGTGGCTACACAGTACGTGTAATATTCGTGGCTGTCGGCATTGATATTCTTCTTCTTCTTCTTTGTTCGTCCTGAAAAGGACGGTGGTTGCGTTGTGTCTGTTTAGGACTAAGCTGTAATATCTGAACCTTTCGGTCGACACATCCGACTTCTGCACGGCATTTTTTAGGACCGGGTTAGGGCATTGATATTATACTTATGATTAAGCTAAAAAAGTGGCAGCGTCTGGCAAGCCGGATTTAGATATGGTGAGGCCCTACGCCAGGGGTAGGCAACTAGTCGATTCCGATCTACCGATAGATCTTTGGCGATTATTTGGTAGATCTGTCAGCGACTGCGGGGAAAGCAAAAGGCTGTTTAAATTAGGGACATTTCGGACTAGACCTCTCCATCCGGCATTTAAAATCGCGATGTTCCCGGGATCATAAGTACTTTTTCTGCATTCCCAATGAAAACTCACCACCTGGTTACTAAAACACAGTATATTTGGGAATTTCTTGAGATAGGAACGAGGTAATTTCTTTGTTAGCTTCCTCATCCTCTCCCCCTTTTATTCTGGTTTAAAATTACATCCATACATACATATATATGTAGATCTTCAGAGGTCGCAACGTTACCGAAGTAGATCTTTAGAGAGCTCACTGTTACCAAAGTCGATCCCAAAAGCTTATGGGTTGTCGACCCCTGCCCTAATCTATAGGAAGCTGTAGAGGCTCTACTTGGTAACAGATAATAAGGTCGTGTAACAACTGAACTTAGCATAAGATATGCCGACAGACTGTAGCTTATTTAGCTTATGACTAAAACCGGCCCTGGACCGTACGGATGTTGTTTCAATACCTACCATGCTGCGATACTACAATGTAAATATTGTCTTACGTATAAAATAGCTAATGCCAATCCTGGTGAAATAAATAACGAAGTTAGCCATGGGGCTAATTACGAAAAATTATGGAAAAATCTCTTAGGGTAAATAAGTTAAAATCAACCTTTAATCAGTGAGTTTCCAAGGACATAACACAATAATTCTTCCAAAATGTAAAGCAATCTGGACTCCTTAATCGCATGCGACCAGAGATGCTTGTAGGAAAAATCTAAATAGTTTGCTCTTTACTTTGTCGTGTGTCAACAAAGACGCTGCAGGGTGTAGATTTAACAATGAGTCCAAGGTGTTCCGGAATCAAGTAAAGGTTCCCAGTCAATGAGTACACCCGTGACCACTTTCTTAATAGTGTAAGGATTGTATCACTATTCTTATTTATAACAACCAGGCATACACCGCTATGTGCACCTTTGTAAAGTCGCTACGGTTGCTCTGTTCCTTTTCGGCTGATCCGAGGGTACTAAATTGTATAGCAAGTGTGATCACCTGTTTTAGCGTGTGTGTGGGTTGCGGGGGAGAAAGGCGAGCAGTTGAATTTATACACAGAATCAGCTAAATTTATGCCTTTGGCAAGCGTTCCTGTTACTCATTGAACTGAAATAATTGTGTACAAAATGACTTCGTGCAAAATAGATTTTCATTGATGTTGCTATCGGTGTCACACATGATCCATAACCTAATCACACACGAGGAAATCCCATCATGTGAGATGAGTATAGCCAAGGATAAACGAAATACGACTTTTCCCAATTTTGTCGACTGAAAGAATACGAACAAAATAAAAGACAAAAAAATAGATACCGTTGAGGCTACAAGGCTTTTGTCTGGGAAAGGAAAAAAGTAATTTTGTCGACATTGGTGAAATTATTTCGGGAATGTTTTATGTAGTTTCAACATGTATATTGGCATTTCCCCTCTCTCGATGGCACCCTGCTCCTGACTGTCACCCGGGGCGGACCGTCCCCCTCGCACCCCCGGTAGTACGCCTCTGTCTGAAAGGTTATTAAGTTACAATCTATTTCATTATTTTTTTTTTTTAATTTAGAGTGTCCACACTGCTATATTCTCAACGTCCAAGTAGTGTAGTGATTATAAGCGTTGCAACTATTAGGTGGATTCATGGGGCAGTGAGTTCGACGCACAGGCATGAGATAAAGTTAAGTCCACGTTGACAGAGGTGGGGGTAGCCTCAAGGTTATCACTAGGGACGCCAGCTAGCACAAGGCGAAAAGGGTGCAGTTTCATAAATCTACCCTTGCTGGTTTCTACGAAATTTCATGCAAGGCTTCTGCCATATATTATCGTTGTGCACCACGGATAACGGCCGCTCTCGGGGTCTGGACTAAACTGTCAGAGGATCTTGGAGTCAGTGGAGCCCTAAATATGTGGCGTGCAGAACTCACCGATGAGTGGTATGCCCTGACACCCATCAATCCACTCCCAAATCATGCCGAGAGACTGAATGGATGCTGCGTAATCAGTGGCGAACTTTGGCTATCTGAAGGGCGAGCGGGGCGTTACCAGGCAGATGGACCTCGTAATGACATCCCCTGTCTCTTCTCTTGTATGGTGGCTCTACCAGGGTGATGGGATATTTCCACCAATAATTATTGCAATTACACTATAATTATTTTATCTATCCAGAATCATCGCGAGAGCTGCAGAGATCGTGCTCGGTCGTCGATACCTGAAGAAATGAAATGAGAAAAATATAAATGCAGAAGAAGGGGTAGGGGAGAGAAAAGGAGGGAGATTAAAAAGAAAGGCCGGGAAGAGAAAATTCAGAAAGAAAGCAGATCGCCTTTCGATGAAATATGTGCATGTATGATACTGGAAATGTCGTAGTGATAATAAACAGGCAGCCATTATACAAGCAATCATCTACAATTTGGATATCCTCATGATCCAGGAGAAAAAATTAAAAGCCAATAGTGTTATGAATTGCCCAGGTTACAGAAGTTACGAAAATCCAAGTAGGCTTGGCAGACGAGGGCAAGCTATGTATGCAAAACAAGAGCTCCCTCATACATGGTTGAATAGAAGTTCCCAAACTAGTGAGGATGAGCAGGGGATTGCTGTAAATAAAGATGGTCGGGGAGTGGCGAGTGTATAATTTATATGCTCATGCCTACCACCTTAAAGAAGAGAGTAGTTGGAATTTTCTGGCGGAATTGTCTGAAGACTCCAACATAAGATGTTTAATTGCTGGCAATTTCAATGCTAGATCCAAGGATTGGGAGAACATCACGGAAAATAGGCAGGTATAGCTTTGAGCCAAGAATTACTTAACAAGAATCTTACCATCTTGAATGATAAATGCCCAACTAGACTAGCAACTAAGCCTGGTGATACAAATAGTGTCATACGAGAGAAGGTCAAAAAGTAATGCCTCCTATTTTTTATGTATGTAAATACTGCATCGGTGTGCAATTTGTAAATTTAGCAGAATTTCTCAAACACTCTTCTGCACTGTATAGCATTACCAACCTGTTTCAGTAACAGGTGGCACCACTGTAACAGTTTAAAAATGGCTGCCAAAGACGTTCGGTTAAAACAACGTTATGTCATAGAATTCCTCAATGCTGAAGGCGAGATCCCAATTCGCATCCACGAACGTTTGAAGAATGTTTATGGAGATTCAACAGTGGATGTTAGCACTGTCCGACGTTGGGTACATCGTTGTGACGAAGCTGAAGTAGGTCAATCCTCAATGGTTGACGCAAAGCGGACTGGCCGTCCGTCTATCGCAGTGACTCCACACAACATTCATCGAGTTGATGGCATCATTCGTGGTGACCGTCGGGTAACCCTGGATGAACTTTCTTCCATGTTGTCCATTAGTAAAGGCAGTGCCCAGAACATTATTAAAGACCTGGGTTATTCAAAAGTTTGTGCACGGTGGGTACCCAGAATGTTGACAGACAGACATAAAGAAACAAGGAAAACCATAGCCATCAACCTTCTGCACCGTTACGAAACTGAAGGAGAAGAGTTTTTAATCGAATATTGTGACAAGTGATGAGACTTGGGTTCATTTTTTAACCAGAATCCAAGAGGCAGTCAATGGAATGGCATCACACAACATCGCCGACAAGAAAGAAGTTCAAAAGTTCACCATCTGTAGGGAAAGTTATGGCCTCCGTGTTTTGGGATGAGAAGGGTGTGATTCTTCTCGACATCTTGGAACAGGGAAACACGGTGAATGCAGACCGTTACATTGAAACTTAGAAGAAGCTTAGAGGTCGTCTTCGGCGACTTTACCCATTAAAAGATCAGAGAACTGCACTACTGTTGCACGATAATGCCACGCCACACACCGCTAAACGGACCATTGATGCGATTGCAGAATTTGGCTGGACATTATTACCACATCCCCTTTACAGTCCCAATCTTGAACCTTCTGACTTCCATCTGTTTGGACCACTGAAAGAAGATCTTCGCGGACATCACTTTGAGAACACCGAGACCCTTAAACGCGCCATACGCCAGTGGTTTAGGAAAAAGGACACACATTTTTACCGTGCGGGGGATACATGCCCTTGTGAGAAGATGGACAAAAACTATAACAAATAACGGAGACTACATTGAAAAATACATTTTTGAAGTTCAGACTTGGGGCTACATTTCAATGTGAATTTTATCTGTTTTCTTGCCTATTGAATGAAATTAAAAATTACGAGGCATTACTTTTTGACCGTCCCTCGTAGATCTGGCATTCATCTCTATTGCAGTTACCACCATGGCACGGTGTGTGTATTAGGTGCACAAAAAAATTGATTACCCACTTTGCGCCATACTCATCGCAAAAGGAAGAACAACTAGACACAGGAAACCTAAACATACCTTCAAGTATCCTACAGGCTCAATCGACGTTACCAACCCTTTACACACATTGCATCAAAATGCCACACAAAAGACAGCGAGAACACCTTTCACCCACCCTCCCTGGTGGAATAAAACAGTGAAAGAAGCGTGGATAGAAAAGGAAAGAGCAACAAAGGAATAGCGTAAAGCACGAAACAGAAGAATGATAAATGAGGGAGAAATTGAAGATATGAAGGAGAAAGAGCCGTTAATAGATTACAGAGCTTAGCAAAGGAGGCCAAGGATAATGTGTGGGAGGATTTTGTGACACAGGTGGGCATGGAAAAATCCACACAGATATTCTGGTCCTTACATCGAAGAATGAATAGGAAAAGTGCAAGCCAACCCATACCTAATATCAAAAGCTCTACACGATTAAGCCCGAAGACGGACGAAGAGAAGTGATGAACATTATTCAATCGATATGTGGAGTAAATGGATAAAGGTGTCAAATGTTCCAGCCTGAAAATGAAGGACAGTGTTCTGGAAAATGGCATAAGGGGCCAGATATACTTCGATCACATTTCTAAAGAGGACGTGGTGTACACATTGAAAACCAGCAGAAACACTGCTCTGGGTCCTGATGGTGTACAGTACCACCACGTAAAACAGCTCGACAACACAGCTATTATAAATATGGTAGGCTATTTGAATATCAGCTTACAGAATGCTGAGGTGCCGGAAGACTGGCTACACAGGTACCTTCGGCCACTTCCTAAACCTGGAAAAGACCCCACACTGCTCAGTAGCTATCGAATTATCCCACTACAGAATTTCTATGGTAAATTATTTGAAAAAGATAGTTGACAGACAAGTAATGAGTTACCTCGAAAAAGCACACATCCTTCCTGATAACCTGGGTAGCTATAAGCCAATGAAACCATCATGGGGTAACGCTAGAACATGTGCGTATGTGTTATTCCGTGGTTAAAAAGAAACCGTGGCTGTCACAATTGACCTAGCGGATGCATATAACAGTGTGGACTTTGCAATCCTAATTGACTGTATAATGGCATGTGGTATAATCCCTTGGCTAACTAGGTGGATAGCAGCTGCTTTATTGGAGAGATCGGTTGCATTTCGCTTTGGAACATGGACATCAGAACCAATGCATATTTGCCCGGGACCACCCAAGGGTTCCCCACTATCATCTGTGCTCTTTAGATTTACACAGCAAAAGTAGCAACTTTTATACCAACAGTATTTGGGACGAACATTAACTTTCGCAGGTGACATAATCATATAGAGAACTGGCTCATACACACAGGACATGGTCCAAGTCATACAAGAGACGCTACATGCGGTTTCTAAATGGTGCGAGAAAAGCGGATCAAAGGTCAATCCCAACAAGGCCTGTGTGACGTGGTGCTCTTTGAACAACTCCTTAGTGAAAACAGATCTTCCATACATCACTTTCACCGTGGGCAGAACATTAAAAGGCAAGACAAGCTGAAGTATCTGGGAGTAACGTTTAATCGTGGGCTATCGTTCAAGTATCATGTCGAACTGAGCACACATAAGTACAAGCGATGACTGGCAGCCTTATAAACAATGGATGTATCATCAGTTCGTAATTTCAGTAATCGAGTATGGGCTAGAAATACTCACGCTGTCAGTGTCACAATGTGAACGACTAGAACCTATTCAAAATGAAGGGATGAGACTGTACACGTGATACCCCCATTGTGACAATGAGATTCATGCTCTGATTGCTGTCGATTAGACCCAGACATGTGATGGCGCTGGCAAAAGCCTATATGCGGGAAACAACCGACAAAAGACTCTCCCTACAAGAGATCAAAGGAAGGAGAATAAAGAGGGGTATGGTATGGATGGCACAGGCAGAGGTTCCGATTGGTCAGTTGACCAGGGTTGAAAATATATCCATAGGCGAAAAATAGATTAAGTCAGGGGAGAATTGGATAAACTACCAGCAGTACAATATTAGCCATGGCAGAGAGTGCAGAACTTGGGTCAATGGAAAAGCAGAGCTGGAGGTTAATCAGCTGATAAGTGATCATGCTGGGGATGATGACGCCGTTGTGTACACTGATGGGTCTCTAGAGCTTGGTAAGAAATCAGGATGGGGCTTTTCTGCGATAATAAAGGGCATTGTCGTTGCTGAACAGATTGGAGCCTACATGAGAACAACCTCAAGCATGAGTGATAAACTCTATTGTGTTCTGATTACAAGATGATAACTCTGTTTTGCTCATCAGTTGATAAATATAAGCTCACTAGAACATCACCAGAGTTAAATGCTGTGTTGTTGTGTAACTCGTGGTTTGAGTATGGAATGTCAACTCGACCTACGCAGGGGTGTGTAAGCATGAAGTGAGAGTGTAATACGCGAATGATAAGAAGAGTTCGTGGTGTTGACAATTGGTTTTTTTTTTTCTTACACTCATGTATGGCTGGAAGTCATCGACACCAACGACTGTGTACCTTTGCTACAGTTTAATTGGACGTACACACTCGACAGCACGGATAGTGACAAATCACAGGTTGGCATAATACATCATGGTAGAGTGGATAAATGGTCTTGCAATGATACATGGGCACTCATGTAGAATAATAGCATAATAGACTGTCAGTAGACAAACACTCAGTATTGCCCATATATATATATCTGAGTTTACTGACAAAGCACGTCAGATTATAAACAACATTCAAGATGGCTTCTAGACCTAACCTCGTCTAGCGAAGATTCCTTTAAATAATGTTCAGCACATATTTTTCATATAATCATATTGAACCGCTAGTAATGGGTTCTCATGTGTAGCAGTGATCTCTGGACTCATCAAGCGATAATACGGGGCATCCCTTTCTCTTCCTGATAGTCCTTAAATATGTGTATACAAGATGGCTTCTCTCGTGAGCTGTAACTCACGTTTGGATACAACTAGGAATCTGTATCAAAGTTAATCATACATTAAATGTTCTCATTACTTTGTAGATTCTATCATGATACAATTGACTTCACTTTACAATATGGTGCTGCTATGAATGAATGTCATCTTCATATAGTTAAATCTTCCTTTATTGAAAACGATGGCTTCGTAAGAGTTCATAAGAAGTGCTTTTGTTTTACCTTGGTATCAGAAATAACTGATTCTGCCATCCCTTGGCAATCAAAATAAACACTGGGGTAAAGCATACACGATAGGTCTAAAACTACTATCACTTTCCCCTACACATATATCGATCACTTTTTCCGGCGACAAGCCGATTCAAAAAACTACAGCCCCATCATCAGGGCGAAGCCAAATCACACCTCTCTAGCGACACATCCGCCGAACAGCCCTTTGACCTTTTTAGCGACAAAAGACCATATAGTTCGACTTAGACATGCAAAGATATTCAGATATAAGACAGACTCGTCCTACCCAGACAAATAATACACATAAATTCAGGCCATAGATACACTGAAGCAAGAACAACCTATTTCTACCCAAACAAAGAATAAATCGCAGTAAAACTGGATTCATCCGCGGAGTTCGATCGAAAGTGACGACACTCCTTCCAAGGGAAGAAACTCAATAATGACTTTTCCTTAAGCACTAAAAAGTATCTATTTTGTTTACAAAATATTTGCGAACATAACAAGCATACAAATGTATTATATTGTAAGATATCAAAGACTGCACGTAACAATGAGAATGGTGGTAGAGGCAGTTACTGCAGCATCGAGGTAGCTGTCTGAAACTCCACCAACCAAGGCAGTTATTTTGTCATACTCTCAGGCCATGCTTTGGAAAGTTCAGAACGGATGATTGCGGCAGGAATGAAAAACATCAATAGAATCCTCAAATCTTCAAGAACTGGTGTGGATCTACGGTTCTGGTCATGCAGGGGTACGTGGCAATGAGAGAGCTGACAGACTGGCCTTGAGAGCCCTCAAAGTGATGACACTGGACATGGATAAGAGAGAGATACTAATGGCAATTAATGATCGTCTTCTGGATAATGACACTGCAATAGATGAATCAACAATACTGAGACTGTTAGAGTTTGGCATCAAACGTAGGACTAGCAGATATCGACGTGAGAGAGGATGCATCCATCTTTTGTTCAACCACCGTGCTACAGGTACAATTAGCATTCACACTCTTCGACATTTGCTGAGGGAGACTGATCAACAACGGGTTTGCTCTGAGTGCAGTGAGGGCGATCCTGATTAACAATAACAATAAGGTGGATTCACCAAGATCTAGGTTTTTGGTCCCGTCTAGGTGTCATTTTCTTCATAAGTTGAGGTCACATTGCCGCATCCAAGGGGATGGCGACTGGGCGATGGTACCTCCCTTTGAGACTTTGAAAACCTATATTTCATATCAACCGCTCTAGTATTTTCCCTCGGCACTTTGGGACTTTAATAAAATTAATTGTTACGTCGGACGACGGACGAATTAAAATATGTCTGGTACTGAACAATGGTAAGTATCCTAAAGGTTGCGAACATAGTTTGCTAGTAATTCTGCATGGCGGGACAATGAAAGACAATATTAGGAAACAGCCTTGCAACAATGAGACAACAGACGGCGACAGGAAAGCAACACAAACGGACCACGTGAGCCGCAAAAGCGGAGGACTTTGTGACAAGAGGGGGATAATTTCTGAATCTGGAGGTCAATCCAAAAACAAATTGTTATGCTATAATACAAAATATTTATAAATTTAAAAAAAATGTTGTCTCCATGTAATTACACCTTAATTTTGTGTAATTAGATTATAGTTATATATTTCTTTGATAAAAATGAATATTTGTGTGTTACTGTATAAGAAAACTATGAAGTTGTCACATTTTTTTTTCAAAATTCGTTTTTTATATTTTAATTGTCTGAAAATATGTGTAAATAAGAAGCGGGCGGAGCCTTATCATTCTGATGTATCGCCCCTCAATTGAATAATTCCTGGATCCGTCAGTGGATCTTGAAGAACGCCACCAAGATCAACTTTCGGTTTTTTTGCCCAAAATAGCATAAACGTAGCCCAAAATTCAAAATATGTGTCATCACTGCTAGGGGGTATTCACATAGATCTAGATTTTTCATCCCGTCTAGGTGTCATTTCTATTAATTCCTTAAACATCCCAAGTCGCCGATATCTAGGTTTTTTTATTTTATTTTTCCAAATTGAGAGTGGTAACGCTGATCTATGTGTTTTCTGTTATGGTACCATCTAGATTTTTTTCAAAATTGGTAACACTGGTGACTTTAGTCAAACATATTCACTTCTTCGGTGTTATACGTCTCTATTATACCCAGACCGTAAGATCTTTTATGTTTGAACATGCGCCCTAGTATAACCAACGGATTCGGTGTCCATTTTGAACGGGACGCACCTCGCCAAGAAGAGGGACAATTTTATTTTTAAGAAAAGCAATTCTGCGGTGCCTTTGTCAACTTTGACTCAACGGCAAGACTGGGCTACCAATTTACAGCAGGATAGACTTAGGAGTGACGCTGTATGGTTTCGAACTTGGTAACTCTAGAACTGTGTCCCAGAACTGTACGAAGATGGAGAAATGTGAAGACACGACACTAATAAAACAGGAACAAGATTCTAAGGTAATGTAGTTTCAGAAATGTAGACAAAGTCCGCCATGTTGGTAATTAAAACAAAAAAAAAAAATGCCTTAAAAGCTTTAGAAAGAAAACGTTATCTTAAACCCAACCACTGTTTTGAGCGGTTTTTAAACAGAAAACTCAAGCACTAGGCCTAACTCCAACCCAGGTTGAAATGAAGAAGAGTGCTTGAGAAGATAATATTTCTAAAATGCAATAAGACCCATTGAAAAAAAAAAACTTTTATTGAATCAGTAATTAAAATAGTAAAAGTGGTAAAAATATTTAGGCCTATTATTATTTTTCCTTATAAAATGTAGTGGTAAGGAAAAAGGATCCCGTTACACGCCCGTTAAGGCATATTGAAAATATGGTGTTAGGCCCATATTTTCTTGACCATCGGCACACTAGGAGTGATGTGGCCAGCATCACGCTGGCTGCCTTAACCTTTCCAGAAGTTGCTCTGGTACCCAATTGGGGCTGGGTGGACCCAGGAGCCATTTGCGGCCTTAAAAAAATCCCACATCATCGGGGGATCGAACCATAGACCACTGAGCTAGGAAGCCAGTGCACTAACCACTATGCTACCGCGGCTCCCATTTGTAGTGGTGATTGATGCAATTTCTGGATAAGTGTGATTGTGGTTGAAATGAAGAAAAGTGGGTAGCCTAATCCTTAAAAAAGAATTATCTGATGCTGTAAAAAAGGGGTAAGGGTTAGGTTTAGATTTTTATTTATTAAAGACAAAGTATCTCGTTCAACCTTTGGTGGGTTATAATTAAAATATATAATGTAGTAAATTCAAGATAATAAAGTCTGATTCATACATGCCACACCTCGGAGATGAAAAACCTGTACAAAAAATCCAAAACCCTGTACAAAGACCTGCAAAACCTGTACAAAGACTGAAAAAAACATATCAAAAGAGTTAATTCGTGTAAAAATATTTTCAATTACAGTGGGCTGCATTATAAATGAGGCACAGGGACTTTGCCTTTTTAAGCAGGTCTTCACTTATTTAAAAACCCAAACAATAAATGTCTGAGTTTATTTTACACTGTAAAAATAATGTGATGGTGTCATCATTTAGTCTATTTATGTGCTTAATTATCACTAACAGACTGGGAAATCCTGTGTTCAATAGGACCTTATAAAAGAACTCTGAGACACAGTAATAAGAGGAATGGGTTTGAAAACCTGTACAGAAATTATGTACAGGGTGTACACATCTGAAAATGCAAACACCTTGTACAAAATATGGGTAAACCATAGCATGTGGCATGTATGGTCTGATTTCTGATATCAAAATATAATAGACTGGCTTCTTCCCCTTCCACTCAATCCAAATATAGGAAACCAAAACTTTAAAACTAAGTCAATGTGTTGTGTGTGTGTGTGTGTGTGTGCCTTTCAAAAAAAAAATGATAAAGTCTCAAAACTGCCCTGTTAGCAAGGGGAAAAGGGGTGAGTAAACCTTGGGAAGTGTCTTTTATAACACCCAACCTTCCAAATATCTGCCATCATCCACATGAGCACTCCTCATCCTCACACCATCATTGATCCTGATATATTAATTTTAGTTCTTGTTATATACTGTTTTACTGTATTGTGCAATTCTCTAGGTCTGTCCATTCTCAACATCTGTTCCACAGTTTATGGGTGAATTGCATGCCTGTAAATAATCTAATATGTTTAAATGATGGTTTAATAGCAAGAATTAATCTGTGTGTAAATCAACAAGACACAGCAATTGATATAAGCATAGTAACACCCAATCTTGCCAATATAACATGGGAAATTATTGAGGATCCAAACTCGGATCATCTGCCCATTGAAATGTTAATAAATGACACTTACAAGCTAAACAAGATAACTTGAGAAACCAATATTTCACTATAATAAAATAAATTGAATAGCTTTCCAAAATGAAATGGAGGAAATATCTATAATTTATATAGTTCATGAAAATGTTGATGTATCTGCAGATAATCTCATGAGAGAAATATTAAAAATAGCTGTTAAACATATACTAAACTCTAATATGCCCACAACAACTAAATCCACACCACTTACTTTCTTAGTCATCCTTCTTCTACCTTGAGTTGTAGAGGTTTGGAGGAGGGAGCGCCATATTATCATATCGACTGTCTACCTTCTAGCCTCGTTCCACTCTAGTCCTCAGTCCTTCAGAGATTGTCTAATGTTGTCCTCACAGTAGACTCTGCATCATCTTGAAGGTCTGGATCCCTGGTTCTTAGTGTCCCATACTTGTGGTAGCCGATCTTCCATTCTGCAGATATGGCCATACCATCGTAGTTGAGACTGTTCTATTTGACTCTGTAGTGGCTGGGTTTTGAGGCTTTGCCATATCATCTGTTTGTGTACCATGTCTCTTCTTGTTACTTCAGCAGATTTCCAATCATTTGATATGATAGATCACACTATTTTAATCAGAAAATTAGAAACAATGAAAGTAAACCTCAACGGGCTAATCACCTGTTTGCCAAATCACTTCGATTACATGTCCCACCCATGGGCCTTGTGCACTTGGGTCCCCTCTACACCTCGTTTCACGGGGTAGAAGAGGTTGCGATTATGAGATGAGATGAGATGAAAGTAAACCTTATGCTGGTGAAGTTAATTAAATCAACAAGTGGTGTCTTACAATAATTCCTTGTCCAACCCAACCATTGTCAATATTGGTGTTCCTCAGGGTTTTATTCTTGGCCCTCTTCTCTTTGCCGTATACATTAATGATATTCCTCTGCACATCAAACACTCATCCTGTGACCTGTTTTCCAATGACTGTACTGTTTATACTAGTGACGAAAGTTGCACCTCACTAGAACTATCTTTACAAACTGATACAAATAATCTTATTAAGTGGTGCAACGAGAATCAAATGCAAATAAATATTAGTAAAACAAAATGTATGTTAATATCAACCAGACAAAAAAACTACAAAACTCGCAGAAAACTAGACTTCAGCTCTACACTGAAACATCACTAATTGAAAACGTAAATGAACATAAAACTCTAGGTCTAACTGTTGAGCAGCACCTATGTTGGAACTCACATGTAGATGCACTAACAAAGCTAATGGCACAAAATGTCGTAGACTGTTCAAATACATTATGAGTGCTGATTATATGCCGCCCTAACTGATTATGTTTCAAATTATTATCTAATATACTGTATGGAGGGTCTGAAGATCTAGTTTTTCATTTTAATATACCTTACTTCTTAATTGTTATCAGATACTGTAAATGTATGCTTTTATACTACTTATAATGTTCCATTGCCATTAAATTAATACTTTAAGTATGTTGGAGAATGTCTGGATAATTAGCAATAAAAGATGAGTCAGAGGAAGGGCAAAATGCAAGACAGGCCTATATGCACGATTCTCATCTATCAGTCAATACCCTTTACCTCCCCGAGGAGCATAGGTAATAAAGCTGGTTCTCGTATGGTGGAGGCATCAACAATTCACTCCCTGTGGCAGTATCTGCTTGGGACTCAAAGCCGCACACCTCTGGGAACATTTTCCACATACACTGTCAACACACAAAGTCCCTTGTCATTCAACAGCAGATTTCCAATATTTCACGAGTTCTTATTATATGCCACCATAATCTGATTACGTTTCAAATGATTTCTAATTTACTGTATGAATGGTTTAGATTTTGTTTGTCTGTTTTTTTGTTTTTTTAAAACATACTTAATTTTGATTATGACTGGATATTGCAAATGTATGTTATTATTTTAGCTTGATAATGTTGTTTGCTTAAATAATGCTCAAAACACATGTGCGATTGAAAGGATACAGTATGCAAGATGACAGAGAGAGAAAGAGCAGAATGTAAGACGGGCCTGCATGCCCAATTCTTAACTCTTTGAAAATAAAGTTTGTTTGTTTGTTCATTCATTCAATCACTTTCCTCAGACACCTCATTTCTGAGGTTTGGAGCTGGCTTTTGTGGGTTGTAGTCATTGCTCATGACTTGCACCCATATGTCAAGACTGGAATATAAGGGGAGCGGTATAACTTCTCTTTTGCTAAGGAATCATCAATTTATGGCCTGGAAAAGTCTCCCAGCTGCTGTTCTTTGGGTAGCTAACTCTTCTTTGATGCCTCCCTTCCAGTCTATAACAGCTCCAAGATATTTAAAGTAGTTGACCTGCTCCAGTACCTGTTCTCCCAGCTTAATCTGATGCCTTCTTTCCTCTCATGATATCACTATGGTTTTTGTTTTGGAGCTGCTGAAGACCATCCCTTCCCTTCCAGACTTGCAGGTTGGATTGAAGATGTGCCTCTGATTTAGCAATCGGGGAAACATCATCGTCAAATGTCATCTCTGAAATACAAACCTGTCTCATCTTTCAGTACCGCACTGAATACCATAAGTCCATGACAAATTAGGACTAAAAAAGTAAATGCACAGTGAAATAAAATGGTATAAAATTAAATGTACAGACATTTTACAAAGAAAACTAGCTCTAAATAGATATAGAAAACATAGAACCGAAGAGAATCTAGAAGAATATACAAAAATAAGAAATGAATCCTACAAAATTACACTCAAAGCAAAAGAGAATCACTGAAAACAATTCTGTCAAGCCCTAAATTCCAAAGCGCACTAATACAGATATATGGAATGAATTAAAGGCTATAAAAGGCTGAACTAAACAAATTATAATACTTACTATTAAAAGCCCAGAAAGAGCAGATACTGAGAATCAAAAAGCAAATGTACAGGCCAGATACTTCCATAATGTTAGCGGTTTAAAAAAGCTAGGTCAGAATGAGAGCAATAGAAGAAAAAAAAAAAACATGACAAAACTCAGTGAAAAAGTAACTGAGAATACAGAAGAGTTATCATATTTAAATGTAGATATTACAATGGATGAAGTGGAAAATGTGATACAGGAAAAAACAAAAACAGCACCAGGACATGATATCTTGATCTATGAAAAACTGAAACATATACCAAGGAGTATCTTAGGAATTGTAACATTTATGTTTTACAAAATATGGAATTAGGGGAACATTTCTAAGACAAGGAAAGTGACAATAGTTATTCCATTATTAATACCAGAAATAAATGATCAGATACTAGTTCATACATACCAATTTCCATAACTTCTCATCTAGATAAAATATTAGAAACCATAGTAAAGAACACAAGTTTTATTTGGAAAAGAATAATAAATATTCAGTCAGATTCAATCAGGATTTAGAAGGGGTAGATGTGATATTCAGTATGAGGATCATCATAGAAAAGTGTAGAGAATTCAACGTTGACCTACATACTTGTTTCATTGATTACACCAAAGCTTTCGACTGTGTACAACATCAGCAGTTATGGACTATTATGGAAAATATGGGATTTCCAAACCACCTCATACAACTCATCACACTGCTGTACCAAGAACAACAGGCAGCCCTAAGAATACAGGGGGAAATATCAGAATGGTTTGAAGTACAGAAAGGAGTAAGACAAGGCTGTACCCTTTCCCCTTACCTGTTTAACATTTATGCCGAGAATATCATGAGAAACGTAAGAGATGACCAAGAACACACAGAGTTTGACTCATTTAACATCGGCGGGTATCAGATTCCAGAAATCAGATATGCTGATGACACAGTCCTCCTATCGACCAACCCAGAAGGACTTGAATAATTAATTCTGTCCACCAAAAAACACAGCGAGGTCCAGAATCTATACCTAAACACCAAGAAGACCAAAGTATTGACAACAGACAAAGTAAAGACCAAACCAGAAATTGAAATTGATAACAAAGAACTGGAAAGTGTTAGTGAATTTGAATACTTAGGATCAATCATCAACAGCTCTGGCAACTGTGCAGTAGAAATTAAAAGAAGACTTGCAATTGCTTCACATAAACTAATACAGATGAAAAACCTATGGCAAGGCACAAGCAAAGAAACAAAGTTACAACTGATCAGAGCATGTATATTCCCAGTAGCAACATACGGCTGCAAGACTTGGACACTCAATAAAACAGTTGCAAAAAAGCTTACATCATTCGAAAGGAAATGCTACAGAAGGATGTTGAGAATACCCTGGACAGCAAAAGAGACCAACAGAGAAGTATTGCACTCACTAAACGTACAAGAACATTGGCTCCTAAATACCATCGCAATAAGGAAGCTGAAATTTTTCGGTCATATGAAAAGACATAATAGTCTGGAAAAAATAGTGATGGAAGGCATGGTCTCTGGAAAAAGGGGAAGGGGTCGACCTAGACGACGGTGGACCCAGGACATGACAGAGCGTCTGAACTTGTCTTTGGCTGATGCAGGTTGAAGGAGATCTGGGGAAAATCTAACAGTATTATATAATAATCTTCAAAAACAAATAAAATATATACATGGATGAATAAATGGGGATTTCACTTAAATGTGGATAAGACAGTAGGGATGATCTTCAGTAAAGGTAGGATTGCTAAAAATAAGATAATTGACATAAACTTATAGGGGCAACAAATTAGTATAGTCCATATGACACAATACCTAGGAATGACAGTAGACCAATAACTGAACTGGAACAAACACATAGATAGACTGGCAGAGTCTTACAGAGAACTAAGTAACATGCTGAGATATTTGAAAGGTCATGGATGGGGGTGCAAGCACTAAGACAATGACCATGTTCTATAAATCTTTTATTAGAGGCAAAATTGATTATGGAAGCATAGTCTATGACTCTGCAGCATATAGACACAAAATTAAATTAGATAAAATTCATCACCAAGCATTATGTACAATTGCGTGTGCAATCAAGCCAACATCGATGGATGCACTGGAGGGTGGCATTAGGAGTCTTCCCTTTGGAACTTTGGAGAAAGGAACTAAGATTACATTACATGACCAAAATTATGTTGGGCAAGACTAATCCTGCTTTTCCAGCATTTGCTAGGAATCAATTAACAACTCAGAACAGCTTCATGAATACCAGTAGATACCAGACAGGTTGGAAATGCATGGAAGAACTAGTACATTTGGGTGCCCTAAAAGCATCAATTAATAACAGTAGTGTATACAAGCCGGTGGTACGACACTGGGATGAACTGGAACGGACTATGACTTACGGAACATGGAACACAAGAAGTATAAATGGGAAGAAAGAGGAGCTGGTGGAAGAGATAAGAAAAGCCAAAATAGAAATCCTGGCTTTAACAGAAACAAAGAAAAACAGACAAGGAGTTATGGATCTCGATGGCAACACGCTGCTCTACAGTAGTGTCCCCAGATCTGAAAGAGCTAAACTGGGTTGCACTGTGGCCAAAAACCAAAGAGATAGTATCAAGGGATGGACCTTTGTCTCAGAACGCATTATGGTCCTAAAACTAAAAGGAGGAGAAACCATAGTCAGCCTTGCCATTGTGTATGGGCCAAATGAAGATGAGCGAGCAGAGGTCAAGGAGGAATTCTTTGGGTTGCTTCAAAGGACAATGACGACTGCCTGGATGAAGTAATCCTGCTCGGAGATTTCAATGCCATAGTTGGAAATGACCATGCTAGAATCGGAAAATATGGAGAAGATACTCTTAATGACAATGGAAAGCGACTCCTTAGATTCTGCACTGAGCAGAATCTGATCATTACAAACACAAAGTTCCCCCCATAAGCGCATACATGTATACACTAGGTGTGAACCAACAAAGAATGAGAAGTCAGTGATCGACTATGCTATAGTTAGGAAGAGCTCATTCAAGTATGTCCGGGATAATAGAGTGGTGTGGAGGGGGCCAGAGATTGGAAGTGACCACTACTTGTTAACAGTTAAAAGAACAACTGAAAGAATTACTCAGCCTAGGAACTGCCTAACATAACGCAAGAAGCCAAGTAAACAAACAGGGGAAACAAGCATTAAGACCTAAGCTGAGAGAGCCAGAAGTGAAGACCAGATACCAGGGGCTTATTGCTACAGCAGTGAGAAACACAGAACAACACCTGATGACCTGGAAATACTCTGGCTGAGATTCAAGGACATCATAAAGACAGCTGCAGCAGAAGCATGTGGTGAAGTTTGACTTGGGAACAAGAGAAAGAGGACACCTTGCTGGACAGATGAGGTTAAAGTGAAAATAAGAGAGAAAAAGACACGGAAACAATACTTAGGAGCTAAAAACACACCAGAAATACAGAGAATATATGATACTCAGAACAGAATCAAAGAACAAGGTGCTAGCAGCAAAACAGAAGTCCTGGGAAGAATTTGGAGAAAAGCTAGACAGTGATGCGCAAGAAAACCAGAAATTGTTCTATAAGACCCTAAAGAATATGAGGAAGGAAAAACAGTGCCCTCTTAAATTTGTAAAGGACAATGTCGAAACCATAGAGGCAAATCCCTTCTCAGTGTCCCTGGTAAAATCTACTCTAGAATACTGAAGCAGAGACTCATATGCCTACTTAGCCACAAAAGGATAAGGTCCAGTGTGGCTTCCGAGCAAATTGAAGTACTCAAGACCTAATCTTCACACTCAGACAGTTGAGTGAAAAGGCTCTTGAGTATAAGAGTGAGATCCATCTTTGCTTCTTAGATCTGGAAAAGGCATCTGACAAGGTCCCCTGGAACAAACTCTGAGACTGTTTGGCAAGGAAGAACATTCCAACACCTCTGCTTCATGCTATACAGAGCTTCTACAAGTCTTGCAGAAATTATGTGAGGATGGCAAACCATAAGTCAGAAGAATTCAGGACCACCACTGGTGTAAGACAAGGTGATATCCTGTCACCTTATCTTTTCATACTCCTCATGAATGATGTCATCACGGCATGTAAGGAGAGGACAAGAAAGTATTCAGTAGGGTACTGGAAGATGAGACAGGTCTGTATTTCAGAGCTGGCATTTGCTGATGATGTTGCCCTGATTGCTAAATCAGAGGCACATCTTCAATCCAACCTGCTAGTCTGGAAGGAAAAGCTGGAGAAGAGAGGGATGATCATAAGCAGCTCAAAAACAAAAAGTATGGTGATATCACGAGAGGAAAGAAGACATCAGATTATGCTGGGAGAACAGGTCCTGGAGCAGGTCGACCACTTTAAATACCTTGGAGCTGTCATAGACCGGACAGGAGGCATTAAAGAAGAGTTGGCTACCCAAAGAGCAGCAGCTGGGAGACTTTTTCAAGCCATAAATTGAGGATTCCTCAGCAAAAGAGAAGTTGGTAAGAAGACGAAGATGGCTGTATACCACTCCACCTATGTCCCAGTGTTGACATATGGATGCGAGTCATGGGCAATGACTACAACCCACAAAAGCCAGATCCAAACCTCGGAAATGAGGTACCAGAGTAAGGTGGTTGAAGTAACAAGAAGAGACATGGTCAGCAACCAGACGATACATCAAGGCCTAAAAACCCAACCCCTGTAGATCCAAGTAGAACAGTCCCAACTGAGATGGTTTGGCCATGTCTGCAGAATGGGAGAAGATCGGCTACCACAGTAAGCATGGGAAACTAAGATCCAGGGATCCAGACCTCCAGGACAACCCAAAGTCTGCTGGGAGGACAACATTAGACAATCTTTGAAGGACCGATGACTAGAATTGAACCAAGCCAGGAGGAAGACAGCCGATAGAATAGTATGGCGCTCTCTCTTACAAACCTCTACACCTCACAGTAGAAGAGTATTGACGAAGTAAGTAAGTAAGGTACGACCCTTGGAACTCAAGGCACCAGATACAGACTACAACCTGGGAGGCATAATTAATAAAGCAACATATGTGTTACGCACGGATCATTATTATTTTTCGTTTGTATAAACATTTTTCATATGTATGATCATTTTTTTGACTGAAGTGTGTATTATGTTTTCTATGGTCAAAGGGACATAATCCGAGTTATCGAAACTACAATTTTTTAGGAGTTTGCCTTCTCTTGTATAGAGACACGTTCGGTCTATAATTTCTTGAACGAAGCGTGACCACATCTCCTTATTTGGTAGTACCAGTCAACTATGGTAGATGTCTGAAACCTTTCTTAACGCTTCTTTTCATGACCATAAAAGGCGCGATTCTATAAGACTTTTATCTCGAATGTTCTTAGAATCGTCTTATTGTGAACGGCAACTCAGAGATTGTCGTTCTGCGCATGTCAAAAGCTGGGAGTTCGTTCTGTGTGTTCCGCCCAGTTCGGCAGTTGAGAAATGGTTTAAGAAGCGAGCAGACGCAACTGCGTCTTGTGATTTTCTGAGGGAAATACAGTGTCTTTGTGAGTTAGTTAGCTAACTAGACTATTTCCCAGTATTATTCACGCCTGCCTGGAGGCATATGTTCATGGTTGATTTTCCGAAATAAGGTAATTCCTCTTGTATCGAACTTTATGCTATCATCTAGAGGTTCGTCATTTTGTCGCCTATTTGCTCGCCTGTGTGATGCAAAATGGAGAGGTACTTTGACTAGGATTAAGTCACCGGTATCTGTATACCTGAACTAGTTAAATATATATGGGTCGCTCTAGACCAACAAGACTATTGTCTGTGTTCCAGGATTCGTTATATCAGAGATCACGTCCAAGTCAGATGGTTAGACTTAGGAACATTATAAAGGTCGAGCTGACCTGTAGCCCATGTATGCTATTCACGTGCAGACAGTGAACGGACTGATTGTATACATCTGATCTGCTAGCATCAGAATGGGAGCATTTATTATTGTTTATGAACATTGAAGATCTGTAGCTGACACTGTTGCAGAAGTTATAGAAATTATTATTATTTATACAGCTTCACGAACTAGAACTCTATGATTTATGAATTTCTGAATCTATTGAACTGTGATGTCTTATGACGCATATATACAACAGCTGTCATTGCTGACTACAGAAATTGTTTTCAATGTGCCATATCATCTTGCTGAACTCGTTAACTATGTTGATGTCATAAGTATCATGACTGTTTTGTGGCGTGCAATAAATGGAAGAAACTTATACAACGAAGTTACCCTTTCTATGACTCTACACGTCATGTTGCCTGTGTGATAACCCTGTGAACTGTTCCACTACCACATACACAGCAACATCCTAAATCAGAGAAGACACCTACATCTTACACTTTAATACCAGGTGTCGATAAGGGTGGCAAGTTACCACTTCAGCTCAAATCCACCCTTATCATTTTTGGTGGCCAGAGCTGGTTCTATCATCTGATATTTTGGCGCACCATATCATTTTTGGTGGCCACAGGATATCTGGATTTCTCTGACAGTTGCTGATTTTGAAACTACCCGGCGCTGCTCGGCAATATTGAAGTTTATGTAAAATTAGAAGGACAAGTACCGAGCGAATGGATTTCCTGATCTGGTGAAAAGAAGGACAAGTGCCGTAACAACTGTTCCGGTCTCAGGGGTACTGTTGCGGGTTCAGAAGGTCAAGTGCCGGTTAAATCAATTTAGAAGATTCAGAAGGTCAAGTGCCGTAACAACTGTTGCAGTATTAGAAGCTCATTTCCTTCGTCATGGCTGTTTATGGGAGCAGAAGTTAATCAACGTTGGATCATTATCCTCAGAATGCTGATTACATCCTGTTCTGCACCGTGCTGACGCTGGATTTATAGAAGTTAAGTGGCCTGTTTTGTTTGTAACCTGAT
>JAMPIV010016689.1:0-33996 GCA_024509875.1 Oreohelix idahoensis
AAGAATGAAGTAAACGGAAAAGAGTTGTGTATGTGAAAGCAGAGAGTATTATTAAGAAGTTAAGGATAATGTTGGAACTAGTGTTCATATCGGAATTAATATATAATAAAGATTAAAGTGTAAATGATAATTATATTTTTTGTTGATGAGCTTAGTATTTGAGAACTGACTAAAATTAAATATAAAAGTTTATTAAAAGGGAAATTTTTTTTTTATTTTTTATTTTTTTTTGTATATTTTCTTGTTTTTTTAGTTAGAGTTTTAGATAATTTTAAGTGTGTAACATAAACGGTTTATTTTTTTTTTTTTTATTTTTTTTTTTTTTTTTTGTTTTTTTTGTTTTATTTTTTTTTTTTTTTTAAACTTTCTTTTTTTTTTTATTTTTTTTTTTTTTTTTTATTTGTTTGAAAGTTTTTTTTTTTTTTTTTTTTTTTTTTTTTTTTTTTTTTTTTTTTTTAAATTTATTAATTTGTTGTTTTTTTCTTTTTTACATTTTTTTTTTTTTTTTTTTTTTTTTTTTTTTTTTTTTTTTGTTTTTTTTTTTTGTTTTTTTTTTTTTTTTTTTTTTTATTTTTTTTTTTTATTTTTTTTTTTTTTTTTTTTTTACTTTTTTGTTTTTTTTTAATTAACTTTACTGTTAGGTAACGTACCTATGTTCCTGATATAGATCTATCATTTGACTTGGGTTTTAATCTTTGTGGGGCAATAAGCGGGAAGGGCTTAGTCGATCCCAATCTTCTTCTCACGACCTTCCAACCTTGTTATTTGCATGGTGTGTAACTTAGATAATTTATGTAATCATCTGATATTTTTAGTGATTGATGTTTAAAGTGAATAAAATCACATAAACTCATTTAGTTCTGTGTGTTGGATATACCCAAAGCCCAACTTTTCCCCTTATTCGTTTAATATAGTTTGTATCAACGTCGCCTGTGTGTGTGAAAAAACACCAAATCGATGTGCGCGCAGATGTGAGTCTGGAAAACTGGCAAATAATTGTTTGACCAGGAGAGTGGAAGAGAAGATTGAGAGAAGCGATTTGTCGTAAATAAGTCTGTCTTTACTCTCCTCCAGCACGCTGTGAAGCAACTATTTAATATCTACATTTTCTATCACTGAGCTTTCCATCATCATTTTCCACTCTAAACCGGACCACTATTTCTAAGACTCTTTTCTCTCAAAATAAATTTACGACATATATTTAAGAAAAAATGTAGCAGCTTTCAGAAATACATCCACCGAGTCTATACACTTTCCTTTTAAATGTTCTGACCATTCCAGTGTGCAAAACTATGTGGTATGGTGCATTACATCTACTTCAGTTTTCGTTTTGATGGACAACTTGTACATGGGCTGACGAGATCAGTTTTCGAAAGCTTTATTTATTTATTTATTTTTAAATTTAATTTCAACAGGTGGAAAACATATTTTAAAATAATAAGTCTTTAAGCTTATTTAAGAACTATATTTAAAAAAAAAAAAAAAAAAACAACCTAATTTCCGAAGATTTTCTCTCAGAAAAGAAAAGTAGTGCTCTAAGGGGGATTTCAGGCCTTTTTATTTCATTTACCTTCTTCAACCCTTAGCCTTAGAAACAATACAACAGACTTTACAAATAAGTAGCAAATGTTTGATTTAAAAAAACAAAAAAACACTGAGAAAAGAGAGAGTAAGATACAACTAGAGAAAGATTTGTTGGAAAAAGAAAGGAAAAGTGAAAAATTGAAGAGAGAGTGGACAGAGAGTATGACATAATAGGCAAAGAAGGGAAGAATAGATCATGCACATATATACAGTGTGTATGTGTATATGCTTGTGTGTGTGTGTGAATGAGAGAGAGAGAGAGAGAGAGAGAGAGAGAGAGAGAGAGAGAGAGAGAGAGAGAGAGAGAGAGAGAGAGAGAGAGAAATATATAGAAATAATGCAAGCACGAATATTGAAATACAAACAAATAAATATTATAAGTTTGGCTGCTAGGTTACACATCCTCATCACTTCCCTTTTCATTGCCTACGGAGCATGTAACCACCCCTGCAGCTGGCCCCTGGCAGGAAGCTTGTACACATCATTCACGCGCTAGAGCTCACTGACTGGTGTCTGTAGTCAACTTCATATTAGTCGCCTTTAGGAAATACTGAGGGAGCAGTTGTTCTTTCCTTTCTTAACAGAGACCTCCGGGGAAGTACACAGTGCAGGCAGTTACTCAAGCAGATAAAAAAATTTTTAAAGTCATACAGACAGAAAAGATCAGGCAGACAGATGGAAAAGATCAGGAAGACAGACAGAAAAGATCAAGCAGACAGACATAAAAGATCGGGCAGACAGACTGAAAATTGAAACAGCAAATAAGTGTAAGACATAGAAAGACAATACGAGAATATGGACACAAACATGAGCTAACAATAACAAATAGTGGTGGGAGAAAATTACCTCTGCTGCAAAATTCAGTGTCCTCGCTGGTAAAGTGGTTAGCCTTATTAACTATTCCTAAACTACAGCCAGCACTTGAAAAATGTAAGTCACAGAGTATGTGGCCAAGTCAAGGATGTAAGGCTGACACAGATAAGTACAGGACAACCAGACAAGACAATAATGTGACAACGATGTATAAGTAATACTGTAGGAAGGTATTAAATAACTGCAGACTTCACATATACATTATCTTATGAAATGTGCGTGTTCTCTATATAGGATACAGGATAGGAAACACATTGAGGAAGCTTGCAGATAGCATTTCCAGGCAGTCCCTGTTCTGGAATCTCCAGGGTGGGAGACGTAGAGGCAGATCAAATAATACATGGAGAAGAGAACTGGAGACAGAAATAAAAATGACGACCTAGACACTGAAAGAGCTTGAGCTGATGGCACGGGAGCTTGGTATCACTTTGTTGAAGGCCTATGCTCCTTGTGGAGCTGAAGGACAATGAATAAATGAATTAATTTTTTTTTTAAAATAATAAAGCCATACCCAACAACCAAAACAGCTACAGACTTTCATAAATGCCTGCTGGCGTAGAATAGAAGTGGTATGACAAGATCACTAATGTGTAACAGATGACAAGAACCAGACAAAAGCTAGTGAAAGCAAGAGATGAGAATAACACACTGGCGATGGGTAGGACACAAGAAACCAGCTGATAGTAATACAAGGCAGTCCTTGTTCTGGAATCCCCAGGGTAAGAATGACAGAGGGAGAGCAAAGAAAACATGGAGAAGAGAACTACAGACAGATATGAAGGGGATGAAAGAAGACGTGGAAAGACCCTGAGCTGACGGCACGAGACAGGGAGACTTGGCATTAGTTTGTTGAAGGCCTATGCTCCTTGGGAAGCTGAATGGTGATGATGATACCCAACACTGGCTGATGATGATACCCAATACTGGATGATGGTGATACCAAGCAATGGATGATGATGATACCCAACAATGGATTGTGATGACGATACCCAACAATGGATGGTGATGATGATACCCAACAATGGATGATGATGATGATGATACCCAACAATGGATGGTATGATGATACCCAACACTGGAAGATGATGAATATACCCAACACTGTATGATGATGATACCCAACAATGGATGGTGATGATGATACATAACACTGCATGATGATGATATCTAACACTGGATGATGATGATAGCCAAAAACAGATATGATGATATCCAACAATGGATGATGATGATACCCAAAACTGGATAATAATGATAATGATGATAACAAACACTAGATGATGATGATGATACCCAACAATGGATTGTGATGACGATACCCAACAATGGATGGTGATGATGATACCCAACAATAGATGATGATGATGATGATACCCAACAATGGATGGTGATGATGATACCCAACACTGGAAGATGATGAATATACCCAACACTGTATGATGATGATACCCAACAATGGATGGTGATGATGATACATAACACTGCATGATGATGATACCTAACACTGGATGATGATGATAGCCAAAAACAGATATGATGATATCCAACAATGGATGATGATGATACCCAAACTGGATAATAATGATAATGATGATAACAAACACTAGATGATGATGATGATACCCAACATTGGATGATGATGATACTCAACAATGGATGATGATGATGATGATTATGCCCAACACAGCCTGATGATGATACCCAACACTGGATGATGATGATACCCAACACTGGATGATGGTGATACCCAACAATGGATGGTGATGATGATACCCAACAATGGATGGTGATGATGATACCCAACAATGGATGGTGATGATGATACCCATCACTGGATTATGATGATACCCAACACTGGATTATGATGATACACAACACTGGATGATGATGATACCCAATACTGGATGATGATGATATCCAACAATGGATGGTGATGATGATACCCAACAATGAATGGTGATGATGACACCCAACACTGGATTATGATGATATCTAACACTGGATGATGATGATACCCAACACTGGATGATGATGATATCCAACAATGGATGGTGATGATACCCAACACTGGATGATGATGATACCTAACAATAGGTAAAGGTAAAGGTAAAGTAAAGGAACCCGTTACACGCCCATTGAGGCATATTGGGAATATGGTGTTAGGCCCATATTATCTTGACCGTCGGCACACGAGGGGTGATGTGGTCGGCATCACGCCGGCCGCCTTAACCTTCCCAGAGTAGCTCTGGTACCCATTTGGGGGCTGGGTCGACCCAGGAGCCGTTTGTGGCCTAAAAATTTTCCGCCTCATCTGGGGATCGAACCATAGACCACTGCGCTAGGAAGCCAGTGCACTAACCACTATGCTACCGCCTAACAATAGGTGGTGATGATGATATCCAACAATGGATGAGGATGATACTCAACACTGGATGATGATGATGATGATGATGATGATGATGATGATGATGATGATGACAAACACTGGATGATGATGATGATGATACCCAACACTATATGATGATCAAACCCAACAATAGATGGTGATGATATACAACAATAGATGATGATGATGATACCCAACACTCTATGATGATACCCAACACTGAATTTTGATGATGATACCCAACACTGGATGATGAAGATGATACTAAACACTGGATGATGATTATTATACCCAACACTGAATGATAATGATACACAGCACTAGATGATGATGATGATAACTAACACTGGTTTATGATAATGATAACAAACACTGGATGATGATGATACCCAACACTGTATGATGATGATGATGATACCCAATACTGAATTTTGATGATGATATCCAACACTGGATGATGAAGATTATACCTAACACTGGATGATGATTATTATACCCAACACTGGATCATGACGATACCCAACACTAGATGATGATGATACCCAACACTGGATGATACAGATGATACCTAACACTGGATGATGATTATTATACCCAACACTGGATGATGATATCCAGCACTGGGTGATGATGATTATACCAAACACTGGATGATGATGATGATACCCAACACTGGATGATGAAGATGATACCTAACACTGGATGATAATTATTATACCCAACACGGGATGATAATGATGATACCCAACACTGGATGATGATGATACCCAACACTGACAAGCTACAACATTACAAGTACATTAGCATGCAACAATCATTTATGACAAAGTTTGGCAAATTTGTTTACCATCCAAAGTATAAACAAAAGGAAAAATAAAGCAAATGTTACAACAATAGAGGAAAACACATCAGGTATAAGTTTATTAATAAATGGCTCCGTGTTAAAACAAGTGAATGCATAAAAATGCAACTGAACAATTTAAAAAAAAAAAACTATAAAAAATAGAGCTTTATAAGAATGTAGTGAACAAATGCACAAAGAAATTCATAAATCAATTTTTTTATGGACTCAAAAAGTAGATCGCTGATGAGATCAAGAAGAGGTAATAATAAAATATTTATGGAATATTTTGTGAGAAGAGCGGGACCTAAAAACTTCGTAATAACAGAAATGCCCAACGTAAAAGGAACAAGAATGACACAGGAAGAAGATATCCGATGACCTAAAAAAATCCCAGAAAATAAAAATGAGTAACAGATCCCATAAAATGTTGCGGAACTGGGGAAAAATACAAATATGATAACAAATGTCAGTTGACAGGTCACATGTTACAGATTTCTCTGCTAGTCATCATAAAATTATTCCTTTATATAACATACTGTGGACCTGCTGTCCTGGTCATACGTGGCAATGAGAGAGCTGATAGACTGGCCTCGAGAGCACCCATTGTGGGGACACTAGACATGGATAAGGAAGAGATACTAAGAGCAACTAATGATCGCCTGCTAGATAATGACACTGCAATGGATGAATCTACAAGGCTGAGACCGTTGGAGTCTGGCATCAAATGTTGGACTAGCAGAGATGGACATGAAAGAGGATGCATCCGTCCTATGTACAACCAGTGTGCTAAAGGCATAATTAGCATTCATACTCTCTGACATTTGCTGAGGGAGATTGAGCACCTATGGGTTTGCTCAGAGTGCAGTGAGGTCGATTCTGATTAACAATAACAATAACCTACTGAAAGGAGGGATCATCTAACTGGCTAACTGGTTGGAGCACAGTTATCAGGCTTTGGGATCAAAACCTAGTTGTGTCACACTCCAGTCTATCTAGCTGAAAATTGGTACCTGACAGCTCTTGATTTTGGGAGGGCAAAGGCAGCGAGGAAGGGAACTGGTCACCCCAACTCAAGAAGTTGGACTTAGTATAGTGAAGTCTCTAACACTTCACTCCTTACAGCAGCATCTGTTACTTTATTTTACTGAAAGGAGGAAGATGTCCTTTATTTAGTAAACTGTTGTTTACTTGATGATTCTTATTATTCTGCTCATTACAACATAATTAAATAATTATACTGCTGCTTACTGGGTAACTTTTCTGGTATACTGCAGCTACATTTGGTTGTGGTATTCTAAAATATTTAACTGTTTGGTAATAGAATAACTGATTGTGGTATTCTTAAATGTTTAACTGTCTGGTAACAGAACCAGTGGTTGTGGTATTCTTAAATATTTAACAGTTTGGTAATAGAATGACTGGTTGTAGAAATCAGAAATCAGTGATCGACTATGCCATATTTAGGAAGAGCTTATTCAAGCATATTCAGGATGCTAGAGTCTGGAGAGGGGCAGAGATTGGAAGTGATCACTACCTGCTAACATTTAAAAGAACAACTGAAGGAGTTGCTCAGTTTAGGAATTGCCTACCATCACGCAAGAAGATAAGTTAACGAACAGGATAAATGAGCATTAAGACCCATAAGGTGAGAGAGTCAGAAGACCAGATATCATGGGCTTATTGCTAAAGCAGTGAGAAACACAAAAGAACAACCTGATGACCTGGAAACCCTCTGGCTTAAATTCAAGGACATTATAAAGACAGCTGCAGCAGAAGCATGTGGTGAAGTCCGACTTGGGATGAAGAGAAAGAGGACACCTTAGTGGACAGGGGAAGTTAAAGAGAAAATAAGTGAGAAGAAAAAGGCATGGAAACAATACTTAGGACCTAAAAGCACAGCAGGAAAAAACAGAGAAATATATAGAATATGTAATACTCAGAACAGAAGCAAAGAACAAGGTGCTAGCAGCAAAACAGAAATCCTTGGAAGAATTTGGAGAAAATCAAGATGTGCAAAGCAGCAGGGCATGATGGTATAACACCAGAAATGGTTAAGTACACGGGAGCAGAAGGCGACCTATTACTCCTGAGGGTCCCTACAGGCAGTTTGGTGCAACAAGACCATACCAAAGGATTGGGAGATTGCCATCCTAACACCCATTTTCAAAAAGGGTGACAACCAACAATGTGGAAATCATAAAGACATATCCTTTCTCAGTGTCCCTGGTAAAACCTACTCTAGAATCCTGGAGCAGAGACTCTGATGCCTAGCTGAGCCATAAATGGATGAGGTTCAATGTGGCTTCTGAGCAAACGGAAGTACTCAAGACCTGATC
This sequence comes from Oreohelix idahoensis, assembly GCA_024509875.1. Taxonomy (NCBI): domain Eukaryota; kingdom Metazoa; phylum Mollusca; class Gastropoda; order Stylommatophora; family Oreohelicidae; genus Oreohelix; species Oreohelix idahoensis. The sequence continues at coordinate 8,024 of JAMPIV010016689.1, forward strand.
TTCAAACTCGGACAGCTGAGTGAAAAGGCCCTTGAGTATAAAGGTGAGATGCACCTTCATTTCTTGGATGTGGAAAAGGCATTTGACAAGATCCCCTGGAGCAAACTTTGGGACTGCTTGGCAAGGAAGAACATTCCAACACCTCTGATACGTGCTATACAGAGCTTCTACAAGTTTTGCAGAAATTATGTGAGGATGGCAAACCATAAGTCAGAAGAGTTCAGGACCATCACTGGTGTAAGACAAGGTGATATCCTGTCACCATATCTGTGCATACTCCTCATGGATGATGCCATCAAAACATGTAAGGAGAGGACAAGAAAATATTCAGTGGGGTACTGGAAGATGAGGCAGGTTTGTATTTCAGAGCTGGCATTTGCCGATGATGTTGCCCTGATTGTTAAATTAGAGGCACATCTTCAATCCAACCTGCAAGTCTGGAAGGAAGAGCTGGAGAAGAGAGGTATGGTCATTGTCGTGAAACGAAGTGTAACCCACTACTTTGTTAATCACTATGTCGAGATACAGATTTGCTTCAACCAATCAACTTGCACCGTTCACCAGTCTCTGAGACAGAATAAATTATACTGTTCACGCAGTTCACGCAAGATGGCGGCTAAAAACTGAATAAAATTAGGCTGTATGAGCAAAAGACGAAACCGGAGGAAACCAATCATTTTGCTCCGCCAGGAACCAACCGAAAGCCTTTCTTAAGCAGTTACCTGCCTATATAATAGGGCGGAATTTTATGCTAAACACGCAATCCCGAACTTGACGCCAGAGATACTGACTGAAGAGGAAGAAGCTGTCACCTTGATTGATTATTTACCTGAGGGCATCGACCTGCAACCTACTTCACTAGTCGAGTCAAACTGGCCGTTTTTTAAATCTTGGAGGGTTTATTTGTGTCCTAAAAACCTGAGGTCGTATGTTCGAGTCAATCCCGCTGCCTGGAACTTCGCAGGAGCATAGAGATTGAACAGAAGCTACACTTTAGTCCCCCCTCAGTCTTGGGTGGGCTAAAGTAACGAGCCTCAGCAGGAGTGGTGTGAACCAAACTAAGGAGAACAGAACGTTTTAAGAGATGAGTACTCATTCGTACCATTTCTGTCAGCATTGTGAGCATAGAAACTGTCAGTGATGAGAAAGTGACTTAGCACAGCAAGAGACAAAAATAACAGCATAGCTGATAAATGTTATATCCTTAATTAACAGCACAGCTGATATAATTTTTGTTCCTATAATTGGAAAACGTGTTGTCTATATAAATATAAATATTTGTAAAATATATGTAACTTACAAATTCATTACGTTCCATTTTTTCAACATTCACCCTTCAGCACAAGAGTAGATAGTGTATATACTAAATAAAATATAAGGAAATTGTATTTTGAACAAATTGTTAATTTTATCATTGTTAAGTAAAAATCTGTTTCCTTGTTTTGTTTAATATCACAGTTAGTTACACAGCGGAGGTGGCACTTTATGTCGGTCTCCTCTCTACTATTGTTTCGAGATCAGATCATTCACAGCCGTAACAAATTTGTGATACCAGTAGTCCTCTCAGACACTGGGACTTCACCATTTTCTGCAGAAATTCTATTTCTGTAATTTTCAGTACTATACTGATCCTACAACCAAATAAAACCTCTCGCCCCAGTCATCAGCAGCTCCAAATCAAAAACCATGGTGATATCATGAGAGGAAAGAAGGCATCAGATTAAGCTGGGAGAACAGGTCCTGAAGCAGGTCAACCACTTTAAATACCTCGGAGCTGTCATAGACTGGAAGGGAGGCATCAAAGAAGATTTGGCTACCCGAAGAGAAGCAGCTGGGAGACTTTTTCAGGCCATAAATTGAGGATTCGTCAGCAAAAGAGAAGTTGACAAGAAAACGAAGATGGCTGTAAACCGCGCCACCTATGTCCCAGTCTTGACCTATGGATGCGAGTCATGGGCAATGACTACAACCCACAAAAGTCAGATCCAAACCTCAGAAATGAGGTATCTGAGAAAGGTGGTTGAAGTAACAAGATAAAACATGGTCTGCAACCAGATGATAAGTCAAGGCCTAAAAACCCAACCCCTGTAGACCCAAGTAGAACAGTCCTAACTAAGATGGTTTGGTCATGTCTGCAGAATGGGAGATACATTCCAACCCCAAGCACAATGTCATATTAGTCACCTCTTATGACATTCCTGATGGAAGAGTAGTCCTGGTCTTTCATTTTCTCCCCGGAGACCCCTGGGGTACAACAAATTGACAGTGACTGTAACTTGCCTCAGAAATATTATGAACACCGCTAACTCTTCTTGCTAACATAGTAATCACAGAGATGATGGCTATGATAAGAATTAAGATATGAAGTGATCGAGAGATAGTTAACCTAAACAGATTCTAAGGCTTGTTTTCTTTTTAGTTTTTTCACTACTTAAGAAGCACAAGGTCATGACTGCATTTTGACCTTCCTGCAGGTAAGAAGCCTGCGATAAAGCATTTGAAGCAATTTGTTTTACATCATGAAGTCATTTCTTAGATACCTCTTATGATATGCTGAATAGGGTGTAGTGGTTCTATGCCACACTACCCAATATCACGCCCTGAAATCAATATGGGCAAAATAGACGCTTAAAATATTTTCCCATTAATGAACATACTGTGACAAGAAACAACCGTTAAATGCATTCTCAGTTAAAACCTTGAATTATTATGCCCTTCCAAAGGAAACCATATCCCTTACATTCTCTCTATGGTGAGGTGTGTTATTTATGTGATGACACAAAAATGACAGAGTAAGAAAAAAATGCTGATTCTGCTCGTGCCCCAACCAGCACTCAGAACTAAAAAGAGTAAAAAATAGAAAACTACACCAATAATTAAAAATAAACAAATAAAACTGGCATGAAGCACAAAACAAGTGCCAGTAATTCTGATATCAACAGCTTTTGTTCTAATATACTGATCTTTTAATGCTCTTCTTCTCATTCTTCATCTCTTCCAACATAACAAGCAAACAAAGAAGTAACAAAGCAGCAAAAAACATATATAATGACTCTCTATAGTAAAAGTATGGTAGGTTGTCCCACAGTAGATACTGCTGTATGGGGAGTGAAGTGTTAGAGACCTCACCATACTAGGTCCAGGATTGAGAGGTGGGGGTGACCAGTTCCTCACTGCCTTTGCCCTCCCTAACTCAAAGTCAGGTACCTATTTACAGCTGGGTAGACTGGAGCAGGTCAGTAACGTGATTTGAACCCGGCACCTTTGCCGCAAGAGACCAGAGCTCTAACCACTCTGCCAGCCGGACGCAAAAGTATGGGAACAGTGAAATGATATCTTTTTTTTTTTTTTTTGTGGTGCATCAAAGAACACTTGCTGCCTGAGAGAAGATCACCCAAAAATTTGATGTGGTTGAAAAATAATGGTTTTAGATTTTGGCACTTAGAAGTATTTCAGAATCTCCACTTCCAAAAGTTATAAAGTGCAACTCTTACAACTAATCTTGGATGTGTATAAAATGTACATCAAAGCAGTGATATGTTCTTAAATATCAGTGAAATATAAAAAGGTTAATCCTGATTCTCTCATAAAAATCTCATGCTCCAGAAATGTCCCCATCAACTACACATATATCTTTTCACTAAATTATCTTATTTACATAATTGTTTCACCACTCTGAAGGTTTTTAAGAAATGGTATTGTGATACCAAATATCTCACTATACAAAATAGGGTGTGGACAGTAATCAAATATCCTCTAACATTACAATCTATTAAAGTGTTAGTTTTAATAAAAACAATTTCATATTCATTTATCATAACATTATGATAATAAATCTGTGCATTATACTAAAGATAAGTGTTATTTAGTGTTCTTGACACAAGCTACAAACATAAGGCCAACCTAAGTAATTGAAATCACTTCAATGATACCATGTTTGTATTTGGTTGTTACTACTAATAAAATATCCTACCCCTCAAAAATATATTTTCTTGTTAACAGTTCCCTGCTCATGTACAAGAAACACGAGTTGTTTTATAAAAAGACTTGTAATTTATCATTTCAATGCAAATTATTTTTTAAATCTTTATAGAAGTGAAAGTATACAGGAAAAAAAAAAGTAGGCCTAATAAAACATTAAAAAAAATAATAAATGGACAAAAAGAAGGGAAAACTGTGTAGTATGTGCTATGGTTTTTGAAGTTGAAAAAACTGAAAATAAATAAAATGTAACGTGGAATGACTAAATAAGAACCATATGTGAGACAATAAGAAAGGTGAGAGTCGAAAGTAAGGTTTGAACCCACAATACTTGGGAGTTTCTGACTGGTCACTTTCCACCTGCTGAACATTCGCTTTTCCGTATTTTGAGCAGGCATGTCTTGTTCAACCTAGACACAGGGTTTACCAGTTATTTTATGACGTAATGGTGCATGCCTAAATACAAACAACCTTTCGGTCAGGGATTAACAATAATATACCGACGACTTCATATAGGCCTAACATAATTAGATTTGCAGTGTTGAGAACAGACAGACCTAGTGAACTGCACAGTAGCCTATAGTAAAGAAAGTAGGCAAGAATAAATATTAAACACATAGTAGTAAGTAGCCTAAAAGTATAATAAGACTGCAGAGGCCTCACAAATTTTGAAAGTAAGTAATTACAGTAGTAAATAAATTATAGTTTGCCGCTGCTCATATAGTAGGTTAGGCCTACTCAAGTTTCGTTTTAGCGTTGCCTTTTGGGGCTAGCCACTGTTTTTTAAACCAAAAACACAAATTGTTTTAAGTGACTAGCCTAAATCTTATTGATTTAACCAAAATTATTGTTCAAACTGAACTACAAAACACTTACCATTACTTCTGACTGTCATGGTATTTTAGCGCCTTCATATATTTTTGGGTGAAATCATGGCCAAAACATGAGTACTATATAACTCACAACAAACAATTTGTTTATCTCTGTCCACCATATTGATATGCAAATGAAAGCGCGAGGGAGTAGCTATTGTTTTCCAACACGTCTTAATCTTGGGGCTGTTGGCCCGGACGAAACTTAAGAACGAGTTGTGCTAAATTTTAAAAAATGTCACTGTTACTGTAAGAATGAAAGCAACATTAAAGCCAACTTTACTATATGTGTGTCAGCAAAATTAAAACAGCGGTTTAGGAATCAAGCCTACTAAAAAAAAAAAAAAAAACCACAACTAATTCAAACACTTACATTATTGTTAATTTTATTTTATTTTTTCCTTTAAGGAAAACCAAAGTTTGAAAACATTGTGTTTTAAAAGCTATTTGCAAAAGGAGGCTTAGAATAAACGGGAAACAATTATGGCACATGCATTTAAATACGCAAACTAATGCTTTAAATGGGATAGGAACCTCAAAGGCAGAAATGAAGACCTTCTTCAAATGCACACGAAATGGCCTAGGCGATCACGCCAATCCACAACTCAGGTCCCTCGGAAGCTATACCAGTTATGCTGACTATCTACGCTGCTGAGTATCTTCTCACATTTTAGTCCTCTAGCTCCCTTTCAGTTATGGTAAGTTTGGCTGCTTTCACATTGTGTTTTAAACCGAATGCGTCCGATTGGCAGAGAAGTTATTACACATAATTGAGGGAAACCCGAGGCCTGTAAGTTGGAGCGCTTGCCTTTCGCGGTAAGCCGGGATTACGGGTTCGAAACATGGTAGCGTCACGTTCCAGTCTACCGAGCTGTACATGGATACCTGATTCTGCTCTTGAGTTAGGAGAGGCAAAGGCAGCGAGGAAGGGAATTGATCGCCCCACCCCATGAAGATGGACCTAGAATAGTGAAGTCTCTAACGCTTTCAATCCCTGGGGCAGTATCTTATATGGGACCACTTTTAATTTGCTTAGACATAAATATCTTCGTGATTTATCTTCTTAAAATGCGCCCACTGAGTGTACTATCACTCTGTGGTCTGAACAAAAGTTTCTGTGACTTCACCGGCTGGAGAGCATGATCACGTGCAGACGTAAGACGATGTTGGTAATGTTGCTATCATAAAATAATATGACCCCGAAAGCTATTTATGCAAATTGTCGAGTAAATACTAACTCCCATTGCACCACTCAACGTATTGATTCAGCCAGCTGAACAAAGACGTATCTCGCAATCGCAGTAATAGTTTGACTTTAACTCTGCAACAGATCGCAGCTTTTTATATTCAGAAGGCCAGCCACTATGCTTACGAGAGCCTACATTAGTGACATCATTAAATAAGCAATATAGAAATACTTGACACACATAAAGGTATGTTTCAGGCATTCGTGAGAAATAAAGAAGTAGAAAACCCAGACAACAGAAGTGGAGGCTTACCGGAGAATCGAACCCAGGACCTTCCGAACGGCACTACCGCCTAGTTACAGAAGCGAATCGCACAATCCTGTCTGCCAACTAGGCACCACAAAAATAGTGCCTCGTGGACAGTGGCAAAAGCAGGATTTTCAAGACATAACACCGAATATGTACGTGGCAGCGATCCAGCCTAATTAATGACGTAATAACTTCTGTGGTTCCCCCCTATTATACAGTACAGGGGAGCCGCGCTAGCGTAGTGGTTACAACACCGCTCTGGCGACCGGGTGATACAGGATCAAACCCGGGCGACGGCATTTGAGGATTTTTCGTCGACCGGGATTTGGACTGGATTAACTCGAGACCTGGCGAGGACATTTGAAGGAGTGTCGTCGACCAGGGACTGGCGGCTCCTGAGCCGACCCAGCTGCAATGGGTACCTCCGAAATCGGCGAGTATTTGCCTGAATGGCGAGGGACACCTGTCTCTGTACAAGAAATAAAGGGATACTCACGTAAAATCAATGTCAGGTTAGACATAAATAATAACCTGAGATTTCGCCTCGAGTATTAGCGGGCGTACGAAAAAAAAAAAAAAAAAAAAAAAAAAAAAAAAAATACAGTACAGGTCAGATTACACAATACAAATACCGTAATAGTGTGTCTAGTAAATGATAGAAGAACGAGAACAGTGCAGGACAGATGGTAAGTTTTGTATGTATAAAAATTTTAAATAAATAATGAGGGAATCCTTGGCCTGCAAACCATTCTCCAACAGGAAGTTGCCATTCCGTTCCACACAGAATATGCAGTTGGAGATATTTCCCTTAGGCAGTGGTTTCGCGCTTTAGCAGTGTTTCGTTGACATGTATCGTAGTGTGCAAGTTATTGATTGTAATTAGGAACTGTCACTTTTTGAGGTGTAAAACGCAGAGACAAATATAAACAAAATATTTTATTTGAAAGGGATAGACTGCTAATTAGACCGACCGACTTACAAACTGATGTACGAAAATTAATTATGACAAATAAAAGTCATTTAAAACAATAAACCACAAGCCTCAAGCCTTAACACCCCCCCCCCCCTTTTTTTTTTTAAAATTTATTTTGTTTATAATTGTCTCTGCGCTTTGCACCACAAATAGTGAGACATTTCCTAAGTACAATCGATACTTGCACACAACGATACATGTTCACGAAACACAGCTAAAAGGAAGTAACTCCAAGTGAATGTTCTGTTTGGAACGAATGGCGACGTTCTTTTGGAGATTACCTTTATGAAATAATACACACTCGTCCGAAGAATGAACATGCGACAACATTTAAATTTCCATTTTCAGTGTGTACTCATAGTGGGGAATCTTGACCTTTAGTGCCGTCGAGTATGTATAATATGTGTATGTTCGTACTATTTAGGGTTGGGGTTAGGTTTATGGTTGGGTTGGGGTTAGGGTTAACCCCAACCCTAACTCAATACACATATTATACATACTCGACGGCACTAAAGGTAAAGATCACCCTCATAGTGTTGAGCCTTCTGAATATACAAAGTCGTGAATAAACCCTCGCAATATGCTCACGTATCCATTGGCCTCCGCTATTAATTTTCTCACGACTTTCCCAAGAGTGGTTCAAACTCATCTAGGACGCACTTCTTCGGGCTGTCTGCATTTTTAAACCTTAATTTGGAAATTATCGCCATTTTTCGTAAAGAGACCTCCGGTGGTCGTAATGAAATAGTCGACGTAAACAAATAGCGACTTGTTGTATCAGATTTTCGCCTGCATGTAATGAATGTAGTCCTTTTTTTTAACTTTATTGTTTCACTTCTGGCGCCTAGTTTGTATGCTTTCCTGGACTATTTAGAACAGAACTACTTAAAGTGGTGATCTGGGAGTTTTCTGCTACCAGCCTGCAGCGAGTTTCTATGAAAGAAATAAGCTTAAGTATACCCTATATATGTTTTTAATTGCTCCAGACTTGCAGTAAATAAATAATACACATAAAGGGGGTACATGTATGGTGTATAGGTGACAGCCAGTAATTTGGTGCCATCGGACACTATTTTGATAGTAGTTACTGTCAGAATATACTTACAAGTATGTTTCTTTACAGGGGGTGAGAGGTTCTCAAGTACTAAGTACTTTAAGTAGGCCCTGTCAACCGAGCTTGGGACTGGCCTAGGCGGAGTTCTGTTAAAAGGAGCCCGTTACACGCCCATTGAGGCATATTGGGAATATGGTGTTAGGCCCATATTATCTTGACCGCCGGCACACTAGGGGTGATGTGGTCGGCATCATGCCGGCCGCCTTAACCTTCCCAGAGTTGCTCTGGTACCCATTTGGGGCTGGGTCGACCCTGGAGCCGTTTGTGGCCTAAAAAATTCCCACCTCATCTGGGGATCGAACCATAGACCACTGCGCTAGGAAGCCAGTTAGGAGTTCTGTTAGGGATGATAATTATTATTATACTTCAGCTCCCCGTGGAGAACAGGCCTTCAATACATATTCCCCAAGCCACCCGCCCCCCCCCCCCCCCCCCCCGCCCCCCCCCCCCCCCCTCCCCCCCCCCCCCCCCCCCCCCCCCCCCCCCACCCCCCCCCCCCCCCCCCCCCCCCCCCCCCCCCCCGTCCGGTACGTACCACTCACGGTCGTTCCACATTTTCGTTATCCCTTTCATTTATCTCTGCAGCTTTCTTTTCCGTGTATTTGTTGGTCTCTTACCCTTTGGATTCAAGAACAAGGACTGCCTTGTAATGCTATCAACAATCAACAGATTTCCTGATTGTGCGTCCTATCCATCGGCAGCGTCCTCTTCTCATCTTTGTTCCACTGATACCTGTCTGATTCTTGTCACCAGTTCTACATTTGGTTGATTTGTTCTTACCTGTTGAAGTTTTTTTTTTTTTTTTTTTTAGCTTGAAGTTTCTATAAGAAAAGCTTGTAGTTTTGACTGGTGTTTAAAATGTATCACTTTTCGAGCTTGGATGGTTAATATGGCATGGGCGTGTAAGAGTGCAACCAGGGTATTCTTCCAAGTATTTTACGGATCATAGTTTCTCAAATGGTGTGCCGCACACTGGTCTGCCGCCAAATTTTGATAGTAAAAAATGTTTTTATCCAAATTACAGTTCACTGTTGCCTACTTTTTACAAGAGAATGTTTGTCCTATATTCCTCCACGAATAAAGAAGATATGTGCCTCCAAGCAGGTGTCGTGGTTGAGTTAGAGTGTAGAGTATTTGTCGAGTTGGACAATAGTAGTGAAACCGACAAGGGATAGTGGACTGACAGAGTTATAGATTACACACACAGAAAGGTGTAAATAGGAGATGGACTTGAGACAACCTGGAAGAAGATTTACCAAAATGATCTCTCTCTCCAAGCCTCAACTCACTTATGTCTGTCTAAGCACCTCCTGCTCTCTCTCTTTTCTCTTATCATACATAGAGATTATAGTAAAGAGCTAAAAATACAAATATGGATGGAAAGGTCGTGAACAGCGCATTAATAAATGTGTAAAATTTATTAAAGAAGAAAAGCATGAAAATAATGCATATCATCACAACAACATAAAATTACCTCAATAATCAAATATTCATCAATAATCATATACACCAACAACCACACACACAGATCACCATTCATAAAACCTGTAGAACACAAAGAGATAAATAATCGAGTGACAGTCCTTCGGTTTTCGGGGACCAGCTGAAGTAACTCCAGTAAGTGGTGTTTTCGTATATATCCTCCATCGGTGATGGAATTAACCTGAATAACATCACTGTATAGGCGCTATCGTTGGTGACCCCCCCTACTGGCGCGAGTTGGGCTGGGGGACGCTGTTTATCTCCTGCTGACGTGCGAGATTTTAAGTATCCAGGAAATACACCAGAAGGTCACTTGAGGACAAAGAGACCCAGGCGCGCTTATCCGGCGCAAGGCTCCGCTTGGCTGTAAATCCTGTTTTAAACTGGTTTGGCTGTGGTTTGCTGAGTGCCCCGTTTAGGCACGAAAAAGGCGGGTGAGATGGAATTCTGCTATAGGCATGCTGAGCGGGTTTGATATTCTGGAAGCCGCAATGCTCTGGCTGGTAATCCAATAGGCGAGTAGAGAACTACTACTGCGTTTGGCGATTCCAGATTTTGCGTTGGCTCTCCGTTGCACTGCGTGAGCTTAACTTGGCGTTGAAAAAAAAGGGGTTTTGATTCAGGAACGGGGGTTGACGATTCGTGACGCTAGCGGTATTCAGAACCCTCTAGATCGAAGAGAATATTTCGTTCTTCGCCTGACTGGAATCTGCTCTCGCGAGTCGGTCTCCTGAAACTGAGACCCAAAAGAGACACCTTTTAATTTCAAGCAACGCTAAAATCACACTAACTTTTTATACAGAAAGTTTCGCTCCACTATGGGATTAGATTTATTGTAGTTTTTTTTTTTTTTTTTTTTTTTTTTTGCGTACGCCCGCTAATACTCGAGGCGAAATCTCAGGTTATTTTTTATGTCTAACCTGACATTGATTTTACGTGAGTATCCCTTTATTTCTTGTACAGAGACAGGTGTCCCTCGCCATTCAGGCAAATACTCGCCGATTTCGGAGGTACCCATTGCAGCTGGGTCGGCTCAGGAGCCGCCAGTCCCTGGTCGACGACACTCCTTCAAATGTTCTCGCCAGGTCTCGAGTTAATCCAGTCCAAATCCCGGTCGACGAAAAATCCTCAAATGCCGTCGCCCGGGTTTGATCCTGTATCACCCGGTCGCCAGAGCGGTGTTGTAACCACTACGCTAGCGCGGCTCCCATTTATTGTAGTTATTGCTATGATAGTTTAGGGCTGTCTTTAACCATGTCTCCTGTTCCTTAAAAATATCAATTATCAACACGCGCCCGCATAGGCTTAATATCTTTTGCACCCCCAGGTACCTATCAGTAAATGTTCTGACATCAAAAATCTACTCCTCTTCTCCCAATCTCAACATACAGGAAACCTAACCTGTAGTTACAGTTAAATGAATATGCTTATTCATCTTACAACATTAAATGAATTTACATAAACAGATTACAGCATTTGACATTACACAAATAAATCGTATGTCCCCTTGGGGAAATATATTAGCATTCCACAATGAGTACATAGACAAGGCAATGTTCTTGCTATAATGATACAGTTGTGGCTAGATCATAAGATATAATTATATCTATGGCTGGTGGCTGCTTTCAGTGGAAGTTATAGACTAGTGCCTAGCCACACAAGTAAGCATAAAATGATCCTCCCTTGCCACTGGAAATCATGCCAATATCCCTGGAAATATCTATCAAAAGGAATAAGTGATTATCTCCCATAATCCAGAGTTATTACCTGCATCTCACTATTCAGTTTTAAAGTGAACAATCCACGCCTGACATTATCTTACAGAAATGACAGTTCATTTTGCTGACTCTTAACCCAATGGTAAGCATTCGTGGACTGATTCTACGCCTAATATCTGTTATTGTAAGTTTAACATTTAACCCATGATAAACCGTAACAGTTTAAGCACCACTTAATAGGCCGTAGACAGCGCTACCTTATCACTGAATAAATTACTAGGAGAAGTCCTCAGAAATAAATTCACTTTCCTAACAGATATATAAAAGCTAACATGAATCTAATATAATAATTATAAGATATGTCAACTCACCCCGAAAAAATGCCAAGAAATAGGCGAAAAACATTTAGTTCTGTGTTAATGTTTGCCTTATTTCCATAATGGTCTATCTCGGGCCAGGAAAATTTACGAATGTCTTTGTCTATTAAAACCAGTCTACTCTTATAGATCACAAGGGACACTCCCAACGAACACCTGGCGTGCGTATTTCTACAGAAGTTCGGCGAAAGACGTAATCTAGAGTAAGACAAAAGAAATCGTGCGAAAGTTCCCCAGGCCTCAAAGGGTACCAGCCGCTCGTCATCAAACGTTTTAAAGCGACCAGAGAAATTCCCCTGTTGGGACCACAGAGGGTACCCGCCGCTAACGAACCGTTTCTTTCACAGAAACCGTCTTGGCTCGTTCTAACACTTAAAGCGGACCCGAGAAATGTTTCTCTGGTCGAACAGGTGCGTTGACGTAACATTATCGTCTAGCGTTAGCTGACCGCAGCTGGCCAGCGTAAACAACCTCGGGTGGGGTTGAGAAGGTGAAAAATGAAAGAATTCACATTGAAAACAAGGCCCTTCCATAATAAAATTTAAAATTCTCTCAAATTTACTTTTGTTTGGTCATGTCTTACTATTAAAATGTATATTGTAATATAATTTGAAATTAGTCAGTGTAATGTAAACTGTAAAATACTATAAATTTACGGTTAATACACACGAGTCCAGCATTAAGAACACATGTGTGCCGCGACAGAAATTTACACTGGTAAGTGTGCCACAGTCTGAAAAAGTTTGAGAAACTATGATATACACTTGTAGATTATACGCAATTGTTCTTGTAGTATTCTAGGATAGGATGTAATAACACATTTGTAAGGCACGTTCTGTTGACATTAGACACCAATTTAGGTATTTAGATGGCTGTAAAGTTAATATTTCCGAGAGAAATGGCAATTTTAATGAAGGGAGTGTAGGCCATACTTCCTCCTTTTGTAACAAATATTAGACATTATGATGTTCCCATCTATAGAGACATATAACTGAAGATTTCTTAGTACAATGTAATTACTTGGGCTAGAATTATCGGTGCTGTTATGGGGATTTGACCGCTATAACATAATGTTCAGACCAACTAAACGATCAAACTTCAGTGAGATTTAACATTATGACAAGATTCAGTGACCTGATAAATGTGAAGGTCGAAGCGTAGATACATCCATTCAAGGCAAATGCTTGTGATGTAGCTGTGATGTGTCCAGGGGAGTTTTGTTAATCGTTCCACGACAATGAATGTAAAGTCAATAGACTTCTTGCAGTAGAAAGAAATTGCATGGACGTAGCAGACAGAGGTGATCTTCGTCTGACCCTGTCAGTTTAAAAACCTGAAATTAAAGACTTCTTGCCCAACCATACATTTATTTGGTTTGAGCGACTCCTGTTTTTTTTTTTATTTTTTTATCCATGTGTGCAGTCCGATTTCCTTCTATTCCCACATGTGATGGTAATGATGCTTATTGCACTGTGCACGCTGTATTTTTTTTAGGTATGTCTTAAGTTGCATTATTTCCTCTGATATGTTCACTCGGTTATGTTCTTGTACACGTATAAGTGCTTGGATTGCTGGGAGTGAATTAGTTAAATTGCTAGTTTATTTTTAAAGGCAGGATTTGAGAGGAAGGGGGGGGGCGGGGGGGTTAATCTGCAATTGTTTCTAGCCTAGTGCTCTTGCAATTGCCACCATTTTTCCATGAGAATTTATGTGTTTTAATTCAGACTAAAACTTCTGTTGATTTCCTTGCTGCACTATATATGCCTATACCAAGTTCTTCATATTCTATTATAGACTCATCAGTTTTTATTGTTAAGCTATCTTGTAGTTATTTGTTCTATGTATTTCTTGCTTGTGTCTTTGTTATTTGCTGTTGTTGCCTTGTTATTGTCTCTGCAAGATGATAGCTGACCATGGTGGAATCACAGATATGCATTTGCTACTACAGTTTGCTTTAATTACAGTCTGAAGTTATTCTAATTCCTTCATACATTTCCATCCTATTGTGTATCTGATATCTTCCATCGCCGGTGTCAATACCTTGTCGAGGTATGGCTGCTTGCGTACCCTGATTACCCCCAGAGCTATGCTGTCGTAGATTTTCGATAGGAGAATTAAGACTAGGTTTGGTCCCTTCTGAATAGGTTTGAATAGGTGATAGACTCAGTGAGAGTTAGTGAAAGGTAATAGAATTTCCACACACGTGAGATGATAGATTTTGATATAGTGGCTGTCTCTGAAAGCGAAAAGAATTCTTCTCTCTCTCACCTATCTTCTACAACAGTTGTTACAGCGTCAGACAGACTACACCAATATACATATTACGTATATTTCTATCACTCACAGGCACGCACATACACGTGACGACAGGTAAACACACAGACGTGGGAAAACTATAACAATGATATATATATATTATCTAGAACGAGCTGACCAAACACTATTTTTAAGTTCAAGAGCGATTTTAATATCAGGAAAAAATCGGCTCACAACATCAAAGAAAGTACATCAAGGAAAATACATATACACATAGTCATAAAAATTCAAGGAAATGTTGCAAGGATGATAGCCCTGTTATAGTGTTAACTCTAGGTTTAGCCCGGCCCCGTTAAGAGAACAGATGATGGCGCCAGAGTCACAGATACATAGGGTTTGGTTCTAAGAGTTTTCGTTGTTTTATCTCGTAATTATATGCACAGAGTTTGAAAAAAAAATCTGATTTAACCTAAGACAAAAACACAAGAACTCTAGCCTTAGCAACAAATTATGCAGATTGAAGAAAAAAAAATTAGGACAGCAACAGGGTGTCAAAGATATAATAGTGAAAATATCACTCAAACCAGCGTACACTCATTCATTCCGCCATGGCCTCTCATACATGTACTCACGACTTTGCTCGCTGCCTCTTGGAACACACTGATTTTAGATCTTCACACAGACTCAAAAAATGCAGTCTTCTGCCAAGAAGTCCCCAGTTCCAAAAGACGTATTTAACTCGGAGTCTCCGGGAACGACTACTTGGGTGTGCAAATTTGTTCAAATGTCTGATTAAGTCACCTAACAATTATTCCAGGCGCGGGAGTTAGCAGAGCACGGTGTCAATAGCGTAGGTTTCTAGAAATGATGAATGTCAGGTCGGTGCCTTCCCTCAGTATAGGATTCACTTTAGTCACACCACAGATTTGTCCACAAAAATATATATATATATATATATATAGTCGGGAAATGTTAGTTAATACTTGAAGTATTTCGCGCCACCAGGCAGAAAAATTACGTAGAGTTTTTTTCTAGAGTCGGCGTCTGTGGCCTAATGGATATGAACGCAGTTTCATAATCCAGATATACCAGGTTCGAAACCTGCTGGAGGCGGTTTGGTGGCAGATCGCTTTGTGTGGATTTTTAACAATGGTATAAGCGCCGTACCGTTCAGAAAGCAATGGCAAACTACTGAACGTAAAAATTGCCTAGAAAAATCACAAACAGCCAATAAAAGCTGGGGTTGATTGCCACGTCCTGTGAAGGATAAGCAACTAACTTTTTTTTTTTTCTAGAAGAAATTAAGATCTGGCTCCAAGGTCCAGTATTTATCATTACAGTCTTTGAAAACCCGTTATTGGGATATAGTATTTCTGGCTAACTCGGGTTGCATATGCACTGTTAGACCAGTGGTACTTAAGAAACCCACGTGGTTCAAAATAAGGACTGTCTATTTCTTCACAAGTATGGAAACTACTACTAGGTGCTGGTAAAGTTAGGGTCACCCCAAAACTTTCACTGTGTGGAGGAAAAATAACACATATAATATAATAAACAGAATCTGTACTGGTTATAACTTACATTTAAACTTGCAAGCAGAGAGCTTTGCTTATCATTTAAACTTCCCGTGACGTAAGTTATATTTAAAAATCAGCAATTCTCATGAATTAGGAACACGTGCGTATTCCGTCACCATTCATGAGGCTCGATTCTAGAGTTTATACGTTATTTTAGAAAAATACACTCGACTGAGTATTAGCGGTTAAATTAAATTCATAAATAGCTACAATTGCCGTTATAAGCTAGAAATTTTAATTTTATTCTGCTTTCCACTGAATGCTTCCCTAGAAAATATAATAGCCTACCACTTTATTTCTCTTCTGCGCTAAAGAAATAGATTAAAATGAATTAAGCGATTAAACACTTTAACACTCACAAAATCTATATATCTATCATATTAATTACCTCAACCACAGAATTACAGGTAGTCGCACAACTTAAGAATAAAAATGCTGAAAATATTTCTGGAAGTCTAGAAGTTCGACAAATTGCCGAAACAAACTGAGATCTTCGCTAACAGCTATTCTGTTTACGAGCAACCTATCTACTGTGAGTCTATGAGCGAGAATGAAATTAAAGTTTCAAACTTGGCCAATATCTTTAAAATCGGACACAGGATCCTAATCTTATTTCGCCAAGCGAAATTATCTCCCCTGTCCGTATAACACCTTCGTCCGCTTATCGCGTGACGTAACAGCCATCAGTGGCCGAGGGCTTGCATGAGTTGCAAATCTCAGACCACCGTCTGCAGTGCGGAGTGGATTTTCACGCTAAGCCGGGTTTTTCCTGACGAAAAACCTCATGCGTTTACTGAAATGCAGACTCTCTGTCTACTTTCCATGTCCCTCGGGTGAATTTTCACACCCCAGGCCAGAGACCCTCAGACGAATGTCTAGCGAATGCTGTAAATTCACGCCTATCGTCCGACCAGCGCGACTGACATGTACGCAAACGTGACAGAGCCTTCCCCCTTTTAAGATATGGAAGCACTCCATGTCTACGTTATGGAGTTTAATTTCCTATAACCGTAGCTTCGGGGTGTCTGTCTTCTTCCCTCTCCTCTTCCCCCTCCATCTCTGTCCAATTCCTACTCAAGTCCACTCCTCAAAGTTTCCTTCCCCTGGAATGTCTCATATGCGCGCTTGAAAGAGCGTCGCCGCTTCTGACATTTTTGAAAGATTTCCTGTGATAGCGGTGGAATATCCCTGCCACTATCGTCATCTTCGTCAGTTTTGGCGATCGTCAGGAGATGGTCGGAGGTTGGCACTGGTTTTTCCAAGTATCTCTTTAAGAGATTTAAATGGAAAACCTTCTCCTTTCCTTCAATAGAGATCTGGTAGTTAGCCTTAGAAATCTTTTTCAGGGCGGTAAACGGCCCTTGCCATCCGATCTTCAGTTGGTTGTTCTCGGTAGGGAGCAACACCAAAACTTTGTCTCCTGCTTCCAGTTCTCTCTCTTCCGCGACTTTCCTGTATCGGTTAGCGTGCTTGGTGCGTGCTCGCTTAAAAGTCGTTGCTAGGTTCCACCCTAGTTTCAACCGTTCCTTTAAAACCGACACATATTTACTGGCTGAGACAACTGTCTCATCAGCCTTCTCGTCTGTCAGAGACTGAAGTAAGGCTTCAAGCGGGCCCTTAATGGGTCTGCCGAATAAGAGTGTAGCTGGCGGAAATCCTGTGGAAGTATGAGGAGATTCTCTGTAGCCAAATAATGCTGCAGGAATACAGAGATCCCAATCTTCAGGTTTCACTTGTGCCAGCTTACTTAGCATCATGGTGAGGTTTCCATTAGCACGTTCCACGAGCCTATTTCCGGCCGGAGTATAAGGCTTAATGTGGATGTGTTGGGTCCTCAAGATCTTAACGATCTCATCCATCAACAGGTTTCGGTATGGAGATCCGTTATCCGTCAACACTTGTTGAGGGAATCCCAACCGAGTGAAAATCTGCACGAGGGCTTCTGCGACATGCTTGGCATCTGCGCATGTTAGCGGGATAGCTTCTGCCCATAAAGTGCATGTATCGACTAAGGTCAGGATGAACCTGTTCCTTCTTTTAGTCCTTTCGAAAGGTCCTAAAATGTCGATCACAACCCGTTCAAATGGTGTTCCCACTATTGGCATTTCACCCATGTGGACTGGGGGTGTCCGTTGCTTGGGTGGTACACGTTGGCACTGGGCACAGGATTTGACGTACCTGATAATATCAGTATTTACTCCTGGCCACCAATAATGAGTGGTTATACGTTGGTTTGTGGCGTTCTGTCCCATATGTCCGCTAAAGGGAAGAGAGTGCCCCATTTCTAGGATTTGGCTTCTGTACTGTTTCGGTACTAGGAGCTGCTTGTAACCTTGGTCAGGCTTGCCCGTTCTCCGATAAAGTACGCCATCCTCAGAAAAAATGTCCCCGTGCTGTTTGGGTTCCTTCGCCATGGGCAGTTTCCTAAAGCAGGGTGCCAAAGTAGGATCCTTTTGTTGCGCTTCTTTAAGTTCCATAGGTAACAAATTAGGCGCAGGCTCCCGTTCCTTCTTGGTTTGCCCTCTTATAGTTACTGCTGCCACAATCGGCTCTTCCGGTTTCCCAATACACACGTATCTCCCGCCAAGTATGACTGGGTAGATGGGATCATCCATAACAGCTGCTTTGATTACACCTCTGACAAAGTCAGAGTGTATCTCCACCAATGCGATGGGAAGCGCTGTAGGTGCATCACTCTTACGAACTCCACAAAGTTGGACGGTCTCTGCTGTCTCTTGACCGGGTTTGACCAGGTTTCTGGCAACAATGCAATCGTAAGAAAGCCCCGTGTCAAATAAGCAAGAAGTTTGAGAACCGTTCAAAGTAACAGTACCTCGCGTTGAGGGTCTATCCCCAACAGGTTGGGAATCACTGTCAATAATTCCGCCTTGCGAGACTGTCAATAAGCATCCGATGCGTTTCGGCTCGGTGTGCTCGGTCTGATCATATGTCCCGTGCTCAGGGGTTCTCCCTTTGCGACCTTGTCCTTTCTGGCTGCGCTGCCATGTAGGGCGGTCGGGTTGATCAGGCTGTTTGGGGTGGTTGGGGTACTTGTTCTTGTAGAACTTGGATTTTTCAGGAGGGGGGTTTTGAGGTCCAGTTTCTCTGTGGTTAAACTGATTCGCAGCATGAGAAGGTTGATCTAGATTATTTTTTCGAAAATGCTCCT
The DNA here is from genome assembly GCA_024509875.1 of Oreohelix idahoensis. Taxonomy (NCBI): domain Eukaryota; kingdom Metazoa; phylum Mollusca; class Gastropoda; order Stylommatophora; family Oreohelicidae; genus Oreohelix; species Oreohelix idahoensis. The sequence continues at coordinate 27,039 of JAMPIV010016689.1, forward strand.
CTGTCGGTTTCCGCTTTGTGGCCGGTAGTTCAGCCAGCGCATTGTGATAACGCTCAGACTTTTCCAAAATGTCTTCAAGTTTTTCTGCCCCCTGCTCAGCGAGAAATCTCCGGGTATCAGCAGACAAAGTGTTCTTTATTTGTTCCGTTAGAACAAGTTCCACAAGACCTTCATAGGTAGAGGGGAGCTGCGAAAGCTCAAGGCACTTTGTTAGATATCCCTTAAGACGAGATGAGAACTGGTGAAAAGTTTCAGAATTCTCTTTCCGGCTGTTGCGAAACAGTTGCAAAAACTTGCGAGCGTTCATTTCAAAGCGCTCCAGTAACGCTTTCTTCAACAAGTCATAGTTGTCTTGTTGGCTACTTTCCAGCTTAGCGTAAACATCATACGCAGAACTTTTCAAAGCCTGGGAAAGTTTCATATTCCAACGCGACCTCTCTAACCCGTACAGAGTTGCAATTTTCTCAAATTTTTCTAACCATGTGTCAATCTTCTCATTTGGACAAGGAAAAGATTCAAGAGTGAAAGACATAGCATTGAGATGAGTAGATTGAGTGTTAGAAGGATCAGTTAAGGAAGAATGAGGAGAAGACTCTCCATTGCTGGAGGTAGAGGCAGCACCACGGCTTTGGAACTCTAGAGTTTTAAGCGCCAACTCGTGCTGTCTCTGTTCCCTCTCCTTCTCCTGCTGTCTCTCCTCCCTCTCCTTCTCGTGCTGTCTCTCCTCCCTCTCCTTCTCGTGCTGTCTCTCCTTCTCCTTCTCTCTTTCCTCATGCTGTATCCTGCGAATTTCCATTTCCTCGTCCATCTTCTTCTGCTGTAATAGCCGGTCTTCCACTTCTTTCCTCTTGAGTTCTTCTTTTTCCTCTTTAGCTTCAGCTGCTTTCCTCTCCGCATCATATCTCTCAAGTTCGTCTCTGACAAAAGCTTTCGCTTCCTCTCCTTCCAGTCCCTCCTCTCTCGCTTCGTCCCTGAGGAGTTGTCTAAGCTTTGCCCTCTCGGCCATATTATGTCAGTGACTGAGACACGTGGAGATAGAAAATAGGAAAAAGAATAACCTGGTTCCTAACACTTACGAGAAAAAATTTCCAAAAATACAAAAGATGATATCCTTAACCCTGGGATACCTCCTCCACAGTAAAATCTAACTATCGCTGCTATTATCGGCAATAAAGCACTAAATGCAAAACACGACTACGCCAACTAAATGGTAGTTAAGATTACTTCTGAAAAATAGGTTGCTACAGTGGAAAAGCAAAATTATTATTGCAAAAATTTCGTATCAGTTTGTGTGGTCAGCACGCCCGTAAACAGATCGCTAGTCTAGGGGATGATTATTTTTAAAAGATACACAGTCACAAGACATCACACTCTTACTCTATATCAGAATACAGAATCTTAAGTTCAAAATCCAGATAGACGAGTCCACATTTGTCGTACTCGTCTTCCTATTCTAAGTTCAAAAATCCTACGGACGAGAACCCATTTGTCGTATCGCCTTAGGATTTTGGGTTCAATTCCCGGTAACGAGCGACCATTTGTCGTAGATTTTCGACATATTACGTATATTTCTATCACTCACAGGCACGCACATACACGTGACGACAGGTAAACACACAGACGTGGGAAAACTATAACAATGATATATATATTATCTAGAACGAGCTGACCAAACACTATTATTAAGTTCAAGAGCGATTTTAATATCAGGAAAAAATCGGCTCACAACATCAAAGAAAGTACATCAAGGAAAATACATATACACATAGTCATAAAAATTCAAGGAAATGTTGCAAGGATGATAGCCCCGTTATAGTGTTAACTCTAGGTTTAGCCCGGCCCCGTTAAGAGAACAGATGATGGCGCCCGAGTCACAGATACATAGGGTTTGGTTCTAAGAGTTTTCGTTGTTTTTATCTCGTAATTATATGCACAGAGTTTGAAAAAAAAAATCTGATTTAACCTAAGACAAAAACACAAGAACTCTAGCCTTAGCAACAAATTATGCAGATTGAAAAAAACAAATAGGACAGCAACAGGGTGTTATTTCGCGCCACCAGGCAGAAAAATTACGTAGAGTTTTTTTCTAGAAGAAATTAAGATCTGGCTCCAAGGTCCAGTATTTATCATTACAGTCTTTGAAAACCCGTTATTGGGATATAGTATTTCTGGCTAACTCGGGTTGCATATGCACTGTTAGACCAGTGGTACTTAAGAAACCCACGTGGTTCAAAATAAGGACTGTCTATTTCTTCACAAGTATGGAAACTACTACTAGGTGCTGGTAAAGTTAGGGTCACCCCAAAACTTTCACTGTGTGGAGGAAAAATAACACATATAATATAATAAACAGAATCTGTACTGGTTATAACTTACATTTAAACTTGCAAGCAGAGAGCTTTGCTTATCATTTAAACTTCCCGTGACGTAAGTTATATTTAAAAATCAGCAATTCTCATGAATTAGGAACACGTGCGTATTCCGTCACCATTCATGAGGCTCGATTCTAGAGTTTATACGTTATTTTAGAAAAATACACTCGACTGAGTATTAGCGGTTAAATTAAATTCATAAATAGCTACAATTGCCGTTATAAGCTAGAAATTTTAATTTTATTCTGCTTTCCACTGAATGCTTCCCTAGAAAATATAATAGCCTACCACTTTATTTCTCTTCTGCGCTAAAGAAATAGATTAAAATGAATTAAGCGATTAAACACTTTAACACTCACAAAATCTATATATCTATCATATTAATTACCTCAACCACAGAATTGCAGGTAGTCGCACAACTTAAGAATAAAAATGCTGAAAATATTTCTGGAAGTCTAGAAGTTCGACAAATTGCCGAAACAAACTGAGATCTTCGCTAACAGCTATTCTGTTTACGAGCAACCTATCTACTGTGAGTCTATGAGCGAGAATGAAATTAAAGTTTCAAACTTGGCCAATATCTTTAAAATCGGACACAGGATCCTAATCTTATTTCGCCAAGCGAAATAGTCTCCCTTGTCCGTATAACACCTTCGTCCGCTTATCGCGTGACGTAACAGCCATCAGTGGCCGAGGGCTTGCATGAGTTGCAAATCTCAGACCACCGTCTGCAGTGCGGAGTGGATTTTCACGCTAAGCCGGGTTTTTCCTGACGAAAAACCTCATGCGTTTACTGAAATGCAGACTCTCTGTCTACTTTCCATGTCCCTCGGGTGAATTTTCACGCCCCAGGCCAGAGACCCTCAGACGAATGTCTAGCGAATGCTGTAAATTCACGCCTATCGTCCGACCAGCGCGACTGACATGTACGCAATACCACCCAGGTGCGATTCTCAGTTTTAGAGAAAGGAAAACAGGTAAAGTTTGCGAATTATATGAAAATAATATTCGCAAAAACGAATGGATGAAAAATATACAGGAAAAAGGAAATACAGAGATAATAAAAGAGAGAATTCGGGTGAAAGAATAGGAAGAAGATGTAGGAAATTAAATGAATATAAACCCTACGTGACATATGCCAGCTGGAGTTTTACTCCTGGAAGGTTCTACCAGGCTGGACAGGTTTGCGCGGGCAGGGGTCAGACTAAAGCAGACACCCTGGTCCTCCAGGTTGGGGGTTTTAGCATAGGGCTGACGCCCCTATGTAAAAAGAAATGAAGTTTCGGAAACGACAACAAATGAACAAACTTTGCTGCGGGACGGACATCCGGAGTCTGAGGCTCGTATGACTGTCAGTGGTGAAAGCTGAAAGGAAGCCACTGACACGAAAACGGATGTCCTGGCCGCAAAACATGAAACAAGAACAGGATTTTGGAATGTCAGGACAATGAACGAGACAGGTAAACTAAAAACAGGTCCCAGCAGAAATGAGAAACTATAGATTACAAATTCTAGGGATAAGCGAGAGCAGATGGACAGGGACAGGAAAAGTTAAAACAGCAACAGGAGAAACAGTACTTTACTCTAGAAGAGAGGATGGACAGCACAATGAAGGTGTAGCCATTATTCTACAGAAAGGAATAGAAAGGACATTACTGGAATGGAAACCCACCAACAACAGACTGATAAGAATAAGATTGAGAGGGAGATTCACCAACACTACAATAATACAATGCTACGCACCAACGAATGACAGCGATGATGAGCTCAAGGATGAATTCTATCAACAACTGCAGAAAGAAATGGAAGACACACCTAGATATGATCTTATCGTAGTAATGGGAGACCTCAATGCGAACGTTGGAACACACAATACATATAAAAAAAGAGTAATGGGGAAATGCGGCAGCGGAACAGCAAACGAAAATGGGGATAAATTAATAAGTTTCTGTAGCATTAACAACCTGGTCATTGGAGGAACACTTTTCCCACACAAAGAAATTCACAAATTAACATGGGAATCACCAAACGATCGGGACAGAAACCAGATAGACCACATTATGATTGACGGTAGATGGAGACATGCATTACAAGATGTGAAGGTAAGAAGAGGTGCGAAAGTGGGAAGTGATGCCCATTTAGTAGTAGCAAAACTGAAAGTGAAACTCAGAAGGGCTGGACCAACTGTAACTACACAAAAAAGGTTTGACATCAGCAAATTGAAGGACCCCCTTACCAGAAAAGCTTTTGCGGCTGATATAAAGAAGCGATATCAATTTGCCAAAAGTCAGGAAAAGACATTAACTGATGATATAGACCAGAAATTCAACACCATTTGAACAATATATAAGGAAAGCAGCAAATCATGCTTGGGATTCCAGGAAAGGAAGAAGCAAGACTGGATAACACCAGAAACATTAAACACCATAACGATGAGAAAGGAAATGAAAAGAAAGAAAACAGAAGCGAAGTCCCCCAGGTTAAAGCAACTATATAGCGAACTGTACAGTCAGCTGGACAAGGAAGTTAAAGGCCAAACCCGAGCCAACAAAAGGAATTTCCTAGACGATCTTGCAAGACAGGCAGAAGAGGCAGCACTGAGAAATGAACAAAGCACATTATACAAAATAACTAAAATCATCAGAGGAAAACGAGGTGCAAACAATATTACATTAGTAAGAGATAAGCAAGGAAATCTCATCATGACAGCAGAGGGACAGAAAACAAGATGGGCAGAGCATTTCAGAGAAACTCTGAACAAGGAACCACCAGAGACACAATTGAATGTTCCTGAGGCTGAAAATGATCTAGATGTTAATACAGACATTCCACGAAAAGAAGAAATCATCACATCAATCAAAGGGTAAAAGAATGGAAAAGCTCCTGGCCATGATACACCAACGGAGTGGAACAAAGGAATAAGTGTCAAATTGCCCAAGAAGGGAGATCTTGCAGACTGCAATAATTGGAGAAGAATCACTCTTCTCTCAGTTCCCAGAAAAATACTAGGCAGGATAATTATACAGAGAATTTCAAAAGCAGTAGACCACAAACTGAGGAAAGAACAAACAGGATTTAGAAAGAACAGAAGATGTGTAGATCATATATTTACCCTCAGGAACATTATAGAGCAGTGCTCAGAATGGCAAAGACAGCTGTACATTAATTTCGTTGATTTTGAAAAGGCTTTTGACAGTATACATAGGGACAGTTTATGGAAAATACTGAGGGCTTATGGAATTCCAAGCTGCATAGTGTCAATCACAAAAAGCCTCTATGCCCATTTTACGTGTAGCGTTGGGCAGAGCAACCTAACCTTTGAAGTGAAGACAGGAGTACGACAGAGATGCCCCTTATCAACCACTCTATTTTTAACAGTCATAGACAACAGAGGGTAGTCCAAGAGGAATAAGATGGACTACATTTTCTACATTGGAAGATCTGGAATAAACAGATGACATTGCACTACTAGCACATTCACATCAACACATACAGGAAAAAACGGATAGACTTAATAAGTATAGCCAGCAGGTGGGCTTGAACATCAATCTAAAGAAGACAGAGGTCATGACGTTCAATGTGAGCAACCCTGAGCCCATATCAGTAAGGAATCAGCAACTGGAACAGACAGACACCTTCGCATACCTAGGATGCATAGTAACACTAGACGGCGGAGCAAGCAAAGACATCCACAACAGCATTTAATATCATGTGTAAAAACGATAGACGCCGACAATCAACTAGCTAGTAATGACAGGCGATATTTGTTAAGGGAGCGTAGTCATAATTAAATTATAACTGACATTGTGCGCTGATTGTTTTACCGGGTCGGGGGGGGGGGGGGGGGGCTGCATGCCTAAAACCCAACCTGTACACGCTAAGCGAAGCGCGATAAGATAGGCTAAGACTCCGTGTGCCTTTTAATTTAATTAGGTGGCGGAGAGGATAAGAGATCATACTTTACTCTTGATAGCATAGGATATTGTCATTTTGGTTAAATGTTTTGTTTTCTTCCTAATACAGTGCTTGATCAAAACCCAGTGGCCAGCGGTTTTCTCTATTGTGGTCCTTTCCTCAGTTACTGAAGGAATAATAGTTGTCGTTTTTTTTCTTGGCGTTCGTCCCCAAGAAACCGTCACATTACCGATGTGAACAGGAATTGCCAGGGCGACACACTAACATTTTTAAACTGTAAATTTGAGTAACTTGACTTACAAAATACCCAGATTTTTCCATTCAATTTTATCAGCACGCTGTGGCAATATACATAACATTTTTCCCGACTTCTGACAGTCGTTTACCCAAGTGGATTTTATCCAGGAGAATAATAATAATAATAATAATAGCCCCTTCAGTCATAACTGACTATGGGAATGCGCCCCTGAGGTGACAGCCCTCAGCTGCTTATTTTCCTGGTGCTCCTTTCGACGTTTTCGTCCTCATCTCTGATTAGTTGTTGTGAGCCTCCTTCGCCAATCTGCGAAGGTGGCGCCGTAAATAGCAATCGCCACATTAGTGCGATCGGCAGCTTCATCCTCCCTTGTTGCTTGGTTCAATGTCCAGTGCCCTATATCTTCTTGTCAACA
>JAMPIV010016690.1:0-47913 GCA_024509875.1 Oreohelix idahoensis
TAAATTTAAAAGTTATTGTGTTATATTAATTATTTTTTTTTTTTTTTTTTTTTAAATAAAAATTTTTTTTTGGTTGTGTATTTTTGTTGTGTGTTTTTTTTTTTTTTATGTTATATTTGTATATATATGTATTTTTATTTTATTTTTTTTTTTTATATATAAATATTTATATTTTTAATTTTATTTTTATTTTATAAAAAAAATTTTATATAATGTATATAATTTTATTAGAATTAAAAAATATTAATAAATAATAAAAATTTTATTACATTATATCATTTTATATATTTAATTATAAAATTATATAATTTTTTATTATATAATTTAAATTATATGGGGAGTTATATACCTAAATATAAATTTTTTATATAAATATATAAATTGTATATTAAATAATTATTTATAAATATAAAATATTTATTTTATATATATATATAATATGTTTATATATATATATATATATTATATAATATATTTATATATTATTTTTTTTGTTTTTTTGTTGTGTATGTGTGTGTGTTATGTTTTGTGTGTATGTATGTGTTTGGTATGTATGTGTGTATGTATATATATGTGTGTATATGTATATTGTGGTATATGTATATATATATATATATATATTATATATATTATTAATATATATTATATATATATATATATATATATATATATATATATATATATATAATCTTATAAATATAGAAGAGGTGTTAAGAATAGACAGACCTAGGGAACTGCATAATATAGTCAAACAATATTTATCACGAACAAATGTTAATATTAGTGTCTGGGAATGTGAAGGTCTGATGCTGTTCTTACAATGCATATGACTTTTAACAGATGAAAGTCAATTAAATATCTGTTAAAGTCAGTTATATAACTGGAACCACCAGGCCTTGATTTTTTTTATTTTATTTTATTTATTTAACGTATAACTATTAGCATAATTGTGATTGTCCCTATTTACAATGATTTGACAAATGTGATGCCACTTTCTCATCGGCAGTTGTTCATATTATTTGGAATTGAAAACAATAAATATCCTAATTATAACCCATCAGAGGTTGAACGGGATATTTTTCTTCAGTAATTTAAAAAAAAAAAAAAAATCTTACTCGACGCTTATTCTAGCCCTTGTATTGTCTGGCCGAAAATGGCGTCTACGTCGTTTAGCCTCGTTTTTGATTCTGACATAGTTGATGTCACTATATATAAATCGAGGGCACTAGTCTTGCCCACCATGGTCCCATTGACATCCAGGTCACAGCGATCCGATCCTGCTCCTCTGACACTGCCAGCCGAGAACAGCTTGAGAACCGTCTTATCCTTCGCATGGGGTGTCTAAAACCAGCCGGTCTCAACAATTTACACACCTTTGTCTAAGGTCACCCTTTCCTCTCTTGCTCTATTTTGACTCTTTCCACTCTTATCCTATTCTTCTATTTTTATGCCATCCTCCATAATATGTATGATTATACACTGTTTCTAATTTGTCTTGATTTTTTATTTCATATTTATTTATCTCCCACTCATTCTGTCCTCTTCTTTTTCCAGCCCCCACTTTTTTTACGTTTGGGTAGTTTATTGTTCGGTTTCATTTTTTTAGTTTTTAGTTTCTTAGTATGTATTGTGTACATCCGGTGGCGGAAGTCACTTCCTTTTCAGCCACGTGTCCATTAGCGGACAGCAAATAGTGATAGGATTTTGATGCCTTGCCTTCAGGGAAGTACGTAGGTTTTATTTTTATATTTATTTAAGTTCTTAAGTGTCCTATCTAGCCTTCACTTTCTTTCCTTTTCTGACGAAGGCCTTGTGGCCGTAACATAGACTATTTTCTTTGTCTTTTGTCCTCGTAAGATGAATCACCTTTTTTCAATTTTTTTTTCAAACCCATCCATAATATTCCACACAGCGCACTGTTCTAAATGACATCAATGTATCAGTATCTTAGAGGCCTAGCTGCTCTAAAGAACAAGTAGATACACACACACACACACACACACACACACACATATATATATATATATATATATATATATATATATTATTCTTACAGCTTTATACTAAATGTAATGGGCATAGGCTTCTCATGGAGCTAGAGGGTACGCTGATCTTTCTCTCACAATAACCACTGATGTAAAATTAACCACACTTACAGCTCACAAGAATGCAATATAACTATTATTTAACACTACACAACTAATAATAATAATGGTAATAAATACACACTTGTATACACCGCAATGCGACACTAGAATTCCTTTTATAAAATCACGTAGTACTTTACACATTTAACACACAGTCTAACGGTTTAAAATAGTGATGAGATATATATATACGTGAAATTACCCTAGCCAACACATACATCGCAAATCAGCTTGTATCAAACTATAGATCAACAAATGGTAATAAGCAATAACTCTTAAAACTGAAACGTCTAATATTACTAAATCTAAAGTATTATAAAAATGTACTCATATGCAAGCATGCCTCTTTGTTTTTAGTTCTCTTAGCACAGACGCAACAGCCCAGACCTCACTTGGTTATCGTACTAGGGCGCGCTTTGCACAAGAAGACAATCTGGCTACTTCTCAGCTCTGACTGAAGCCTTCAACACTTTTAGTTTAAATCTACATATCCACTCCTGTAACACATGATAGATACGTCAAAATGTCTGGCAAAACTCCACCCATCCCTCTAGGGGGCAAATCAGGAGTCCTATGCTCAGTATGGATGACATGAGATCACATCTTAATAAAGATTATCTTCCTAGACTCCCACAATTCAAGTTCCGCCCACTGGTCGTTACATTCCCACGATATATCTTGCCTGGAGTCACACCTCACGGTTTTTGCGGAACCAAGGTGTGTTCCTCTGGTGTCAGACAGCGCCGAGATGTCCAATACCAAGGGCCGTCTCTCGTTATATTTGCTGTGTCTGAAACGTTTTAAAGATGGCAACGGTGTGTTTCATTTAGATTGCCCACTCCAGTGTGAGAATGCCAGCATGAACGCAAATATACACCGTGGATCAGATCATAAATCAATTACACAGTCTAAAATTACATCTTTCTGGCCACACGGTCACAACAGCATACACAGGGACAGCCTATGGAAAATACTGAGGGATTATGGAATTTCCAGCTGCATTGTTTTCATTATAAAAATCCTCTATTCTAACTTTACATGAAAACAGGAGTACGACAGGGATGTCCCTTATCAACATTATTTTTGACAGGCATAGATTGGGTGATGCACCAGACAACAGAGGACAGTCCAAGAGGAATTAGATGGACACAGTTTACTACACTGGAATATGCAGATGACATTGCAGTACTCGCACATTCACATCAACACATCCAGGAAAAAACCGATAAACGGAATAAGTATAGCCAGCAGGTTGGTCTGAACATCAGTCTGAAAAAGACAGAAGTCATGACACTCAATGTGGGCAATTCTGAACCAATAACAATAAGGAACCAGAAGTTAGAACAGACAGACACATTTACTTACCTAGGATGCATAGTAATACCAGATGGCGGAACAAGCAAGGACATTAACAACAGAATGAATAAAGCGAGAACAGCCTTCACTAGTCTCAACAACATCTGGAAGTCTTCCCAGTACAGCATAAACACCAAATTAAGACTGTATGAGAGCTGTGTACTTTCTGTGCTTCTCTATGGCGCAGAATGCTGGAGAGTAACAGAGAAGGACATGTCGAAACTGTCATCCGTCCACACAATTTGACTAAAGAAAATTCTCCATATCTGCTGGCCGAATACCATCAGCAACCACGAACAAACTTATTCGGAGTAACCAGGAGGACATGTACATCATCATAGCTGGCAGATGCTGGAGTTGGGTTAACCACGTCCTCAGAAGGAACCCTGATGCCATTACAAAAACAGTTATGCCTAAGCGAAAGAGAGGCCAACCAAAAACAACTTGGTGGAGATCTGTGGATGCCAAGTTGCAAATAATAAACCAGAGTTGGGCACTTTAAAAAGGATGACCGTCGACTGAACAAAGTGGAATCAATTTCTTGCTGCCCTACACGATTCCACCATGCGTGATGACCACTGACTGATTTAACGGTCGACGACTATGGATCAATGAAGAATAGGGCTGACAATCTAAAAGTGTTAAAAGAATTAATACAGCACTTACTGAAGACCAGCTGTAGTTGTAGACTTATAGACAGCAGATAATGTTAATTAGAATCGACGTCATCGCACTCTGAGCAAACCCATAGGTGCTCAGTTTCCCTCAGCAAATGTCGAAGGGTATGAATGCTAATTGTTCCTGTTGAGCACTGGTTGTATACACGCCAGATGTGTCTTCCCATAGGTCCATGACCATGACAGTAGATCCACATCAGTTCTTGAAGAATTGATGCTTCTTTGAAGGTTTTCCATTCATGTTGGAGCCATCCATTTTGGACCTTTTGAAGCCTGGATTGTGAGCCAGATACAATAATTGCCTTTGTTAATATTATTAATAACGTCTCAGACAGCCATCTTAAGGCAGCAGTAACTGCCTCTACCTCCATTCTCATGCTGGAGGTTGTTATCATGTAAGCCCCGCTATATTCAGCGTTGGTTCTGCCCTTTACTCTAGCAGAGAAGCCTCATTACCACGGATTACAGATCCGGTAGTGTACACAATGACATAATCATCCGCAGCATTAACATTTATAAGCTAATCAATTTCCAGCTCTGCTCTCCCATTGGCCCAAGTTCTCCACTCTACCAAGGCTGATGACAGCAGATAAAAGACAATATAACCTTCAGCATGTAAGTTTCTCCACTCACTTATCGTAACAATTATTAAAATTACATTAAGCTGTTAGAAAGATGCAGGTGTTGAAGGTAACTAGTCAGAGTTGTTACAAGATGAAGGGACAAGCTGTGCTATCAAAGGTCCCCGGACTGGCTTTGGGAGCTAATTGGAACTAGTACATATCTGGCCCACTAAGCAGAACTACAAACTTTCATTTCATTTTGGTTCATGCATATATTTTTTGTACATGTGTTTGTTTTTTTCTATGGATTCATGAGTCAAGTTAAATGGAAGGCTTGAAGCAGCAGTTTTGCCAGGAAATACTTACTTAGTCATTCCTCTTGTTCCGTGAAATGTAGATGTTTGGAAGAGAGCGCCATACTATCCTATCGGCTGTCTTCCCTACTATCCCAGTTTAGCCCCGTGTGAATTCTTCCTGATCTTTAAAGATTTAGTTGAAGGAACGAAGATTCAAGAACATCGAAAAATGACAGAAGATGTCAAGAACAACATTGAATGCTGTCAGCTCTTATGGGTGCTGTTTTGAAGGTAATGGGAGCGGTCAGAACGTAGTTTTTATTGATGGCACCTCGTACTGCTATACTCCAGTCATTGAGAAGTGAAAATAAGCCTTGTGAAAGTAAGGCACAGAAGCCTGTTGTCAGATCATGTTTCAACATTCAAGTTAATACAAAAATATAACACAAATAACTGGCATGCAGTCAAGACAATCTGGTTAATATATTTAGTTTTAATATTGACGGTGTTAATCTATATGCAAATTTCTTTACGATTGCTAATAAGTGTCTCCACATATGTGGTCGTGATTCTTGTTAATGTTGAATATTCAAAAGTAGCTGCTACTTCAGTGTATCCGAGTGTTTCATATTATGACAAAGTGTTTGAATGAGTGTATTTAATACTTTTGTTCAGATGAGATATTGTTATTAGCTCCATTGCGGTGAATCAGAATTAGTATTTATGTTAAACATTTATTTTTTTCTCCTGGGGGGGTGGGGGGGGGGGGGGGGGGGGGGGGGGGGAAGAACCATTAATATAGGCCTACCGTGATGCTAAATATGAGTTTTTCAAAATGAAATTTTTTTTCCTCTTTTACGTGTAGCGTATATTTGTTTTTCTCTTTTACGTGTAGCGTACATTTGTTTTTCTCTTTTACGTGTAGCGTACATTTGTTTTTTCTCTTTTACGTGTAGCGTACATTTGTTTTTCTCTTTTACATGTAGCGTACATTTGTTTTTCTCTTTTACGTGTAGCGTACGTTTGTTTTTTTCTCTTTTACGTGTAGCGTACGTTTGTTTTTCTCTACAGTCAAATTCTGGTGCAGTTTGTTTCCTTTCTTCTTTTTTTTTTCTACCTGTAAGCCTACTTATCTCTAATTTTTTTTTTATTTAATCACATTCACAATTTGTATTTTTATTTCATAACTGCATTTCTTTCCCCAGATGTTCTACTATATTATTACCTGTGAAATCTTTGTTTAAAAAACCACCTCAATTTTCAATTTTATTTCTTTCCCCGGGTGTTCTACTATATTATTACCTGTGAAATCTTTGCTTAAAAATCGACCTTCTCAATTGTCTGTTTCATGTTCTTTCCCCATGTGTTCTACTATATTATTACCTGTGAAATCTTTGTTTAAAAAAACCACCTCAATTTTCAGTTTGATTTCTTTCCCCAGGTGTTCAACTATATTATTACCTCTGAAATCTTTGCTTAAAAATTGACCTCCTCAATTGTCTGTTTCATTTTCTTTCCCCAGGTGTTCTACTATATTATTACCTGTGAAATCTTTGTTTAAAAACCTACCTCAATTTTCAATTTCATTTTTCCCCCCAGATGTTCTACTATATTATTACCTGTGAAATCTTTGTTTAAAAAAAAAAGACCTTAGTTTTTATTTTAAATTATATGGTCTTTTCCCAGGTGTTCTACTATATTATTACCAGTGAAATCTTTGTTTAAAAAACCACCTCAATTTTCAATTATATTTCTTTCCCCAGGTGTTCTACTATATTATTACCTGTCAAATCTTTTTAAAAAAAAGACCTCCTCAATTTTCTATTTCATTTCTTTCCCCATTTGTTCAACTATATTATTACCTGTGAAATCTTTGTTTAAAAAGAAACAAAAAACACTTCCTCAATTGTCAATTTCATGTTCTTTCCCCTCGTGTTCTGCTAAGCTATATTATTACGTGTGAAATCTTTGTTTAATAAACCACCTCAATTTTCAATTATATTTCTTTCCCCAGGTGTTCTACTACATTATCACCTGTGAAATCTTTGTTAAAAAAAAAAAAAAAAAAAAAAAACCACCACCTCAATTTTCAATTTCATTTCTGTCTGCAGGTGTTCTACTAAATTATTACCTGTGAAATCTTTGTTTAAAAGACCACCTCAAATTTCAATTTTCATTTTCTTTCCCCAGATGTTCTACTATATTATTACCTGTGAAATCTTTGTTTAAAAAACCACCTCAATTTTCTATTTCATTTCTTTCCGCGGGTGTTCTACTAAATTGTTACCTGTGAAATTTTTGTTTAAAAGACCATCTCAATTTTCATTTTCTTTGCCCAGGTGTTCTACTATATCATTACCTGTGAAATCTGTGTTAAAATAAAACAACCTCCTCAGGTAAACTGTCGCACCATGTCTCTGTGCACCTAAGTATTCATGTTGCTTATTGCTGTGGTAGATTCTATAACAAATTACACTGGCTAACAAAAAAAAAATTTTTTTTCTCCAACATTTCTATGTTTTTCTGATCAATCTTAATGCGCTGTTTTTAAATCTGCAAACCGTTTTTCTCTATCAGGTCGGGATCTCTAGAAATACACAATTGAAGTTTTTTAACAACGCATACAGTATTACAACATCATTCGTACAAGAAGTATAACAGTTATGTAGGCTTGAATTTCTTTGCAGTCGACTATCGTCGGTGAATGGCATGTGGTACATCGCGATGAAGCATCCAACAATAATCGGCAAGCATGGTCACACTCCATCATCCTTGATAACGTGACTCCATTACGGCGATATTTTGATGGAATCGTTCTCCATGTTCATCGCTGACTTCGCCAAGGTTGTCAGGGAAAAAGTCAAGATGCAAATAGACCAAATGGATTTTGAGGGACATGTTACAGCATATAATTCTGTATGCATCTATGCACTGCTTAACAATATGCACATAGTCCACAGATTTGTGATTTCCCAGAAAGTTATCGACGATCGATTTGAATGCCATCCATGCGTGAAGGTTAGTAGCAGTTCTCGAATTGTTTGTCTGCAAATAACTTTCCTAATCTGAGGTCCTACAAAGACACATTCTTTTTATCTTTGCATCGCTAACTTGCGGAAACTTTTCTCGAAGATAAATGAGGAAGTGGAAGGGAACTGCGGTAAGACGTGGAATACAATTGATGGGTTTGAAAAAAATCGAAAAAGGTGATTCGTCTTATGATGACAAAAGACAAAGAAGTATGTAATCTCAACCCAGAAGGTGTCCTTTCCTAAGGCTACGTACACCATCACTAGTAGCTTCACGTGTGAATCGCGCAATGTCATTTATACGATCATATGTAAACGTTGCTGCAAAACCTAAATTGGCCAAACAGGCAAACGACTTGGGGACAGATTCAGCCAGCACTTAAATGACATCGCTCAGCAAAAGTCCACACCAGTTGCTATACACTTCAATGGTCCTGACCACCATGGTCCCATCGACATCCAGGTCACAGCGATCCGATCCTGCTCCTCTGACACTGCCAGCCGAGAACAGCTTGAGAACCGTCTTATCCACCGCATGGGGTGTCTAAAACCAGCCGGTCTCAACACTTTTCACACCTTTGTATGAGGTCACCCTTTCCTCTCTTGCTCTATTTTGACTCTTTCCACTCTTATCCTATTCTTCTATTTGTATGCCAATATACATTTGTCTTGATTTTTTATTTCATATTTATTTATCTCCCACTCATTCTGTCCTCTTCTTTTTCCAGTCCCCACTTTTATCAAGTTGGGTAGTTTATTGTCCGGTTTCGTTTTTTAGTTTCTTAGTATGTATTGTGTACATCCGGCGGCGGAAGTCACTTCCTGTTCAGCCACGCGCTCATCAGCAGACAGCGATTTTGATAGTATTTCGGTTCTTGCCTTCAGGGAAGTACCTAGGTTTTATTTTATTATTTTATTAAGTTTTTATGTGTCCTATCTAGCCTTCACTTTCTTTCCTTTCCTGACGAAGGCCTTGTGGCCGTAACGTAGACTATTTTCTTTGTCTTTTGTCCTCGTAAGACGAATCACCTTTTTTCGATTTTTTTTCAAACCCATCCATCGAAGAAAATTGAAAGCTTTGCTCGTTTTATCTAACGCTTTTACAAAATTCTTCATGAGCCCCAACTTTATATGTAACGGTGGTAAAATGATGCTGTCTTTGTTAACTAATGGCTCGTGTATTACATTTTTATGCCTGAGCTGCATACGATCCCTGATAGGCCACACCTTTCTTGCATAATGTTCCTGTCTGTTGCGGCTGTCCCATTCACATAGGAAGCAACAAAATTTAGTATACCAAGTCTGCATGCGCGTGAGAATTGCAATGACCTTTAGGTCTCCACAAATCCACCATTGGTAGTCATTGTACTTTATTTTTGCCAAAAGTGTAGCCATATTGTCATAAGTTTCTTTCATATGAACAGAGTAGGCGACTGGAATTGATGAAAATAAATTTCCGTTATGCAATAACACGACTTTTAGACTAGTCTTGGAAGAGTCGATGAAAAGTCGCCATTCGTTGACTATATGCTCATGACCGAGGTGCACCATAAGACCGTTTACATCTTTGCAATAGCAAATGTCATCATCCATCTCAAAGTATTGAACAAGTTCTCTGGGACCCAAAGATGCAGCAATAGAGAACGCAGTCAGCGACCCATAGCTTGACTACTTGCATCAGGGTCAGCGAACCAGAGCTGACCAAGACCCTACTCCACCTCCACGTGGTGGTCCTGGAAACAGGCTGCATCACTGCAGTCTGGCAGAGCGAGTAGGGATCGCAGAGGGAAGGCAAACCCGGTTCCAAAAAATGCCGTGCTGAAGTTGGATGTGTCGACCGAAAGGTGCAGATATCACTGCTCCGGGATAAACAAACACAATGCAACCAACGTCCTTTTCAGGACGAACGAGGAGGAAGAAGAAGAAGAGAACAAGTTCTCTGTGTCTATGACTAAATTTAGATATCGGAGTATTGGGCGCTAAAGAATTCCATTCTTTGAGTCACGAACCGAGTAATTCCACTTGTCCTTTGGTAAGAGCGAGATCACGTATTAGATCTGAGAGTTCTGAATGGTTAATTAAGTGAACACCCTCATTCACCGGTATATAATCCGAGTCAGAATTAGTTTCTAAAGCAGGTAAACTTTCACTTTCTGATGGTTCATTCACGTCCAACGGATATTGTTCTGGTGGAACTGGGATCGGACACGTGATTGGATCATGAGGCACTGGTTTCGAAACCGATTCAATATTTGGATAAACCACAGACTTTCTAGTTTTAAAAGTGAAACCATGGATATTTGTTAAGCAGAAGTAACAATCAGTAGCGTGATTTGTCGGTTCACGCCATATTACTGGCACTCCAAAAGGCATCGACTTATGCTTCGGCGATTTTTGTAACCAACCTGCCAATGTATTTGCACAAGTCGAACAAACTGCATTTGGCTTCCAAGATTTATTTGCATCATCAGCTTTTGAATCGAAATACAGTTCATATGCTGTCTTTAGTAATGGTGTAAAGTTTTTCTGGTGAACACGATCGGTAAAATATCCGCACGCGTAACAGAACAGATCAGCCGAATTTCAACAAATTCTAGAAGCCATATTTTGCTCAGAATTATTTCAAAATACAGTAACTATTTGAAAAATAGCGTAAAATATGTCATGCATCTTTTAGCAGTATAAAAAGTAGAATTATTTGCATTTTATTAATTTTTAATAAGTTATAAAGTAAAAATGAAACGGAGCAAATAACGGTTTCCCAAAAATATATTTATTCACAAATATCTTAAGAACCCGATGTGATAGAGATAAACGGATTTCAAATTTGAAATCAGCGCAAGAAACTGACCTAAGAACACTTTATTCCTATATACTTACTTACTTACTTAGTCGTTCCCCTTCTACCGTGAGGTGTAGAGGTTTGGAAGAGAGAGCGCCAGACCATTCTATCAGCTGTCTTCTTCCTGGCCTGGTTCCATTCTAGTCCTCGGTCCTTCAAAGATTGTCTAATGTTGTCCTCCCAGCGGACTCTGGGTCGTCCTGGAGGTCTGGATCCCTGGCTCTTTGTTTCCCATGCTTGTCGTGGTAGCCGATCTTCTCCCATTCTGCAGACATGGCCAAACCATCTTAGTTGGGACTGTTCTATTTGGGTCTGCAGCGGATGGGATTTTAGGCCTTGACGGATCGTCTGGTTGCGGACCATGTCTCTTCTTGTTACTTCAACCACTTCTATATAAGAAATAAAAATGTTGTTTGTCAGTGTTATTTGACATTGTAATGTTGCCAGCTCCACACACAATCTTTCATTAGCCGCCTCCTATAGCATACCTGTGGGGGTAGGTCCTATTGTTTATTTGTCTAACCAGGTCGAGCCCCTCCCTCCCCCGGAACTGCACGATCGTACATGTTCGCACTGTGTCTATTCAATAGTTTTCATATCCAGTTTTCGACTGATCTAACATTTACGTGTTTACCTCCCCTTGACCACTTTAGAAGCTCTCAAACAGGATCTCACATCTCAATGATACGTTACAACAGTTTCTCAATGTTATATAACATTTCTTTTTTACTTCTCTCTCTCTCGCTCTCTCTCTCTCTCTCTCTCTCTCTCTCTCTCTCTCTCTCTCTCTCTCTTTCCTTCTATATATCTCTATCTTTCCTTCTATATATCTCTTTCTTTCTCTATCTTCTCTCTTTCTTTCTTTTCTCACTCTCTATTTATCTCTCACCCTCTCTTTCTCTCTCTCTCTCTTTTTAGTTCAGCATTGTTTTTTTTTTCTTTCCTTTCTTTTTTTTTAAACAAGAGAACCTATTTTTGTTGTGACTTTCCCTTGTCCTTACTAAGAGAACCCATCATGTTTGTTGTGACTGTCCCTTGTCCTTACTAAGAGAACCCATCATGATTGTTGTGACTTTCCCTTGTCCTTACTAAGAGAACCCATCATGTTTGTTGTGACTGTCCCTTGTCCTTACTAAAAGAACCCATCATGTTTGTTGTGACTTTCCCTTGACCTTACTAAGAGAACCCATCATGTTTGTTGTGACTTTCCCTTGACCAAATTAAGAGAACCCATCTTGTTTGTTGTGACTGACCTTGACCTTACTAATACAGGGACAGTTTTGTGTAGCCCCGAGTTGTGCCCGGGGGAAGATAACCTAAGAATAAAACAACTGATACTTCCGGCAATGACGTCAGAGATGATTAGTATACAGATGTACATGTGACTGGCAAACTTATCATGTCCAGAAAAAATAGATTCAGAAACAACTGCTGCATGACTCATTAATGCTTCAGTGTATCGTGGCGACAAGACCAGCTACAGGGGTAAGCTAACATGCTCCGTTAATGCTTCAGTGCATCCTGCGACAAGACCAGCTACAGTGGTAAGCTAACATGCTCCGTTAATGCTTCAGTGCATCCTGCGACAAGACCAGCTACAGTGGTAAGCTAACATGCTCCGTTAATTCTTCTTCTTCTTCTTTCGTTCGCTTGAACTATATTGTCTATATCTGCAATGTTGTTTCTTGTATAAACTTCACTGTCTTTTGTAGTTATTCAAGATATTTTCGAGCTCTAATTTTTTGCTGTAGCCGTCTTTTTTACTATTGACGCCTTCAGCATTCCAGTGCATTATTTTAAATGGTCTTTTCTTTGCTTGGCCAGTAGCTCTATTCTCATGCCTCCTGGCTCCACGGGGCAATTGAGAAGGACCCCCAGTAGTAGGGGTTGGGCCCTTCCGAGGCAGAGGGCCCGGCACTGCGCCTGCATGGGTGTCCGTCACAGGGCGAGTGCCATAACGTTTTGCAGATATAGGCATACTTCCATAGCGCATGTGCGTGGCATCCTGATTGCTGTGGTGCGCCTCTTGGCTGGTTGCCTCCGTCTTCAGCACCTTGACTTGCTAGGGCAGACTGTGGTCTTGCTCGAGTGTAGGAGGGCCTGGCCAGTCTTGGTTTTTCAGCCGCTGATGGCTGTACTTGA
Source organism: Oreohelix idahoensis (assembly GCA_024509875.1). Taxonomy (NCBI): domain Eukaryota; kingdom Metazoa; phylum Mollusca; class Gastropoda; order Stylommatophora; family Oreohelicidae; genus Oreohelix; species Oreohelix idahoensis. The sequence continues at coordinate 13,053 of JAMPIV010016690.1, forward strand.
GCCCCATCTCCACGTCAAGGAGCTGGCCTCGATGGGGCTCCGTTAATGCTTCAGTGCATCCTTCGACAAGACCAGCTACAGTGGTAAGCTAACATGCTCCGTTAGTGCTTCAGTGCATCCTTCGACAAGACCAGGTACAGTGGTAAGCTAACATGTTCCGTTAATGCTTCAGTGCATCCTGCGACAAGACCAGCTACAGTGGTAAGCTAACATGCTCCGTTAATGCTTCAGTGCATCCTGCGACAAGACCAGCTACAGTGGTAAGCTAACATGCTCCGTTAATGCTTCAGTGCATCCTGCGACAAGACCAGTTACAGTGGTAAGCTAACATGTTCCGTTAATGCTTCAGTGCATCCTGCGACAAGACCAGCTACAGTGGTAAGCTAACATGCTCCGTTAATGCTTCAGTGCATCCTGCGACAAGACCAGCTACAGTGGTAAGCTAACATGCTCCGTTAATGCTTCAGTGCATCCTGCGACAAGACCAGTTACAGTGGTAAGCTAACATGTTCCGTTAATGCTTCAGTGCATCCTGCAACAAGACCAGCTACAGTGGTAAGCTAACATGCTCCGTTAATGCTTCAATGTATCCTGGCGACAAGACCAGCTACAGTGGTAAGCTAACATGCTCCGTTAATGCTTCAGTGTATCCTGATGACAAGACCAGCTACAGTGGTAAGCTAACATGCTCCGTTAATGCTTCAGTGTATCCTGGCGACAAGACCAACTACAGTGGTTAGCTAACATGCTCCGTTAATGCTTCAGTGTATCCTGCGACAAGACCAGTTACAGTGGTCAGCTAACATGCTCCGTTAATGCTTCAGTGTATCCTGGCGACAAGACCAACTACAGTGGTTAGCTAACATGCTCCGTTAATGCTTCAGTGTATCCTGGCGACAAGACCAGCTACAGTGGTAAGCTAACATGCTCCGTTAATGCTTCAGTGTATCCTGGTGACAAGACCAGCTACAGTGGTAAGCTAACATGCTCCATTAATGCTTCAGTGTATCCTGGCAACAAGACCAGCTACAGTGGTAAGCTAACATGCTCCGTTAATGCTTCAGTGCATCCTGCGACAAGACCAGCTACAGTGGTAAGCTAACATGCTCCGTTAATGCTTCAGTGCATCCTGCGACAAGACCAGCTACAGTGGTAAGCTAACATGCTCCGTTAATGCTTCAGTGAATCCTGGTGACAAGACCAGCTACAGTGGTAAGCTAACATGCTCCGTTAATGCTTCAGTGTATCCTGGCGACAAGACCAGCTACAGTGGTAAGCTAACATGCTCCGTTAATGCTTCAGTGTATCCTGGCGACAAGACCAGCTACAGTGGTAAGCTAACATGCTCCGTTAATGCTTCAGTGTATCCTGGCGACAAGACCAGCTACAGTGGTAAGCTAACATGCTCCGTTAATGCTTCAGTGTATCCTGGCGACAAGACCAACTACAGTGGTAAGCTAACATGCTCCGTTAATGCTTCAGTGTATCCTGGAGACAAGACCAACTACAGTGGTAAGCTAACATGCTCCGTTAATGCTTCAGTGCATCCTGCGACAAGACCAGCTACAGTAGTAAGCTAACATGATCCGTTAATGCTTCAGTGCATCCTGCGACAAGACCAGCTACAGTGGTAAACTAACATGCTCCGTTAATGCTTCAGTGCATCCTGCGACAAGACCAGCTACAGTGGTAAGCTAACATGCTCCGTTAATGCTTCAGTGCATCCTGCGACAAGACCAGCTACAGTGGTAAGCTAACATGCTCCGTTAATGCTTCAGTGCATCCTGCGACAAGACCAGCTACAGTGGTAAGCTAACATGCTCCGTTAATGCTTCAGTGAATCCTGGTGACAAGACCAGCTACAGTGGTAAGCTAACATGCTCCGTTAATGCTTCAGTGAATCCTGGTGACAAGACCAGCTACAGTGGTAAGCTAACATGCTCCGTTAATGCTTCAATGTATCCTGGCGACAAGACCAGCTACAGTGGTAAGCTAACATGCTCCGTTAATGCTTCAGTGTATCCTGGTGACAAGACCAGCTACAGTGGTAAACTAACATGCTCCGTTAATGCTTCAGTGCATCCTGCGACAAGACCAGCTACAGTGGTAAGCTAACATGCTCCGTTAATGCTTCAGTGCATCCTGCGACAAGACCAGCTACAGTGGTAAGCTAACATGCTCCGTTAATGCTTCAGTGCATCCTGCGACAAGACCAGTTACAGTGGTAAGCTAACATGCTCCGTTAATGCTTCAGTGAATCCTGGTGACAAGACCAGCTACAGTGGTAAGCTAACATGCTCCGTTAATGCTTCAGTGAATCCTGGTGACAAGACCAGCTACAGTGGTAAGCTAACATGCTCCGTTAATGCTTCAATGTATCCTGGCGACAAGACCAGCTACAGTGGTAAGCTAACATGCTCCGTTAATGCTTCAGTGTATCCTGGTGACAAGACCAGCTACAGTGGTCAGCTAACATGCTCCGTTAATGCTTCAGTGTATCCTGGCGACAAGACCAACTACAGTGGTTAGCTAACATGCTCCGTTAATGCTTCAGTGTATCCTGGCGACAAGACCAGCTACAGTGGTAAGCTAACATGCTCCGTTAATGCTTCAGTGTATCCTGGTGACAAGACCAGCTACAGTGGTAAGCTAACATGCTCCATTAATGCTTCAGTGTATCCTGGCAACAAGACCAGCTACAGTGGTAAGCTAACATGCTCCGTTAATGCTTCAGTGCATCCTGCGACAAGACCAGCTACAGTGGTAAGCTAACATGCTCCGTTAATGCTTCAGTGCATCCTGCGACAAGACCAGCTACAGTGGTAAGCTAACATGCTCCGTTAATGCTTCAGTGAATCCTGGTGACAAGACCAGCTACAGTGGTAAGCTAACATGCTCCGTTAATGCTTCAGTGTATCCTGGCGACAAGACCAGCTACAGTGGTAAGCTAACATGCTCTGTTAATGCTTCAGTGTATCCTGGCGACAAGACCAGCTACAGTGGTAAGCTAACATGCTCCGTTAATGCTTCAGTGTATCCTGGCGACAAGACCAGCTACAGTGGTAAGCTAACATGCTCCGTTAATGCTTCAGTGTATCCTGGCAACAAGACCAACTACAGTGGTAAGCTAACATGCTCCGTTAATGCTTCAGTGTATCCTGGAGACAAGACCAACTACAGTGGTAAGCTAACATGCTCCGTTAATGCTTCAGTGTATCCTGGCGACAAGACCAGCTACAGTGGTAAGCTAACATGCTCCGTTAATGCTTCAGTGTATCCTGGCGACAAGACCAGCTACAGTGGTAAGCTAACATGCTCCGTTAATGCTTCAGTGTATCCTGGCGACAAGACCAACTACAGTGGTAAGCTAACATGCTCCGTTAATGACAACAACAGGAAATAATCAACACGTGACGTCATTTTTTATCAATGTTTTATGGACCATCTTCACTGCACACGTGACACCTCCCTTAGTGCACCGATCTCCTCCCTTAGATCACACAAGGAGGATCTCAGCACAGTGCACCAACACCGTAGTACCGGAGAGGAACCCAATGTGTCTATATAGGAATCACACTCTATAAATCGTTTTTGTTTGTGGTAGGTAGGTTTCTCATTTTTAAATATTGCCAGGGCGGGGGCCGTGTGGCCTACTCTTGACGATTTCCAACTGCCGAGGGATTTTTAACAAGCACAACTTATACACGCGACACCTTCTATCTTTGTTACCCTTATCTGAGAAAGTTAGGGGCATCCGATCTCACTATCCAGGAGATTAGGGGAGGGGGGGGGGTGTATGACATCATTAGTAACCACTGGTTGTGAATAAAAGTTCCATCAAATATATTCCATGTGCTGGTAGCGAACCCGGCACCCGTCAGAGTTAGAGGCGTACGCCATGACCTTTTAGCCACACCGAACCCCTCCGCACGTAAGTGACAATCTAGTGATATAATTCCAACACTTTCTTACTTCCTTAGTCTTTCCCCTTCTACCGTGAGGTGTAGAAATTTGGAAGAGAGAGCGCCAGACTATCCTATCGGCAGTCTTCCTCCTAGCCTGATTCCATTCTAGTCCTTGGTCCTTCAAAGATTGTCTAATATTGTCCTCCAAGCGGACTCTGGGTCGTCCTGAGGGTCTGGATCCCTGGCTCTTTGTTTCCCATGCTTTTCGTGGTAGCCTATCTTCTCCCATTCTTCAGACATGGCCAAACCATCATAGTTGGGACGGTTTTACTTGCGTCTGTAGGTCTACTGGGGGTGAGATTTTAGTCCTTGATGTATCGTCTGGTTGCGGACCATATCTATCAACCACCTCTTCTTGTTACTTTAACCACCTTCCTCAGATAACTCATTTCTGAGATTTTCCATCATTTTCACAAGATATAATTCCAACAATTTCACTAGATATAATTCCAACACTTTTCACAAACAGCAGTAAACTTCCTGAGGCAATACATGCACCCCTTTACAATGTATAATTTCACACGTGACCATCACTTAGCGTGTACACGCATGCCCATCACTTAGCGTGTACACGCATGCCATTTCGTCCCAAAGTATCGACATCATTCCATTTGACAATTTCTAGTCGGGCACATAAAATCAAATTCCAACCCACTATCTCTTATTTTCGTATGCCTGAAAATCCGCTAGTATCAGTCAATACCCTTTAGGTCCCCAAGGAGCATAGGCCTTCAACAAACACATGCCAAGTTCTCCTATCACGTGCCATCAGTTCAAGTTCTTTACATGTTTTCCTCATTATTTTCACTTCTGTCTCTTGCTCTCTTCTCCATGTGTTTTTTTTGGCCTACTCTGCTTCTCTTTCCCTGGGAATTCCAGAACAAAGACTGCCTTGTTCAGACTTACAAGCTGTCTCTGTTAAAACAATGGAACGTATCATCAATCTCAGGCCACAGTGATACCTTGAAAGTGAAAACCATCTTGTACCACAGCAGGCGGGCTTTAGGCAGTGTTACTCTATCGAAGATCAGGCAACTCACCTTTCCCAAGAGATTGAGGATGCGTTCCAAGAAAAGAAACTAGTACTAGCAGCATGGATAGATCTAAGGAAAGCATTTGACAAGGTTTGGAAAGAAGGGCTTCTGAAGAAACTGAGAAACTGTAGAGTGAATTGTAACATGTACAAATGGGTGAAAGCATACTTGCATAACAGAAGAGCCCGAGTACAACTAGGTGGCCTCAAGAGTAAGAAAATTCTACTGCGTCATGGCATCCCTCAGGGAGGGTTTCTGTCCCACACACTATTCCTAGTCTACATCAACGACATGGTTGCGGAATTACCACATGGAATGAAAGTGGCAATGTACGCTGATGACCTGGTAATATGGTGCAGAGATGAGCATGCAAAAGTGGCCACCAAACTTCTACAAAGAGCTATAGATGCCTTAACCTCATGGGCAAATAGATGGTGTGTCAGAATCAACACAGACAAGTGCAGCACTACGCTCTTAACCCTCTCTCCCAAACAAAAAACTGGTATCATCAAGATAAATGAAGAGCTCCTGAGAGAAGATTTAACAACCCACCTATCTCGGAGATACATTCAATGATAGGCTGACATGGAAGCAGCACATCAACAAGGCAGCAACAAAGGCCAGGAGGAAGTTAGCCATCCTGAGAAAACTAAGTGGAACCACATGGGGAGCCAGCGGGAAAATACTTAGTAAAGTTTACCAGCAGGGCATACGACCAAACCTGGAATATGGGTCAGCTGCATGGTGTCCAGCATCAAACACCCCATTACAAGAGCTAGATAAGGTGCAAAACCAGGCGCTTAAGGTCATTACGTGGGCAGTGAAATCAACGCCTATAGTGGAGATGGAGAAAATGGGGAGGATACAAGCACTGAGAGAACACAGAGACATGAAAGTGCTAACACAGGCAGAAAAGTTCCTTTGTATGATAACCATCTAATCTCCAAAACCTAGCAATGGGGCGATTGAAAAGAGGCAGCTTTATTCACCAGGCCAAACAATTTCGTAGACAAACCTCAGACCTGCCTGAAGTTGACAGCCCCCTAAAGTCTGTGCCAGAACAAACCCTTGGAGAGAGGAGTCTGGACTACCAGTAAACATCCAGACAAAAAAGAATGGAATATTCGACATTGATGAACAGAACAGCGTGCAACGTGGGACAGTCACTCTCAGTTTCCTGGATGATGAATATCCACAGGACCTCTATGTCCGAGTATACACGGATGGGTCAGCACAAAATGCAGTAAAAGAATGGAGGAGCAGGAGTGTACATAGAATACCCAAACAACACTAGGGATACGGTGAGAGTAACAATGGGAAAATTCTGTATCAAGAATGATGCAGAAATCCAGGCAATCAAGGTGGCAACTGAGAAACTGTTGAACACCAATCTCGGTCCACAGCCTGTAGTATTCATGACAGATGCAAGATCAGCACTCCAAGCACTTCAGTCCAGAAAATTGCGAGGTATACAAGACCTCCTTTCTGAACTGTGCAACCAGCGCAGGGTCGCCATGCAGTGGATACCGTCTCATTGTGGAATACCAAGAAACGAGAGAGCGGACTGACTGGCTAAATAAGGTGCAGCAGACGTACCTGTTACGTACCATCAAAGGAAAAGATGATCAAATCAATCAGAAAGCCACCAACACCAACACAGGATGACTACCAGGCAATGAGCAGATCAGAACAAATTGTCATTCTGCGCCTCAGAACAGGACACAACCGACTCCGCAGCAACATGTATACACAATTCAAGATTGGCAATTCAGCCATGTGTGCATGTGGACAGGCAACCCGGACTGTAGAGCACGTACTTCAAGATTGCCTCAAATATGATATATTGAGGCAAACCCACTGGCCCAGAGAAACAACACTGGAGCCAAAACTATACGGACCTCTGTATGAACTACAAAAGACAGTGAAGTTTATACAAGAAACAACATTGCAGATATAGACAATATATTTCAAGCGAACGAAAGAAGAAGAAGAAGTAATGCTATCAACAGGTTTCCTCAATGTGTGTCCTATCCATCACCAGCGTTGTCTCTTGTTTCACTGGCATTTGTCTGGTTCTTGTCATCTCTTGTTTCACCGGCATTTGTCTGGTTCTTGTCATCAGTTCCACTTTGTTATACCATTTCAATCCTTCTATTCTATAAAGCACCCATTTATAAATGTCTGTAGCTTTTTGGTTGTTGTTTTTGTTGTTATCCATGTTTCAGAGCCAAACAATAGTACTGACTTGACATTTGAGTTGAAGATTCTTATTTTCGTATTGGACTTGATTTCTTTTGATCTCCAAATGTTTCCCTCTACAATGAAAGCGCTTCTTGCTTTTTTTTTTTTTGTATTCTTATTTTGACATCATTGTCTGTCCGTCTAACTTTGCATATATTGCTACCAAGATATGTGTAAGACTCTACATCTTATCATTTCTTGCGTTTTTTTTTTCTTGTCTGACATCATTATCTTTGTCTTTTACCGGTGTATTGTCAGATACATTTGTTGTGACCTCTCACCGAGTATTTTCATTTTGTCTTGCATCTGATTAATGTTATGGGCCAAGTCATCTGCACAATCTAGATCATCAAGCTGTTTAGTCAGATTCCACTGGATTCCATTTCTGTTGTGTGAGATGTCGATGTTTTTATAACACAATCTATTGCTAGTAAGAAAAGAAATGGATACAAGAGGTATCCCTGTTCTATTCCCAAACTGTTCTGAAAGTTGTCCTCTATGAAGAATTCTGCATGTCATGTCGTCATAAGTCTTCTTTATTAAGTTAATGATCTTCATGGGAACTCCCTAATGCTGGCAGAGTGGTAGATATAAGAACAATGACGCTTCTATCTCAACGGAGTATTGTAAAATATTTCCGAAGTCAAGAACAACGCTGCATTGGCTGGGCAATTGTTAACTTTATACCGGTCCGCCGTCTTTTGTGAAGAATTAAGCAATTATTAATTTCATCACGTCAACCCCCACCCTGATTTACTCAGTGGAATTCTTATTATTAAGGTATAGCTCTGTTTAGAGTGTATTTAGTAAATTGATAAACGTGCAGTACATAACAATGATTAAATCGAAGTTAAATTTGTATAATTACAAATAACAAATTTAATAATCATTTAGGTTTAACAATGTTTTAGAAAATTTGCATAATTATTTAACACAAAGTTGTCATCACAGTTGTGATGGGATGAAAGTTTATAAAAGAGTTCACGTGGCAGCTTATAGGTTTCACTTTTCTGCCAATGGTAGGTTCTGCTCTCGCTGATGGTTTGGTTCTGAGCAGATAGGCCACTGAAGTTCTCGCGTCTCTGATCCAGATTAAAGGCACAGCACGTTCCAAGAAAGATCAGTAAGTAACTACCAAGCTGGTCCCGCGTTTCTAAGACCCTCTGATGATGGTTACTCGTTCTACGACAGTCCACTTATACCTTCACTTTGTTCCAGAGATTAGTACCCTTACTGGTACCATCAACAAGCCAATCCAGGCTCATATACTTTTTGCTCAGATTAATAGAAGCACTTGAATCTACCTCTTACACATGTTCTTTGGGGTCGTACCTTTTAACATTAATTCCCACTATGATTCCGTGTGTTTCCTTAGATTCCGGTTGGTTATTAAAATCTATCTAGCCTTCACTTTCTTTCTTTTCCTGACGAAGGCCTTGTGGCCGTAACGTAGACTACTTTCTTTGTCTTTTGTCCTCGTAAGACGAATCACCTTTTTTCGATTTTTTTTTCTTTCAAACCCACCCATTATTAAAATGGTAGAGTTTTCCAAGGCTGCGTAAGTCCTTCCAAAATACTTCAATAAATGTCCGGCCTAATAAATGGAATTCTGAATTCTAACTTCTGGCAAGGTCTGGTTATTAGTCTTGGCAAGAGATTTATCACAGTGAATTAAAACTGCGAAAAGGTCCGGTTATATTACCTGTCCTACCCCCGCATCTGTTTGTTACGATGCTAAGAAAGCACCAATCGTTTTCATACATGCGTTTCGTGGAAGAAAAATTTCAAATTATTTCCGACATAAAAAAATGATGTGCATGATGCAGAGGTCACCTCTCCCGTATTTGGTAATAAAACATCCAATTGCCTTGCAGCAAACTCACCAACACATCTGTAACTTCATACAGCGATGTGTGTCAGATGTAATAACTTTTTACTTTTACCCTTGCCTTATCAGCGATAATACAAATACGCTGGGCGATTTTAGTGTTAATATGTTGTGGCCAAGTTTGGGTACACAAGAATTATTTAAACATGACTGCCGTTTCAATGTTGCATCGCCTGTCTACTCTCTCAGCAGGGATGGGCAGGTAAACAGACAAGACGAATTATTAATGAAGGGAGTGTAAGATTGAAAATACAGAATATCTGCAACACTGCAGAGAAAGAAAGAAATGCTGACCATGGAAAAGCACGAAATTAGTCAGTACAACACTTTAAAATGAGTACTGCCGGAGTGAAAGAGAAATCAAGAAGGGGTCACCCCAATCCATCTCGTGACAGACTCTTTTAATCTCTCAAGGATGATTCTGTTCAATACTTTTCCTGGCACTGATAGTAACATTATAATTTGTGCACTCTTGTAAATTTCCTCTCTTGGGCAACTTGACCAGATAACCTTCCTTTCATTCTGCTGATATTTCTTTTCTCTCCCAGATTTTGCCAAGTAGTATGTATAATATCTCTGTAGAGGTATCAATATCTGTTTTGATGGCCTCTGCTGGAATGCCATTTGGAACAGTTGCTTTTCTATCTTTCATAAGCTTTATTACTTTATTTATTTCTTCTCTACTTGGTAGCTCACAGCTGATTTATAGCTCCTCTTCTGCTGGCTGGATGTCTGGGGGATTTGGTGGGGCTGGTCTATGGAGCTGTTCCTCAAAATGTTCTGTCCATCTCTTTATTTGTTCTTGTATATTACTTGGCAATTTTTCATTCTTATCTTTGATGAGCTTCTTTGTTTTGTTATACAGGTCCCTCATATTTTCTTTAGCTGCAGCTTCCTCTGCTTCCCTTGTCAACTGCGACCGTTGGTCACGGTACCACTAAGTAGTATGTGTCTGGTGTCACATAGTAGTATATGTGACCGTGCTGTTAGGACTCGTGGTTTATGGTCACTAGGTGTATGATTGCAGACCTGATGATGTCGTTCAAATTTAGATTTCTTGTTATTTATCTTCCAAGTTAAGTTTATCTCTATACTGGCTAACTCTGCCAGAGGTGGTGTTTCTTGGATGAACACATGGGGTACCAGGCTCGTTCGTATCCTTCTATGTTGTTTTTATAAGGGACATTTTATAAAGTGGTAGAATAATCTATAATGCAACAAGTTCAACAACGTGTAGAGACGAAATCAATTCCAGCAGCTCAGTTAAAACTTTTATTAACGTGAAACTTGAACAATCAGGTCAAGACAATTTATAAAATGCGTCAGTTGGGTTCAGCAAAAGTTGTATCCTTTTATATTATTAGGGTCTAGTCTTCCATGTCTGACCTCAACAATTGTGGCACACATATTTCTAGTCTTCCATGTCTGACCTCAACAATTGTGGCACACATATTTCTAGTCTTCCATGTCTGACCTTAACAACTTGTGACACATATATTTCTAGTCTTCCATGTCTGACCTTAACAATTTTGGCACACATATTTCTAGTCTTCCATGTCTGACCTCAACAATTGTGACACACATATTTCTAGTCTTCCATGTCTGACCTCAACAATTGTGACACACATATTTCTAGTCTTCCATGTCTGACCTTAACAACTTGTGACACACATATTTCTAGTCTTCCATGTCTGACCTTAACAACTTGTGACACACATATTTCTAGTCTTCCATGTCTGACCTTAACAATTGAGGCACACATATTTCTCGATCATGTTCTGTCTTCTTAATATTCTCAGAGAGCTCCCTAGGCGTAATGGTTAGCAGTACCTCTTACTCTTTATGTAGATTATCTAATTGAGAATCAATTAGTATTACTTGTTTAGAAATGTGCTTTTCTTTACAGACGTTCCATGAAATAGTTTTCAAGCTTATTCAAGCGTGTACTTACACTGTAGTACATTTGAAAATGCATAATTGCAGTTCTCTCGCTAATGAAGAAATTGTTGTACGTTTCACAAATACTGTATTGATATCTGCAGGATAGTATCTTGAGTGTAGAAGCCGGGACTTTTGTGACAGTCTGGGAGACCGCCATGTTGCTACACCACCAGATAAAATCACGTCCATGTGCTACGGCTCTATTCATACAACTGATTCCTAGTTTATAATATTTTGTTAACCCAAAGTGGTGCGTGATCTCGCACTTTTTGATTGGTTATCTGAATATTTTATAATTTGTTTCATTGTTCCATAGACAATCTTGGCTATTCCCATTTACGCTACTATTCTGCTATGGTAACTCCCGCCTTAGGAAGCGTTGGGCTGCTCACTTGAACAAGTATCAGTTTCAATCTTATTTTATAATAGCGTAACTCACACTTTTATTTGATGAAGTGTCGTAACTGCTTTTCCTATTCTAAGTCATATCAATAGCACGGAAATGCTACCGTAGACCATCCTGTTACACACCTCTTCAAAATACTTCCTCTTCTCTCTTTTGATGTTTCTTCTTACATTTTTTTCTTTGCCTCTATGCACACTTCATGAGCCTCGGATTTGGAGCTTCTGGTTTTCATCCATTCTTTCATGACCCTCCACTCCCAAAGGAGCATAGGCCTTCAACAAAACACATGCCAAGTCCTCCTGTCACGTGCCATCATCTCAAGTTCTTTCCACGTTCTCCTCATCATTTTCACCTCTGTTTCCAGCTCTCTTCTCCATGTGCTTCTTGGTCTACCTCTGCCTCTCTTGCCCTGGGGGTTCTAGAACAAGGATTGCCTTGTTATGCTATCAACAGGTTTCCTCAGTGTGTGTCCTATCCATCGCCATCGTCTTCTTCTCATCTCTTGTTCTACTGGCGCTTGTCTAGTTCCTGTCCTCAGTTCCACGTTGGTAACCTTGTCATACCATTTCAATCCCTCTATTCTACGCAAGCACCCATTTATGAAAGTCTGTAGCTTTTTGGTTGTTGTCTTTGTTGTTCTCCATGTCTCCGAGCCATACAATAGGACTGACTTCACATTTGAGTTGAAGATTCTTATTTTCGTGTTGGATCCGATTTCTCTTGATCTCCATTTATTTCCCAATGCAATGAAATCTCCTCTCGCTTTTTGTATTCTCAGTTTGATATCACTGTCTGTCCCTCCAACTTTGTCTATATTGCTGCCAAGATATGTGTACGATTCTACATCTTGTATTGGTGTTTCTTCAAGTTCAACCCTGTTATCATTACCTGCATTTATTCTCATTATCTTTGTCTTTTCCCTGTGTATTTTCAGACCCAATTGCGGTGACGTTTCATTGAGTGTTTTCAATTTGTTCTGCATCTGATTACGTTTATGGGACAGAAAAGCCAAGTCATCAGCAAAATCCAGATCATCCAACTGCTTAGTCAGAGTCAACTGGATTCCATTTCTGTTGTTTGTTGTCGATGTTGTCATTACCCAGTCTATTCCTAGTAAGAAAAGAAATGGAGACAAGAGGCACCCCTGTCGCACTCCTGTTTTTACCCCAAACGGTTCTGTAAGCTGTCCTTCGTGAAGAACTCTGCATGCCATGTCTTCTTTTGTTTTCTTTATTAAATAAATGATGTTCAGGGGAACTCCATAATGCCTCATCAATTTCCAAAGTGATTCTCTGTCGACACTGTCAAATGCCTTTTCGTAGTCCACAAATCCGATGTAAAGTGGTGAATTCCATTTCAGACTTTGTTCAACTATTGTTCTCAAAGTTATAAGTTCTTCTACTGATGGCTGACATAGAATGGCATCGTGAATAACAAGCTGTAATGTATGAAATAAGCAGCTAACATTTATCAAGTTTGCTTCTTTTGTGACCTTCATAATTTTTGCGCCATTATAAAGCAATACCCAATACACTTTGGTGCAATTAATTTTCCATTCGGTCAACATTTGTGTCAGTGCTTCAGTTGAGTTAGTAGCAGGATCAATGGAAACTGAAAGTCAACCTACTTTCTGGGTCTAAAATTATCACGCCGTGGATTGACCTAAATTTACTATTCGTATTTGACGGCAGCGTACTATTCTGCTGAATACGAATAGTTCATTGAAGGCACAATTCGGCACCGACAAGAATTCGAATCGGATGTACGGTGCAACCCTAATTGTTTTGTATTTTACACGGTTCTTGCTTTCTTTCTATTCTGTTTTTGTTTGTTTGCTCCTGACGAAGGCCTTGTGATCGCAGGTAAAATAAAGAAAATTATCTTTGTATGACTAATACGAAAGTATCATCTGGAAATTTTCCAAGTACAGCACAAACACTAATTAGTATATGAGAGCTGGTTAATTTCTGTACGGTGCAGAAAGCTGGAAACAGACAAGGAAATGTCGAAATGGTCCTTTTCGAATTTTCTGGCTGCACCAACCAAGAACTGCTAACTTGGAGCCACAAGAAGACATGATAACTGACATGGCGAGTGGACGCTGAGATTGGTTGACCATCACCAGAACGGCTCTGCTACGGACTCCAGAAAGAAAGCGAAAGAGGCCGGCCTAAGGCTACCCTGCGGAGAACTGGCGAAGCAGAGATGCAAATCACGAACCAGAGCTGGTGTACCACACGAAGGATGAACCAGAGCTGGTGTACCACACGAAGGATGAACCAGAGCTGGTGTATCACACACAGGATGAACCAGAGCTGGTGTACCACACGAGGGATGGCTGTCGACAGGGCAAAGTGGAGACAAGGTTGTTGCTGCTCTACAAGACACAGCGAGACGTGTGTGGCATCGCTAGTTAACAAGTGGCTGCTGCACACAGCCTTTGCTTACCCAGGATTTGTTTGCCTCAGAAGGTAGCGATCAGAGCTATATGATTAATGAATGGTTACAACACACACACAGCGAGCGACGACATAACACACAGTAGATCTTCTTTACAAATTAGGAACGCTACAGTCAACTGGAATACTGTTTATTTACAAGTGGACCACTGCTATTACCCGAACCTCAAACAATTTTGGTCCGTCACACATCCTTTTTAACACTCGCTCACCATTAAGAATTACATTCAATATTATAATATCTTTTGTCTCTATTATTCAGATGTCACTAATATCTACATCCTTTCCTCCGTCGCAAATCCGTGTCTACTGATACGAGTACTTTCAATTTACGTTCAGGTTATTGAAGTTATACCGGATTCCTCCGGGGTTGTTCCTTTCCCTCGTTCTAGATGGCCACTATCTTAGACGAGTAACAGGACTACGGTATGGACGTAACTAATTCACTCTACGTACCCTCTTTCTGAGTGAAGCCTAATTCGCTCCTTCGTTCTTCAGTCTTACACAACACAATGTCTACTTGACTATCGCCTTCAACATGGTTACCCTTTTGTATCTGGTGTATGTGCGACCTGCACTGCTTCACTCACGGTTCTGACTCTTGCAGAAAAGCGTGCCTAACCGGATATGTGTTAACCTCTTTTCAGATTCTCCGTCTCATACACATTGTATTTGCACAGCCCCTTTTTCTAATCTTTCTAAACTTTCCTATATTTAACTCTCACTATTCGTTCCCTTTATCTGCCACACGTGATTGTCACTGATAGTTTTGTCAGTTAGTGGCTGGGGATAAAAGAAGAAGATAGAAATACACATTATTTATTTTTCTTTAACGCTGTTATTCTTCACAAGTTTATCTCTTCAGTTTGTTTTATGGGATGAATGCTCAACAACAGATTAATGTTTTTTTTTTAAATACTCAAACAAATAAAAACATACATGCAGTCTAATCTGGTCACAAAACAAATAAATACATACGTAGAGAGAAGATGTTGGGCTACTGGCACAACTGCACGAGCACTATATGCAAAAATGTCTCAACCAAACCCCAGAGTTGCACATCAACAACTTCAGCCCCAGAGTTGCACATCAACAACTTAAGCCCCAGAGTTGCACATCAACAACTTAAGCCCCAGAGTTGCACATCAACAACTTCAGCCCCAGAGTTGCACATCAACAACTTCAGCCCCAGAGTTGCACATCAACAACTTCAGCCCCAGAGTTGCACATCAACAACAACAGAGTTTCAACAACCCCAGAGTTGCACATCAACAACTTAAGCCCCACATCAACAACTTCAGCCCCAGAGTTGCACATCAACAACTTCAGCCCCAGAGTTGCACATCAACAACTTCAGCCCCAGAGTTGCACATCAACAACTTCAGCCCCAGAGTTGCACATCAACAACTTAAGCCCCAGAGTTGCACATCAACAACTTCAGCCCCAGAGTTGCACATCAACAACTTCAGCCCCAGAGTTGCACATCAACAACTTCAGCCCCAGAGTTGCACATCAACAACTTAAGCCCCAGAGTTGCACATCAACAACTTAAGCCCCAGAGTTGCACATCAACAACTTAAAGCTGCAGAGAGCAGAATTCAATGTTTAAGTTGAGAACAAGAGATGTACCCTTCAACAAGCATTTGCACAGTGACATCAGACCATGCATCACACTGCAACCACTGTAACAGACAGACCATGCATCACATTGCAATCACTGTAACAGACAGACCATGCACCACACTACAATCACTGTAACAGACAGACCATGCACCACACTGCAATCACTGTAACAGACAGACCATGCACCACACTACAATCACTGTAACAAACAGACCATGTATCACACTGCAATCACTAACAGACAGATCATGCATCACACTGCAATCACTGTAACAGACAGACCATGCATTACACTGCAATCACTGTAACAGACAGACCATGCATCACACTGCAATCACTGTAACAGACAGACCATGCACCACACTACAATCACTGTAACAGACAGACCATGCACCACACTACAATCACTGTAACAGACAGACCATGCACCACACTACAATCACTGTAACAGACAGACCATGCACCACACTACAATCACTGTAACAGACAGACCATGCACCACACTACAATCACTGTAACAGACAGACCATTCACCACACTACAATCACTGTAACAGACAGACCATACACCACACTACAATCACTGTAACAGACAGACCATGCACCACACTACAATCACTGTAACAGACAGACCATGCACCACACTACAATCACTGTAACAGACAGACCATGCACCACACTACAATCACTGTAACAGACAGACCATGCACCACACTACAATCACTGTCACAGACAGACCATGCACCACACTGCAATCACTGTAACAGACAGACCATGCACCACACTACAATCACTGTAACAGACAGACCATGCACCACACTACAATCACTGTAACAGACAGACCATGCACCACACTACATCACTGTAAAAGACAGACCATACACCACACTACAATCACTGTAACAGACAGACCATGCACCACACTACAATCACTGTAACAGACAGACCATGCACCACACTACAATCACTGTAACAGACAGACCATGCATCACACTGCAATCACTGTAACAGACAGACCATGCATCACACTACAATCACTGTAACAGACAGACCATGCACCACACTACAATCACTGTAACAGACAGACCATGCACCACACTACAATCACTGTAACAGACAGAAGGAAAACACAGTGGAACACCACCTCCTGAAATGCTTGGCACTAGCAGACCTTATAAACTCCTTGAAAAACTTATTTTTGGGTTTTTAGTTCATTAAAACGCCTGTGTATAAAATATATTTTTAAAATTTTTGTTGTTTTAAAATTTAAGTTAAGTGTAATCGATCCACTAATGACATTATCAGTGTCCGATAATCGAGTCCACAGCACAGGAGGTGGATTTCATTATTCAGTATATTACACGGAAAGCTAATTTTTTGCTTTTGTTTAAAAAAAAAAAATATTTTGATAGTTGTAAATTACATTTTTACAAATGTATTTGTCAGTTTTGTATATGTTTGTGGTGGGTGGGAGGAGGGGGGGAGGGGGGAGTAAGGAGGTGGGGGTTAAGGGAAATGAAGTTTCAAGAGAGACAACCTTGATAGTTATTACATTTACAAATGATTATTGCAACAAGGCGACATACGTTTCGAGTTAAAGAAAAGCTTGTAAAAACAAGAAACAATTCGCTGCTAATCGACGCAGTTCAGGTCAGTTGTGGAACACAAGTTGTGCTCAGTATTTTTCAATTGCTCTCTGTTTTCTAATTCTAATTTTTGATTTATTTTGTATTTATTAAACAACCATTTAGCCAAAGAAATGTATAATGCTCTTCTAAAAATGGTTCAAGAACAATGACAGAGGAACATTATTACCCTACTCATGTAACTCCAAAATCCAGAGAGCATAAAAAAGATAATACAATTTTCCATCTTTACACAAATTTCATTATGTTCTTTCAAAGAAGAATAAGTGAACACAGTCTTCAGCAACATCTCGTCAACGACAACAAAACCACACGAACATAAAGAACTGGAAGAAACAAACGAAAAGTATGATAATTTGACAAATGGAAATGGCCAGCGAAGATGATCTGAGTATGGAATTGAATAAAATGAATCAAAGTAATCAAAAAACACAAGTCAGTCACAGAACAACTTTGAAAAAAAAATTTTAATTTTTGAAAGCAAACTTCTAATTTAGATATCCATTTTGTAGCAAAGTTACCAAATAACAGCAGCTTCTTCTCGTTTATTATTCCAGTGGCATTTCTTTAGCTCTTGTCATTAGTTCCGCATCAGTGATCTTGTCATACAACTTCAGCATTGTAACAACTCTAGGTTACAAATATTCTTATCATTAGTTCCACATTAGTGATCTTGTCATACCACTTCAGCATTGTAACAACTCTAGGTTACAAATATTCTTATCATTAGTTCCACATTAGTGATCTTGTCATACCACTTCAGCATTGTAACAACTCTAGGTTACAAATATTCTTATCATTAGTTCCACATTAGTGATCTTGTCATACCACTTCAGCATTGTAACAACTCTAGGTTACAAATATTCTTGTCATTAGTTCCACATTAGTGATCTTGTCATACCACTTCAGCATTGTAACAACTCTAGGTTACAAATATTCTTGTCATTAGTTCCACATTAGTGATCTTGTCATACCACTTCAGCATTGTAACAACTCTAGGTTACAAATATTCTTGTCATTAGTTCCACATTAGTAATCTTGTCATACCACTTCAGCATTGTAACAACTCTAGGTTACAAATATTCTTATCATTAGTTCCACATTAGTGATCTTGTCATACAACTTCAGCATTATAACAACTCTAGGTTACAAATATTCTTGTTGTTAGTTCCACATTAGTGATCGTGTCATACAACTTCAGCATTGTAACAACTCTAGGTTACAAATATTCTTGTCATTAGTTCCACATTAGTGATCTTGTCATACCACTTCAGCATTGTAACAACTCTAGGTTACAAATATTCTTATCATTAGTTCCACATTAGTGATCTTGTCATACCACTTCAGCATTGTAACAACTCTAGGTTACAAATATTCTTGTCATTAGTTCCACATTAGTGATCTTGTCATACCACTTCAGCATTGTAACAACTCTAGGTTACAAATATTCTTGTCATTAGTTCCACATTAGTGATCTTGTCATACCACTTCAGCATTGTAACAACTCTAGGTTACAAGTATTCTTATCATTAGTTCCACATTAGTGATCTTGTCATACAACTTCAGCATTGTAACACCTCTAGGTTACAAATATTCTTGTCATTAGTTCCACATTAGTGATCGTGTCATACCACTTCAGCATTGTAACAACTCTAGGTTACAAATATTCTTGTCATTAATTTTACATTAGTGATCTTGTCATACCACTTCAGCATTGTAACAACTCTAGGTTACAAATATTCTTGTCATTAGTTCCACCTTAGTGATCTTGTCATACCACTTCAGCATTGTAACAACTCTAGGTTACAAATATTCTTGTCATTAGTTCCACATTAGTGATCTTGTCATACCACTTCAGCATTGTAACAACTCTAGGTTACAAATATTCTTGTCATTAGTTCCACATTAGTGATCTTGTCATACCTCTTCAGCATTGTAACAACTCTAGGTTACAAATATTCTTGTCATTAGTTCCACATTAGTGATCATGTCATACAACTTCAACATTGTAACAACTCTAGGTTACAAATATTCTTATCATTAGTTCCACATTAGTGATCTTGTCATACAACTTCAGCATTGTAACAACTCTAGGTTACACATATTCTTATCATTGGTTAAACATTAGTGATCTTGTCATACAACTTCAGCATTGTAACAACTCTAGGTTGCAAATATTCTTGTCATTAGTTCCACATTAGTGATCTTGTCATACAACTTCAGCATTGTAACAACTCTAGGTTACAAATATTCTTATCATTAGTTCCACATTAGTGATCTTGTCATACAACTTCAGCATTGTAACAACTCTAGGTTACACATATTCTTCTTAGCATTGTAACAACTCATTAAGTTCCACATTAGTGATCTTGTCATACAACTTCAGCATTGTAACAACTCTAGGTTACAAATATTCTTATTTCATTAGTTCCACATTATGCACATTAGTGATCTTGTCATGCAACGTCAGCAATTGTAACAACTCTAGGTTACAAATATTCTTATTATGAATTTCCACATTAGTGATCTTGTTCATACAACTTAGCATTGTAAACAACTATAGAAGTTAAAAATTCCCGTCATTAGTTCCATCTCATGATCTTGTCATACAACTTCAGCAATTGTAACAACTCTGGTTACAATATGGCTTTTCATTAGTTCCACATTAGCAGATAATGTCATACAACTTCAGACCAATTGTAACAAACTTTAGGTAACCGCAAAAATATTTTTATCATTGTATCCACATTAGTGATCTTGTCATACAACTTCAGCATTGTAACAACATCTAGGTACATATATTCTTGACATTAGTTCCTCATTCATGATCTTGTCATACACTTCAGCATGGTAACAACTCTAGGTATTACAAATATTCTTGTCATTAGGTCCACATTCGTGATCTTGTATACACTTCAGCATTGTAACAACTGTATAAGTTACCAAATATTCTGGGCATTAGTTTGGCACATTAGTGATCTTGTCATCCACTTCCAGCATTGTAACAACTCTAGGTTTCAAATGAATGGGTTCTTGTCATTAGATGGTAACATTAGTGATCATGTCATACAATTCTTCAGTATGTAACATCTCTAGGTTACAATATTCTTGTCATTAGTTCAATTAGTGATCTTGTCATACAAACTTCAGCATTGTAACAACACTAGGTTACAAATATTCTTGTCAGGTTAAGTTCCACATCAGTGTCTTGTCATACAACATCAGCATTGTAACAACTCTAGTGTTACAAATATTCTTATCATACTTCCACATTTAGTGATATGTCATACACTTCAGCATTGAAACAACTACTAGGTTACAATATTCTTATCATTGTTCACCACATTAGTGATCTTGTCTACAACTTCAGCATGTTAACAACTTAGTTACAAAATTCTAGTCATTTGTTCCACATTAGTGATCTTGTCTACCACTTCAGCATTGTAACAAACTTAGGTTACAAATATTTTGTCATTAGTTCCACATTAGGATCTTGTCATAAACTTCAGCATTGTAACCAAACTCTAGGTTAAAATATTCTTGTCATTAGTTCCACCATTAGTGATCTTGTCATTTACAAATTCAGCATTGTAACAACTCTAGGTTACAAATATTTCTTGTCAATAGTTCCACATCAGTGATCATGTCATACAACTTCGCATGTAACAACTCTAGGTTACAAATTTCTTATCATTAGTTCACATTAGTGATAATGTCATACAACTTCAGCAAATGTAACAACTCTAGGTTACAATTTTCTTATCTTAGTTCACTTAGTGATCTTGTCATCAAACTTCTGCATGTACAAATTCTAGGTTACAAATATTATTGTCATTTCGTTCCACAGTATGATCTTGTCCATACACTTCAGCATTGTAACAACTCTAGGTTACAAATATTCTTGTCATTAGGTTACACAATTAGTGATCGTGTCATACACTTCAGCATTGTAACAACTCCTAAGACCAATTCTTGTAATTAGTTACCTCATGATCTTCTAGGGACATATTCCTGTAAGGACTTAGACCAACTGTCATTAGTTACATTAGGTGATCATGTCATACTTCTAGGCTTAACTCTGAAGGTTACGACCAACTGTGATTAGTTAGCCCCATACTTTACTACTTCCTGTAACAACTCAGGTTACGGCCAACTGTCATTAGTTCCACATCAGTGATCTTGTCATACAAATTCAGCATTGTACTTCTAGGTTACAAAATTCTTGCCATTAGAAGGACTTGACCATTGTAAACAACTCTGTTACATATTAGTCTTTAACCTCATATCTGGTCTCAATTCAGGCTTTTCCTGAAGGTACGACCATACTGTATTAGTTACCCATCAGTGATCATTCTACAACTTCAGCATTGTAACAGCTCGATGGGACCAAAACTGTCATTGTTACCCATTAGTGATATTCTACATGCTTCAGCATTGAAGGTTACAATGACTTATCAACTGTATTTGTCATACACTTCAGCATTGTATACATTCTAGGTTACAAATATTCTGCATGAAGCTGTTCGATCACAAGCTTTGTCATACCACTTAGTTATCCAAATCCAGGATACAAATTCTAAGCTTCCAGAAGGATCTTGACCAATCAGCATTGTAAAAACTTAGGTTACCCCATTACTTCTTGTCATACCCTCAGCATTGGTAACAACTCTAGGTTACAAATATCTTGTCATTAGTTACCTTATACTTCTACAACTTCAGCATTGTAAAAGGACTCTAGGTTACCAATATGTATTAGTTACCTCACATTAGTGATCTTCTAGGCTTCATGTAACACTCTAGGACAAAACTGTATTAGTTTCCCCAAGTGACTTCTAGAACTTCCTGAAGGACTTCTAGGACCAATACTGTCATTCATTAGTTAGTGATCCATACAACTTCTAGGTTCCTGAAGGTTGAGACCAAACTGTATTAGTTACCCATGATCTTCTAAACAACGTCAGCTGAAGTCTAGGTTACACCAACTGTCTTTAGTTCTACCCCATACTTCATACAACTTCAGCATTGTAACATCTAGGTTGTGACGTCAAACTGTATCATTAGTTACCTGAGTACTTCTATTTCAGCATTCTGAAGGGACTATAAGGACCAATTGTAGTATTCCAGTAGTTACCCCATACTTCCTAGGCTACAAACTTGCATTGGACGAGGTTACAATTCTTGTATTAGTTACCTTATCCATGTCATACAATCAGCATTGTAACAACTCTAGGCAAATATTCCTAGTTCCACAAGAATCGTGTCATACAACACCAGCACTGTATCTAGGTTACAAATATTCTTCCATAGTTCTAGATCTTGTCATACCACTTCAGCTGAAGGGACTCTATGACAAAACTCGTATTAGTTATCGTGTCATACCTTCGCATTGTAACAACTCTAGTTACAATTATTCTTGTCCGTTAGTTCAATTAGTGATCTTGGACCAACTGTAACCAATCTAGTGTACACATACTGTCAATTAGACTTCCATTAGTGAGGACGACTTCAACTGTAACAACTCTAGGTACAATTACCTTGTCATTAGTTACACATCTTGGCTTCTGAAGGTAAGACCTTAAGTTACTGTATTAGTTACATCAGTATCTTCTAGGCTTCGCATTGAAGGTGGACAATTTCTTGTCATTAGTTACCCACATTGTACTTCTAGAACTTCCTGAAGGAACGACAAATATTCTTGTATTAGTTACCTTAGTGATCTTCTAGGCTTCAGCTGTATGGTGGACAAAACTGTAATAGTTACCCTCATTAGTGACTTCTACAGGCTTCAGGAAGGTGGCCCAACTGTATTCGTTACACCTTAGTTCTTCATTAGGCTTCATGATGGTGGACTTCAACTGTAACAACTCTAGTTACAACTACCTTATCATTGTTCTTTGGCCCCCAGTCATTAGATTCATACATACTTCTAGCATTCTGAAGCTCGAGGACCAAGTCTGGTCATTAGTTCTTCATTAGTCATCTTGTCATACCCACTAGCATTGTAACAACTCTAGGCAATATTCCTGAAAGGTCTGACCATTTTTTGTCGGTTTTTTAGTTGACCTTTTTGTCATACTACTTAGGCTTAACAACTCTAGGTACGACCATAAACTGTCATTAGTTACCCACAGTTCACTTCTTGTCTTCCTAAACAGGTAACCACTCTAGGTTACCATATTCTTACGTTAGTTCCACATTTGATCTTGGTTACCCCCATTAAAACACTCGATGTTACAAATATTCTTGCGTTAGTGGACAGAAAAGATTTGGTACTTAGCATTCGTACCTCTAGGTCACAACTATTCTTGACTATTCCTGAAGTGACAGACCCCCTGTACGATCGTACTACTTTCTATTAGGCTTGACTGCTTCTTCATAACACTGTGAATCATAAGTTAATCTGTCTGAAGGAACAAGAAAATATCACATGTGATTGGACCAGACAGTATTAGATACCGTATACTTCTAGGCTTCCTGAGGTGGCCCCCACATGCTATATAAGATAACCCCTAAATCGGGTGGATATTGATATGGTTCCTTTAAAGGATGGCAATATATTTTTGGAATGAGTTATTCGCAGGCTTTTAAAATATTCTATTTTTACTTCCTCATACTGGATGCTTCACCAGGAAACTAGTCATTCAAGTTACCTAACAAATGTGCTTTAAGGGCTTTCCTGAATGGGGTGTGGACGTTAAAACTGTCAGATTAGTTATCTTCACAGAGATAGCTTCATCGCGAAAATCTATCCTGAGAATGGTGTGTAAACCATTTCATAATTAAAGAATTAAGGTGGGGTGTGGGGGTTCGGTTTGGGACCTCGTATTCTTAAATAGAAACTATTTTTTTAAGCGTCACACAAGGTTCTTGGGAGTCTTCGAGAAACAAGAAGAGGATGGCGTATTGTCCAGCAGGGCATGTGATAAAGCGGCAACAATATAATATGTTCATAAGTGAGAAACTAATATGTCATAAGTTGATTAAACTAATATGTCCATAAGTGAAAAACTCAGGTGTCATATGCGACAAACTAATATGTCATAAGTGACAAACTTAATATGTTGTTGCCCTGGAGCTCTTAGACCTTCAGATACAAAACACAAAAAAGCTACAGAAAAACCAAACCGAGTATATAAATTTACTTTTATGTCTGCTTCTAGGCTTCCTGAAGGTGGACCTACTGTATTAGTTACCCTTATCTTCTAGGCTTCCTGAAGGTGGACCAACTGTATTAGTTACCTCTACTTGGAGGCTCCTAAAGGACGGGACCAACTGTATTAGTTTACCCTCTTGCTTCTAGCGCTTCCATGAAGGTGGGCCTACTGTATTAGTTACTCATACTTCTAGCTTTGAAGGTGACCAAATGTATTAGTACCCATACTTCTAGGCTTCCTGAGGTGGGCCCATCTGTATTTAAGTTACTATCATGCTTTCTAGGCTTCTCTAAAGGTGGACCTAATGTGTATTTCGTTACCTCATACTTCTAGACTTCTGAAGGTGGGCCAAACTGTAGTAGTTACCTCATACTTCTAGGCTTCCTGAGGTGACCAACTGTATTAGGTACCCATACTTTCTAGGCTTCCGACGGTGGACCAAATGTATTAGATTAACCCCTACTTCTAGGACTTCCTGAAGGTGGACCCATACTGTAATTTCGTTTACCTCTATACTTCTAGACTTCCAGAAGGACGACCAACTGTATTTAGTTTACCTCATACTTCTAGACTTCCTGAAGGTGGACCAAACATGTATTAGTTAGCCCATGCTTCTAGACGTCCTGAAGGTGGACCAACTTTTTTAGTTACCCATACTTTCTAGCGCTTCCTGAAGGACGACCAACTGTAATAGTTACCCCATACTTCCTAGGCTTCCTAAAGGTGGACCAAACTGTAGTAAGGTTCCCTCATACTTCTATAGGAGTCCTGAAGGGTGGTCCAATTGTCTTTGTTACCTCATACTTCTAGGCTTTCCCGAAGGACGGTCAACTGTATTAGTTTTACCTCATACTTCTAGAACTTCTGGAAGGTGGACCAACTGATTTATAAGGATTAACCCCATACTTCTAGACTTCCTGAAGGAACGACCAAACTGTATTAGTTACCCCATACTGCTCGGCTTCCTGAAGGACGACCAACTTGTTTTAGTTACCCCATACTTCTAGGCTTTCCTAAAGGACGTCAAAACTGTATTTTAGTTACACCATACTTCTTAGACTTCTGAAGGACGATACAAACTGTATTAGTTTACCCCATACTTCTAGGCTTCCTGAAGGACGACCAACTGTTTTAGTTACCCCTTATTCTAGGCTTCTGAAGGTGGACCAACTGTATTAGTTACCCTGCTTCAGGCCTCCTGAAGGTGGACCAACTGTATTAGTGCTACCCCATACTTCTAGACTTCCTGAAGGACGGACAAACTGTATTAGTTAACCCCATACTTCTAGGCTTCCTGAAGGTGGACCAACTGTATTAGTTACCCCATACTTCTAGACTTCCTGAAGGTGGGACCAAACTGTATTAGTTACCCATGCTTCTAGGCTTCCTGAAGGTGGACCAACTGTATTAGTTACCCCATATTCTAGCTTCTGAAGGTGGACCACTGTATTTGTTACCCCATACTTATAGCTTCCTGAGGTGGACCAACTGTTTTAGGTACCCCATTACTTCTTAGGCTTCTGAGGTGGACCAACTGGATTAGTTACACCCATACTTCTAGGCTTCATGTAGGACGGACCAACCTGTATTAGGTTACCCCCATACTTTCTAGGCTTCCTGTAGGACGACCAACTGTATAGTTACCCCATGCTTTAGGCTTTCATGAAGGGTGGACCACTGTATTAGAATTACCCCATACTTCTAGGATCTCCTGTAGGACGGACCAATCAGTATTAGTTACCCCATACTTCTAGAACTTCCTGAATGGTACGACCAACTGTATATTAGTTACCCCATGACTTCTAGGGCTTCCTGTATGGTAGACCAACTGTATTTAGTTACCCCATGACTTCTTAGGCTTCCTGAAGGCGACCAACTGTATTAGTTACCCCATAATTCTAGGGCTTCCTGAAGGACGACCAACTGTGTTAGTTTACCCTATACTTCTAGACTTCCTGAAGGAGACGAACCAACTGTATTAGTTACCCCCATGCTTCTAGATACTTCCTGGAAGGACAGACCAACTGTATTAGTTACCCCATACTTCTTAGGCTTCCTGAATGGACGACCAAAACTGTATTAAGTTACCCCATGCTTCTAGGACTTCCTGTTAAGGACGACCAAACTGTATGTTACCCCATGCGTCGAGGACTTCCTGAAGGGACGAACCAACTGTATTTGTTTACCCCATTACTTCTAGCTTCCTGAAGGACTCGATCCAAACTGTATTAGTTACCCCATCGCTTCTAGACTTCCTGAAGGACGATCCAAACTGTATTATTAGTGACCCATACTTCTAGGACTTCCTGATGGAACTGACAAACTGTATTAGTTACCCCATGCTTCTAGACTTCCTGAAGGACGACCAACTGTATTAGTTACCCCATGCTTCTAGACTTCCTGAAGGACGACCAACTGTATTAGTTACCCCATACTTCTAGACTTCCTGAAGGACGACCAACTGTATTAGTTACCCCATACTTCTAGACTTCCTGAAGGACGACCAACTGTATTAGTTACCCCATACTTCTAGACTTCCTGAAGGACGACCAACTGTATTAGTTAACCCATACTTCTAGACTTCGAAGGTCGACCAATCTGTATTAGTTACCCCATACTTCTAGACCTTCTGAAGGACGGACCAACTGTTATTAGTTACCACCATACTTCTAGGGGGACTTCCTGAAGGACGACCAACTGTATTAGGTACCCCATACTTCTAGACTTCCTGAAGGACGACTGATAAAGTTGATATTTAGTTGGATATAATATATGTTGATAAAGTACACCAGAACACTCCTAGGCGGGAAGACAGGCGTCTATCATCATCAGTTGACAAGATCCCTATGGTGTTGCCTGCCCCACTGTAGTGTATGGAATGTCAACTTGACCTACGCAGTGTTGTGTAGACATGGATGGAGTGTATAATGTGCGAATGATGATAAGGGTTCGTGTTGTTGACAAATGTTCTCTTCTCACACTCATGTATGACCGGAAGTCATCGACACCAACGACTGTGTACCTTTTCTAAAGTTTAATTGGACGTACACACTCGACAGCACAGATAGTGACAAATCACAGGTTGCCATAATACATCATAGTACAGTGGACAAATGGTCTTGCAATGTTACATGGGCACTCATGTAGAATAATGGTATAATGGACTGTCAGTAGCCAAGCACTCAGTATCGCCCATACATATATCATCTGACGTCACTGACTGAGCACGTCAGCTTGTAAACAATATTTCAGATGGCTTCTAAACCTAATCTCGTTTAGCGACGATTCTTCAACATAATGTTCAGCACATATTTTTCCATATAATAATATTGAACCGCTAGCAATGGGTTCTCATGTGTAGCAGTGATCTCTGGACTGATCAAGCGATAATACGGGCATCCCTTTTCTCTTCTTGAAAGTCCTACATGTTTTGGTTCCAAGATGGCTCCACTCGTGAGCGGTCACTCACGTTTGAATACAGATAATGAATCTGTTCTAAAGTTAGTCATTCATAAAACATTTCGTTGCTCTGTAGATTTGATCATGAACAATTGACTGCAATCTACAGGATATAGTGCTGCTAGGAATCGAAGTCGTTTTCATCGAGTCAAATATATTCTCTTAAACATTCAAATCGTAATTATCGAAAATGGTGGCTTCGATCGAGAGTTCATAAGAGTATCTTTGATTACCTTGGTAGAGGGAATATGAAACTGCCATTCCTTGGCAAGATGAACAAACACTGGGGTAAAGCATACACGATAGGTCTAGACGACTATCACTCTCCCCACAACCACTGAGATCACTTTTTCCCGGCATCAAGCCGTCGACATAGCAAAAAAACACAGTCCCTATCTGGACGAAGCCAAATCACACCACACTCTAGCGACACATCCGCCGAATAGCCTTTGACCTCTCTAGAGACAACAGAACATATAGTTCGACTTAGATATGTAAAGATATACAGATATAAGACAGACTCGTCCTACTCAGACAAACAATACACATAAATTCAGGCCATAGATATTCTGAAGCAAGAACAATCTATTATTACCCAAACAACGAATAAATCGCAGTATAATGGATTTATCCGCGGAGTTTGATCGAAGAGATGGCACAACTTTCAAGGGAAGTAACTCAATAATGACTTTCCACACTTTAAGCACTATTTTTTCCGCTTTAAAAATATTTGCCTAACAAGAATACCAATGTATAATATTGTAAGATATCAAAGACTGCACGTAACAGTCTTACCACACCTCCCGGGCAAAAAAAAATGGAACTTTATTTTTTTTTGAAATACATCTAGGAGCAACGTACAATAGGCTCACAACGCATGAATAATGCGCAGATGAAAATATCAGGAATACCTATAACGCCTAATATGAGGCTAAGTCGACTTATGGAGCGACTGGTGAGAATGTGTCTCATAAACTGAGAGAAATTATTTCTCTACAAGTATATTTTTCCAGGAAGGTGTCATCAAAGTATAATACAATTCTGGCAATTACACAATGCCTAAAAAATTCATATCATCATTTCGTATTAGATAGCTTAAATTTATGATTTATGAAGAAAAAATCATCAAAGCACAGCGGTGAATAAACATCAATGAACCGCTATGTAGTGATACAATGATTATATTATTAAATTACAAATGTGTATCTATCATGATATAGAAAAGGAACTACTATAGAACTAGACATATCAAGAAGTCTAAGCCCTAATAGTTATGTGGAATCATGTGGGCATCTTGACAGAATGTCTGCCATCACATTATCTGATCCACGAATAGCTCGCACAGAGAAATGAAAAGGGTGAAGAGCAATTGCATATCGAGTAGACCTCGAGCTCTTCAA
Organism: Oreohelix idahoensis; assembly: GCA_024509875.1. Lineage (NCBI taxonomy): Eukaryota > Metazoa > Mollusca > Gastropoda > Stylommatophora > Oreohelicidae > Oreohelix > Oreohelix idahoensis. The sequence continues at coordinate 42,268 of JAMPIV010016690.1, forward strand.
ATTCTTACTCTGTATAGCAGTAAGAGCTTTTTGGTCGGTTTCTACTATGAAATGTGCGCCTAGAAGGAATCTCTGTAGTTTGAGGATCGACCAAAACATAGCTAATAGCTCACGGTCTAAAACCGAATAATTCCTTTCTGCCGCATTAAGTTTTCTGGAAATATACATTACAGGATGCAGAGTTCCAGAGTACTCTTGCATTAGTGCCGCTCCAATCCCAGTGGATGAAGCGTCACTACGAAGAACGAATGTCTTATCTTTAGTGGGTAGCACTAAAATAGGTGGTGTTGAAAACAGTGTTTTAATCTTATCCAGAGAGCATTGGCATTCCTGAGACCAGTGGACCACATTAGGCGAACCTTTCTTTAGAAGTGTTGAGAGAGGTGCCATGATAGAGGATAGATTCTGAATGAATCTGCCATAAAATTGAATAAGACCTAACAGACTTCTCACCTGTTTTTTAGTCTTAGGGATTGAGATGTTAAGTATCTTACTAGTATTATGGTCCTCTGTCTTTAGGAAACCATGACCAACTCGGTGGCCTAGGAAAGAAATTTCGCTAAAACCAATATAGGCTTTAGAGGGTTTCGCTGTCAGGTTGTGCTCACGCAAAGTAGACAGCAATTCATCTAACCCTGAATAGTGATCTTCCCAAGTATCGCTGAAAAGACAGATGTCGTCTAGATATGCAATGACATCTGACCGATAAGACAAATCAAGTTTAGTGAAAAAATGAGATTTGGAGAGTCGAGTAAGTAGCTCTTCCAGTAAAGGCATAGGTTCGGCATCGAACTTCGTTACTTGATTCAATTTTCGATAGTCAACGCAAAGACGTATGTTATTGTCTTTTTTACGCACAATAACCATCGGCGAAGAATATGCAGAGGTGGATGGTTCGATTATTTTCAAATCTATCATCTCATCCAACTCTTTCTCGACCTGTGCTTGAAAATGTATAGGTATAGGATAAGGTCTAACCCTAATAGGAGTATGGTCAGTTAGAACAATGTCATGTTGAATGACATTCGTTTGTCCAGGGATGTCAGTGAGTACATCCTGAAATGTTTGCAACATAGTTGAAACTTGTCGCTGTTCTCCTAGAGACAAATCAGGAGAGACAGTAACGTTCTTCCATGATTCACTGGAATGAAGTGGGATCATTGGAAGAGGAAGATTTACATCTGAAAAAACTTGTTTCCTCATCCTGTATCACGGACAGTGATGAGTAATGACCATGTGGTACTGGAGAATTGTCCGTTGCTTGGAAAATGGGTTGCAAATAATCCGGACGTTCATGGAATTCAGTAAGCATATTGATGTGGAAGGTTTTATGCTTCCCATCAATATCGACAATATAGTCGACATCGGAAATTTTAGTTGCTAATTTGCATGCTTCGATAATTTTTTGTCTCAACGCGATGACATATTCGTAGGATGACTTTGTGTCATCGTCAATATTGTCAGATGTTATGAGATCGTGAAGCAACGACATAGGGCCACGCGGACGCGCGCCAAAGACGAGTTCAAAGGGAGAAAATCCCGTATGTTCATTGGGTACCTCTCTGTAAGCGAAGAGGGCCGCAGGTAAAACTCTGTCCCAGTCTTGAGGATGATCCTCAGTTATCTTCCCCAGTAAGTTTTTAAGTGTTCTATTAAGGCGTTCGACCATACCATTAGACATTGGATGGTAGATACTACTTAAAGATCTATCTATCTGCAGAGTAGACATTACTTGAGACATGGTATCTGATATTAGTTGGGTGCCATGGTCTGACAATATCTCTCCGGGGAACCCCAGACGAGAAAATATAAGCCAAAGAGCATCTGCAATATTAGCAGTAGTAATGCTCTTCAGAGGAATAGCCTCTGGCCAACGTGTGCACATATCAACACACGTCAAGATAAACTGATGTCCTCTGGCAGACTTGATCTTAAATGGACCAATAATGTCTATGGCCATTTTTTGAAACGGCCGAATAGGAATGTCCGCCGCCTGAATGGGTGCAGCATGCCGTGGACCTTTGGATTTAACTTCCTGACATACTTTACAAGATCGACAATAAATCCGTATGTCCTTGTTTACCAATGGCCAAAAAGAAAGCCGCAAGGACTCTTGACTTAGTACGGGAAAAACCCATGTGTCCAGCACACTGAGAGTCGTGAGCGTGCTGCAAAATTTTAACTCTCAAATTCTTGGGAACCAGGATTTGAGAATGACTTGACGTAATGGAGTCTTGAACCATACGTACAAGTACGCCATTCTTCTTTGTAATCCACGATTTACGACTTGTGTCTTTATTCGGATCACCTTTAGTTGCAAGAATGAAGCATTTCTTCAGAGTGGGATCATCTTCTTGCTGTTTTATAAACGAGTCACGAGAAATTACCAAGGGATTATCTTGGTTATGCACTTCATTATCTTCAGTAGATGAAGTTTGAGGCACATTAAGAGCCTGAGCTCTAGTGACTACAGCGTTAGCAATCTGCATGTTTTGCCTTTCCCAAGTGGGAAATTGAGAGACAGATTTGTTTGCGGAGTGCATTCTTGACTCCCATACGTGAATGCGACCCCCGATGATGAGGTCCAGCGATCGTCCCCCCCCCTCCCCCCCTTTCCGGAAAAAGAAGACATGCGTGTACATCTCCTGTAAAGAAAGGAGTAGCAATCCTAATGATAGCAGTAGAGTATTTTCTAATGTGCCGCCAAATGTTACACATTTGACTACTTGTCCAGTGGCACGGGAAGGATCTACGAGTGACTGCCTAACACCAATTGTGGTGCATCCAGAATCAAATAGCACAGAGACTGGCTTGTTATTCACTAAACCCTTATGTAAGACAAGAGAACCTCTTCCATCATGCGCGACTGTGATGCTGGAAAGTCGAAGAGCAGGTGAAAGAGGATGGACCACAGCTTAAAGTAGTCCACTGTGGTTGGCTCAAAATAACGTTTTGCATTGGGGGCACTGAGATGCTCTCCCAAAATCAAAAGCGGCACATGCCATATTACTAGCATCATTATTATCTTTACTCTGTTTATAGGCTTCATGGGACTCTTGTTGTGCAGAGTTTGCCTGAAAATGTGGTTTATGTCTTTTGTATTGAGATCTACCTCGGTTAGTCATGAGTACCTTGGTACGATTACGCCATTATCATATTTCTCATAATGAGGATCTCTGTGTAATTTGTCTTGTTGACTCAACGACGGATAAATGATAGTTTCTATAATGTTGACTATCGTTCGGAAATTCTATAATTTGGACCACCCTGTGTCGTAGAGCTATGAGGTCTCATACGTCTCCAGTTGCTTTGAGAGAGCCCTGAAGATCAATGATTGGTTACTCCCTTGGGTTTTGATAAGAGTATGGTTATTTTTTATCAAATCTGTTTTGGACTTGGTCCTATGAAATTGTGCTTCTTTAGTAGAATAGATTGGGATTTGTCTATCTACGCGTGTGTGCACTGCTGAGGCAAATAGGATTACTTATTTAATCCTCCTAAGTGTCTGCCAATAAGTCACGTGGGGACGTCGTTTGCACTCAAGTAGTTGACAGTAATTTAGGGCTCTCAATATGTTCTTCCTCATTATCTTTTAAGTAGATTGTTGTTATTACGTCACTGTATTCAAATGTATAGAAAAGGTTTTGTTCATCACATGACATTATCTTATTTTTTCTGGTTGCAAGTCAACAAATCCATATAGTCCTTCATACGTATTTTTTCTGTTTTGGAACGTCGAATCACTAAGTTTGTCGCACGAGTGAACTAGTGATGAGAGAGCCATTATGCAGGGAATTCTTGAGAATTTACCCCGTCTCAAGGGGTACATCGTCTTAAATATTAAGGGATAGCTTCCTCACTTAGCTGATATTTTTTTTGTATCAATAGCCGTATTGGGTGACACCACCCTAAATGACATGATAATTGATCATTATCTGCGCTTCTACTACAAGGCATAATTAGTAGATTACTTTCTGTATTAATGATAATATCGAGAGAGACGTATGTGATGTTTATTATCTATGTTGGAGGTACGTTATAGAAAGTTTCAAATTGTATCAGTCCAGGAAATGGCAAATATCGTCACTGGAATGATTGAACGGTGGAACCTTAACCTTGTAAAAGTCGATTGGTTTAATACCCTTACGCATTAGATGCGCTGATTTAACATTGATCATACTTGTCTATCTCAATTTTCCGAACTCTAATTTCATGTTCACTTTATTGGGTTTTCTTATAGCATCTATGTTTTTTATGTTCAGCCTTGTCGTACTGTCTTTTTTGTACTCAGCCGAGTCTTCTGCTTCCAATTTATTTGTATCGAAAATGTCTACATCTTTATTTGTTCAGCATTTTGTGTAATCTTTTTCTGTTCAGCGCAGCTTTTTCAATTTTTTTTGTTCAGCTAAATTCTTCCTCTACCTGATCTTCAATTTCTTTTGTTCAGCAGAGTGCTCCTCAGCAAGTTGATTGTATTATCGTGTTTACATTATCGACTCTAGCTGGCTTTTCTTTTTTCTGCTCCGCTAATCTATTTAGTCTTTGACGTAATTTTTCTCTTGCTAGCAGTAATGCTTGTGCCTCTACTTGAGATGCATTGTTGTTAATTGCTGACAGTATGTACATCAGAAGCTTTTCTCTGTATATGGAATAAGATATAGTAGACACGAGATGCCTAACAATAATTATAAATGGCCTGAATCTACAAATAATAATCAACCAAGTTTCAATGGAATGATTAATCTAGTCTTACGTAATAAATCCTACATATCTAGTGGGTGACAAGCCTATTAATGAAGGTTCTTTGTATAATTAGTATAATAATCAGGTACTGGTCGTAGTTACATAATACCAAGTGCAGTGACATGGCATATGTCGTTTATGAATGATACCAGTATATAAACATGTGATAACACAACCGATAATACATAAAGTGACAAATATTAGGACTGACACCTATACGAAACGCCTGTCGACACAGCAAATCAAAATAAATAAGTCGGGGAAATCAATGAAGATTACATAATGTGAAATTGAAGAATAATAAAACAAAGTTGAGAAAAATATGAATATACAAAAGATGAATAGAAGAAGATAGAAAAGGTCAAGAAAAAATTAAATCCACACACACAGACCAAACTCTCGTACAAAAGAACAATTCACCATAACAGCACAACTACATATTTCACATAAAACCCAAATCTACCATATTACTCCTCCCCATAAACCCAAACTCCCTCATTAACACCTCCCCTCCCGTTCAGTACATCTATTTATCAATATTATCATTATCTTTCCCAACAAACCTATCCACTCCAACCAAACACCCCCCCAATTCGACCAAACCACAAAAAACTAGACATATCTGCATACTAAAATTTTATAAAAAAGTCTCAGTAAACTACAATTCCCTAAAAAAACATCCCCACCACCTCATGTCCGAATCAACCAACCCAAAATTTCCTCAAACACCAACACTATAACTCACATGTTCCACCCCCTCTCATACTCATCTCCTTCCATCCCTTCACCTCAACCCCACATACTATATAACCCATCCCTCAATCACTGCTTGATCATTCTCGTCCACACACATCATTCTAATACCTATAGACGTCCACTCCATTACACCCATCTTCCTTCCAC
>JAMPIV010016691.1:0-188458 GCA_024509875.1 Oreohelix idahoensis
AAGAGGTATCTCTTAAGTAAATCTTACGTTTGATTTAGTCAGAATTCTATTTTTAAAAGGACAATTACTAAACAAAAACATTGTATCTGTGTCGCGTGTGGGTACTGGAAATTGATTCATTTTTAAAAAAAGTTTTAAGAAGGATGATCAGTAAATCTTCCCACAAAGGCAAAAAATAGGTAAGTGTCCTATTTCATATGGGAAAGATTATTACGAGGTAGTTTTTTAATGCTCACTTTGTATAGTTTTAACCTCTCTTAGTTTAATCCATAGTCTACAGTTGTGAGAAAATTAGATTATATAATCATAATGTCATCTGCTTGTTTGTTTTAGTAGCATGAATATTCCAGTTCCCAAACTTACCAATAACGATAAATGGCAGCCATCTTGAACTGCTGACCTCTGCGTCTACCTGAGCTGACAAGGGAGAAGCAGGAATCACCAGCCGGTCGGAATCGGTTTCATATAATGGCGGCCGTGATTGTGACGTCACCAAGTTCAAGGGCTTTCTGTTCTTGCATGCCTTAATTCGTGCAGACGCTGAGTTCCGATATGTGCCTAAGTTGGTAGTGTCTGGCATGACAGAAAGCTCACGTGCATGCAAAGAATAATGTATGTGTTGCTCACGCTATGTTTCATAACAAATGTCCTTTCACTGAACAGAATTGTGTAATTTTCACATTTTTATGAAACACTTAACCTCAAATAGTTAGTTCCGCTGGGGTGTCTGAGGCGACATAGAAAGCATAGGTCTATAGGTCCTCGGGCATGTCTTAAAAGGGCGACTGACAAAAAAATGTGAATGTGGTTGGCAACCTCATCATGTAAAACAAATTGCTACAGCTGCATGCGCATGTTCTTTGGCATAGGCTTCCTACAAAAGAGCCAGCTACAGTTGATACACATGTTCCATAAGGGGAGACAAATGAGATGATGATAATGACTATAAAGTTACAAAAACAAATCTGACTTTAGTTGTTAACTGCATGCTTCAGCTGTAGCAGTTGTTCTCTTAACCATAGTGTTTGAATTCTTACCTCAGTTTCCTCTTCACTCTCACCTCCGTTTAACCTTTGTTAAACAAGCTATTTTAATTTTTGAAAAAAAAAAAAACTTACTAATTTCAATTTGAACTGCGTCAATGAGCGTCCGATTGACAGAGTACTTAGAGCGGTGGTCTCTCGCAGCAGAGGTTCCGGGTTCGATTTATGGCATCGACACGCTTTGTCATACCCAGCTGTAAATGGGTACTTGATTTTGCACTTGAGTTGGGGAAGGAAAAGGCATAGAGGGCGGGAACAGGTCGCCCCACCTCTCGAGGCTGGACCTAGTATAGTGAAGTCTCTAACACTTTACTTCCCTGCAGCAGTATCTGCTATGGGACTACCATTTTTTTTACTGCATCAAAACTATCGTCTGATAAATAAGATGGAGAAAACATATAAAACACAGAAACATGGACAGGTGTACTAGACAACGGAGAGAACCGAGACACAGTTGGATTGGACCATTGAATAAATACTTTAAGAGAAAACTGTTAAATTGGTCAAGAAATCTCTTGAACGGGAGTTCTAATCAGTCAGTACAAGGGATATGTAGCCTCGGAATTGAAAGCTAGCTAGAATAGATGCCGTACCTGGGAAATGGTCACGTTTAAGAAACACTGCGTGACTGCAACAGGCTCGTGCATAAAAAATGCGATCCTTCATTGCACAATATGCAAATAAATACAGAAAAAAAAGACAACTCCATAGCATCGTACCTATCCCTAGCCTGCTATTTTACTGACTTCTAGCTTGCGCACAGGTTCAAGGATTACTACGCTGGTATCAAAGGCGCCGGGTGAAAAACTAGGTCGCATCACGTTCCAGTTTACCCAGCTGTAAAAATGGGTATCTGACTCTCTGTTCTTCCGTTAGAAATGGCGAAGACAGCGAGGTAGGGCTCTGGTAACCCCATTCCATAAAGCTGAGACCTGATATTATGAAGACTCTAACAGTTCACACTACACCTTAGACCGTATCTGTTTTAGGACAACTGTTACAGATACCTATTTATAAATGAAAGAAATAATGGGAGACAACTTAAAGTTATTTCCCCTGTTCGCCAAAACGAGGCAAAATTTTTATTTAAAAAAAAAAAAAAATAGCGCGAGAAGATACACTAACGAGATTTTCAATGAAGTCTGTGAGCATTTCTCTGTAAATGACCTTGGTTAGTTAGCGTAACTGAAGAAGTTTCCTTTCTACTCATAGTATGGGCTTTTGGTCATTATTTGTAATTTGCACGAGCGCGGAATGTAGAATGTTTATGTGTAAGGATTATAAATATTATAATGATAGGAAACTATATAGAACGTTACATGTGGACTAAATCTGAACATCAGAAGTTGCCTCTCCACCGTCACACAAGCGTTTCGGCCATTTTAACGCATTAAGTTGCAATCTGTAATCTCTAAAGTACCTATATTTTATATACCGTTTATGGGCTTTTCCAGTAGCCATGCTGACATGGAGAAACGACAACATATACAGTACTGTAATAATTATAAGCGAAGTTAACAACAGTTTCGAAATGCATTTCACAGATAAAAAATAAATTTAACAATTTACATTTAACATATTTTGTCACATAAGTTATTTATTTTGTAATAATTATATAGTATCAGTCATATAGTTTACACTAAAGTAATCAATATGGCGGCAGTAAGCACATTTCCTTAAAAATTCACCGAATCTTTTGGCCAAATACCATCTCTAACCAAGATCTGCTTACTCGTAGCAAGCAAGAGGACATGCACACCATCATAGCTGGCAGACGCTGGAGCTGGGTTGGCCATGTCCTCAGAAGAGACCCCGATGCCATCACAAGAACAGCTATGCTTTGTACCCCTGAAGGTAAACGAAAGAGAGGCCGACCAAAAACAACCTGGCGGAGGACTGGAGGCTGAGATGCAAAGAATGAACCAGAGCTGGGGCACTGTACAAAGGATGGCCACCGACCGAGCAAAGTGGAATCAATTTGTTGTTGCCCTACAAGACGCCACTAGGCGTGATGGCCACTGACTGCTTTGACGGTCGGCGGCTAAGGATCAAAGAAGAAGAAGAAGCACATTTCGGTTTTGTTGGGAGGGGGGAGGAAAAGAGGGGGGGGGGGGAAATTACAATTGAAAAAATCAATATTAGGTCGCAGGTGGACCGGGAACTGGCCCTAATTGCCAGTCTAGTAAATATGTCTACGATACGAGTATCTAATAACAGGTGTGGGGTGCACGAGACGAGAGTAGATCAGATGACACTAAAATGTTTGAAAATATAAATTTTATAGGTAGTGTGGGTATGGTTAAGATTGTTCCATAACAGATAGGCCTACTGAAGTAGGCATGGGAAGAGTTAGAGACTTCACTATTCTAGGTCTCAGCTAGCTCTTTCCAATTTCAGCATGTTCACTATCTCCCCTTACGTACCTCCTTGATGTCCATAGCGCATTTGAATTTGTTTATTTGTAAAGACTAGGAGTATTATGATGATATGAAACTTTATATGGGTCGTTACATCAGGAGGAAATCTGACCATCAGACAAATCCTACGGCCGTTTTATCTCCTTCAAATGCAACCTGTAATTATCGTGTGGCCAAAGAATCTAAACGGATGTGACACAGTCAAAGGATACCAAAGATCTTCTTGGGACTAGAACTCGGACTACTCATGCAAACACCCAGAGAACAAAACAAAACTAAATTAGACATAATTTGATGAAAGAATGGTGCCAGGCAGTCAGAAGAAAACAGAGAAGCAAGGTCTCAAGCCATACTATCACCAACGTGAGAGACATAAACCTATGGAGATTGACATTGCAGCTGATCTTCGTCACTTGGTGTTTAATGATAACTGGCATAGGAAGGGACTTTATAGAGCATAGAACACGAAGCTTATTCGACTGCTCTGCGTTGCATAAACTATTCTGACCTTCTCTCCCCCCGAACTCTGTGTGTGTGTGTGTGTGTGTGTGTGTGTCTGTTTGCCTTTTGTTTTAATTAACACCCCCCATTAATATAAATGGTAGCTCCAAGTTCCATGGCAGCAAAAAGGGAAATGATGATGATGACTAATACCAAGGGGGAAAATGTGTGAGAATTTTTTTGTATGTCCTCACACACGCATGAAAACTACTTCTCCCCAAGACGCTTATAAGTAGATTGGACATTATACAACAATTTAGACTCGTCTGTCCAATTTTTGCATATTTTTTTACAACAAATTTAACACAAATTAACCAACACCCGACGAGAGGTGAGAATACGACGCTGGCGATGGATAGGACTCACACTGAGAAAACCTATTTATATCATTACAAGAATTCCTTGTTCCGGAATCCCATTGGATAAGAGATGTAGAGACAAACTGAGAAACACGTGAAGAAGTACGTGAACTGTGACAGACATGATAGCACAGGACAGGGAGGACTTGGCTTGAGTTTGTTAAGGCTTGTCCTTCTCAGTCAGCTGTGGCCATTTGGTTGACATGATGAGGTTGCTAGCTCCATGCACAACGTCATATTAGTGGCCTTGTACGACATGCCTGAGGGTGCAGACCTCCCCCCCCCCTCCTCTCCACGGGTCCACTGGGCAGAAAATAATATACTGCTACAAATCTGGGTTTATTTATATGGGAGACGAATATTTTCTTCTTTCTGTCTGCAGGTTGAAGAAGACTTAAACAACCTCCAAAAGAAGTTCGCCATCTTGGAGAACGACTTCGATAGTGCCAACGAGCAGTTAATAGAGGCCAATACCAAGCTTGAAAATTCTGAGAAGAAACTGGCAGAGGTATGTATAGTAGTCTGTGTATGTGTGTACGTATGCAAGAATCAGATATGCGATATATTTGTATGTGGGTCACAAAGTTAGTGTGGATGTTTATATATGAGTAGCCGGAGAATATTGTTCATGAGCATTTCTGTGAAAACTGCTCCGCGAAGTTCCGAGAGCTCTCTGACAAGACAAAGAAAGAAAGTGACTAAAACTGTTTCATGTATGTCGTAAGAGGCTAACGATGTGAGGTTGTGCATAGGTTTTGCAACGTCATCACGTAAAATACATTACTACAGAAACCAAGAGGGCGTGAATGCTTTGGTGCTGGCTTCCTTAGAATCATCTACAGTGGTGGTTCTAAGATAAGAAATAAAAGAGAAGTGAATGAAAAGATACCAACGGGCTGATCACCCGTTTGCCAGTCACTTTGATTACGGAAACAACAGCAAACGGATTGATTTGTCGTTGCCCTAAAGACGCCATTAGGCGTGATGGGAACAACGGCAAAGAAAATCTATTCGCTGTTGCCCTTAAGACGCCACTAGGCGTAATGGCCACTGACTGCTTTGCCGGTCGTTGGCTAAGGACGGAAGAAGAAGAAGAAGAAGAATGAAAAGATGATGTGTGAAAGGGTATTTTTTTTTTCTATGTTAGCAAGGGTTTATCAACGAACAAGACACAGGCAGAAAAAACTATATAATTCGTGAACAAAAAATTTAGACTGTGAGCAATTAGTTTGTAATTTACAAATAGTTTATAGTATGCACGAAGCAGGATATATTTATATGTTATAGCATTAAATATTTATTAATTTGGATTCTGTTATGGTTCTCTTATATCTGTTATATCGTATATAAAATAATATAGCTGTTAAGATTCATGTCTTCGATCATATCCTATTCTCTCCTTGACCCTCTCTCTCGCTCGTCTCTCTCCTTGATACCCTCTCTCTCTCTTGCTCATCTCTCTCGCTTGTATTATACTTAGCATATGTGTTGTGTGCATCGCTTGCTTACAGTAAACCTGCCCAGGCAAACACATTATGTATCTCTATTGTTCGCTTTAAGCCGTGTTTGCTTATGCTGTGCTTTCAGTATTGTCATGTGTTACGAATGTCAATCAATGGCTGAGTCACCTATATATGTTCGTGCTTACTGTATTATAGAAATAACCTTGTTTGTTATCTGTATGCCATTATCTACACTGTGAAGTAAGAAGATATATTTATTACTTAATGCTCATTATCTGAGTTTAATATAGAGTGCAATAATTATTTATTTTATATTTATATAATTCATTTTATTATAATTTGATTACGAATTTTTCATGGTAAACAAATAAACATAAAAATGTAATAAATGCGGAAATCACATCAGCATAAAAAGTAAATAATATGACTTATCTTGTGTGTTTTTTAATGGACGTACAAAAACCTTGTATCTCGATACGTGGCTGCTATAAGCGTACGTGATGGTATCGTATCAGTGATGATGATAATATGAACACATATGTTTATGTCAGCGGTGATTATGTCAAACTGTTTAAACACTGTTTATTTATTATTTATATCAGACGTATATTTACATTCCGTTCAAATTATCAAGGCCTTCTGCTGTAATCCCTGCCCGTGATTTTCATGTTTCCCCTTGAACGTCTTATTTATATATTTTTTATCATTATTGTTGTCGACACATTTGTATCTATTGATGGCACAGTATGTTCTTTTTATGGTTCACCGTGTTATCTTTTTTCATTTTTATGACGTCCGCGAGATTGCTAGCTTAGCAAGTCTCTCATAAGACTATAATATATCTGCACAGTTCGTGTCAAAGGTCAAAATGGGCGGTAGGTCGCCAGTAATGGTAGTATAGCACTAGTTTCCAACCAGATGTATCGCGAAATGTCGATACCACCAGTACCGATGTAGTCCCAAATGTGCAGATCTTGTTACTTAACTGAGACGACGAGAAAAGAACACAACCACTGTCCCTTGAGGAATGCCGCAACTGGTGACTAACGGGATGCTGTGTATGAAGTTGACAACCTCATCTTGTAAAACAATTTGTTACAGAAATCATCACTACACAAGATCACATCACGTGCTTTGTCACAGGATTACTCAAAGTGGGTTAACTGTATTTGCGGTCCTATTCTCATTATGGAGCGAACAACAGATGTGAGCAAATCGCACGTGTAACTATGTTAGCTGTGAACCAGTTACAGAAAAGTCGCAATATTGTTCAGGTTTCTTAAAGTGTCTCGAGGCCTAACAAAAACAGTTGAGAACCTCTGTACTAGAATTTTTGTCCCAAATATTTATGATTAACTTAACGGTTCAGCGATAGTTTAAGAGGATGTCGCATAGAGATTTATGATCAATAAATTTTCTATATTTCTTTTCTTTTCTACCCGTGTCCTCTACTTTATTATCGCTCTTTTATCCTTTTCCTGTATTTTTCGCATTCGTTCGTTTGCGAAAAATATATTTCTTTCCCATTCTGACTTTACCGTTTTTCTCATACAATGGGAACGCATTAGTTGCATAATCGTGTCAGTCCCCTGGATGTGAGCGTATAGGGTGAGATTCGTCTCGATAGACATGGGATGGCAGACATATCTGGCGCTCTACGGTTAAGTTTCTCGGTGACAGGCCCGGCAGTAGACTAAATAGTGTGAGAAATGTGTTCTCGAGAGACAGAATGGCAGACATTCGTCTGTTTCGACAATTTTTTCCATGACACTCTGATGATACGTCAAGGCCTTAAATCCTACCCCCTGCAGACCCAAGTAGAACAGTCCCAATTAAGATGGTTTGGCCATGTCTGCAGAATGGGAGAAGATCGGATACCACGACAAGCATGGGAAACAAAGAGCCAGGGATCCAGACCCCGAGGACGACCCAGAGTCTGCTAAGAGGACAACATTAGACAATCTTTGAAGGACCGAGGACTAGAATGGAACCAGGTCAGGAGGAAGACAGCCGATAGGATAGTCTGGCGCTCTCTCTTCCAAACCTCCACACCTCACGGTAGAAGGGGAACGACTAAGTAAGTAAGTAAGTATATTCTCTAGCTGACGTGTTTCAGTGGAAAGCAGAATAAATTATAATTTCTAGCTTAAACATCATGTAGCTAAATAAGTTTAATTTAACTGCTAAATAATCAGACGAGTATAATTTTTTTTTTAAACTAAACTTATAACTGCACAGATCCATCACCGGGTATTGACGAAATATGTATGTATTTCTAATTCATGATGACTGATTTTATTAATATAACTTATTTCACGGGAAGTTTTAAACGATAAGTCAAGCTCTCTGCTTGCAGTTTATAATGTAAGTTATAACCGAAGTACATAGTAGGTATAAGTATTTGATATGTTGTTTTTCTTTATTCAGTGAAAACTGGGGTAACCCAACTTTGCCAGCGTTTGAGTACAACGAGAAATATCTGTGAAGAACTAAAACATTTTCCTAAAAGACTTGGTGTTTAATCTTTACAAGAACTTTAAAGGTTAAATGAAGTAAAGGGCCCATCGAGCCTGATTTAACTCTTCCAGAGAAAAACCTCAAGTACATTTCAGCTCTTGTGGCAAGTAAAACATTACAAATCATTGACCTTCCGACATTTTGACGAACTGCGGGTGTGAACAATAATTATCTATTGAAAGAATTTACCAACCGGTCATCTTCCTAAATAAGGGAAACCTCGTGATTCTGACACTGTGTGCCCGCTTAAACTAATTCTTACCTAAACGGAGTGAAGTGACACTAACTTAGATCTGTAAAGAAAACTATCGCACGAAGAGGATGCTCCCCGGACCCCTTGAATGAAACCAAGATCTGCAGAGCTGGGAATCCGCTTCAGCAAAGGATAGACAGATTTAAACCGTGTGTCATACAGTGCGCCAGACGGCGAACACCAGCAAGCTATTAGGTAAGAAACTGAGACAGGGTACCCTGCTGAAAGAACAGAGTGAATGTAGACTGAGTGATGTCATTTTTATGATAACGATTTATTCACCCACTTTGTAATTTCATTTATGAAAATTGTTGCTAACGCAGGTATATTTTCCTTAGGATAGATCAATACTACTATCAAAGTCTGTTCATACCTTTAAAAGGGAAAATCATTAGACTACAGCAGATGTATCCGTGACTCTTTGGGGCCATCATCTTTTCTTCTAACAGGACTGTGGGCTAAACATCGAGGGAAAAGATCATAACTGTGGGTCTATCATTTTCTTGTAGAAATTCATTGATTTTTTGACTATTTGTATATGCTTTGATGTAATTTTATGTGTTGTGATGGAATTTTCTGATAATTAAAATTCCCTTGAACTTAATCGGTGTGTCGGGTCAGCTCGTTCCAACTATATCTATATAATCATTGTTATAGTTTTCCCACGTCTGTGTGTCTAACTGTCGTAAATTGTGCGTGTGCACGTGAGTGGTAATATATATATATATATTAATATTTGTAGTCAGTAGACTGTCTGACTCCTCTAGATCTGTTGTAGAAGATAGGCTGAGAGAGAGAGAAGATTCTCGATTTCAGAGACAGCCTCTATTGATTTCTACCATCTCACTCGTGGAAATCTATTTCTACTAGCATCTCTCACTGTGGCTATCACTCATTCTAATCTATTCAGAAGGGACCAACCCAAGTCTTAATTCCCCTATCAAAAATCTACGACAGAGGATTACTGGATATTCTTCTTCTTCCTCGTTTGTCCTGAAAAGGACGTTGGTTGTGTTGTGTCTGTTTACACCGGAGCTGCGATATCTGCGCCTTTCGGCCGACACATCCGACTTCATTTTTTGGGACCGGGTTTGCCTTCCCTCTTCGATCCCTACTCTCTCAGCCAGACTGCGGTGATGCAGCCTGTTTCCAGAACCACCACGAGGAGGTGGAGTAGGGTCTTGGTCAGCTCTGGTTCGCTGACCCTGACGCAAGCAGTCAAGCTACGGGTCGCTGACTGCAGTCTCTATTGCTGCATCTTTGGGTCCCGGATTACTGGATATAATAGTTGTCCGTAGCCAGTCTGTACTAGTGCCCCTAGTCTGTACGTGATACAACTTGGTCGGTGGCTAAGGAAGTCTGAACACACAAAAACGTAGTGAACACAGCGCTAGTGTTATCAACTGTTACGTTGATGGTTTAAATAACATGTCACATGATAGGTCGTGTCAGTAGCTGCTCTTAATGACCTATATCGCGGATCCGATTTGATCCCGTTTATATGGAGCTATATATAGAGGAGCTATATATAGAGGAGGGCCAACCCCATCACGTTGAAACTTGAAGCCAAAATAAATTAGTAAATTAATAAATAATATTAGCGTTCATGAAAGAATTGCAGAATTTAAATGGTATGACAAGATCACTGATGGAAAGAACAGGACTGGTGCTAGCGAAGAAGATGTGAGGATAAGACGCAGGCTTTATATAACAAACACTCTGAGCAAACCAGTTGATAGCACTACAAGGCAGTCCTTGTTCTGAAATCAACAAGGAGAAATGGAGAGACAGAAAAACACGGAGAGTAGAATTGGAGATAGACATGAAATGGATAAATTAGACATGGAAAGACCTTAACGGATGGCACAGGGCAGGAAGTTTACATTGGAATTGTGAAGCTATATGCTCCACGGGGAGCTGAATGCATAAAAATAGGCAATTTAGAAAGCTCGCCGAACCTAAGAAATTACCGGACTTTCACTGTAGTGGGCTTAGGATAGAGCCTTCTGACATAGCAGGCTGTAACCATATCCAGTCACCTCGTGTTTCCCTTCCAGCTCCCTATGAAGTATAAACGTTAAATTTCTTTATGTCAAGCATCCAGTTTTGCGCTATCCGTCCATGTCCCCTTTATCTTTCTGATATCTATTTCTAGTACTATTTTCCGTATGTTAGAGCTCTTCCGATATTACTTGTATCATGACCACTTTTCCCATAATAAATCCCATAATAGTGAAGACACAACCAGTGGCGATTTTAAATTGTACGAGGCCCTTGACAAGCATGAAATTGTGAGGCTCCTTTCAAATAACTTCCTGTTATATCGACAAGTATATATTTGTGCTAGAGGCCCTGAGAAAAAGCTAGTTTGCCTATACATAAAACCGCTGTTGGGCGTAAGAGCAAAGTTTTGTTAGAGGTCTTTCCAATAACAGGCAGGTGAAACCATATGTGTCCTGAGCAGGTCCCGGGGGTCACTGATCAGCCAAGGAAAGGACTCCCGCTTCCACATACACATATCGTAAAAGACGACTATTATGCGGTTCTGCATGGGGCTTGAAACCCAATCACGTTATTTTTTAAGTACTGGAAAGTGCAAAGGTTTAACTAGAAAGTAGTCTAACACTGGACACTGGTTGTGGACAAGCCGAAAGGCTGGGCAATCTCTTGTATTGCAGCTAAACAGCATCACGGCAGACCATACACAATTATACACATGCTCTTTACTGGATTCTTCGGGGAAGGGAAAAAGCGAAGATGTGAAACAAGAGAAGATGAGGGAAGTACGAGCAACTGGAGAACCATGGGCTGGAGCTGAAAAAAAACGGAATCAAATAAAAAAAATATGGCGAGCTACTGTTACAACCGCAACCGTATATTTCACAGGGAAAGAAATTACGGAAAACATGTTTTAAACATTTATTAGAACAGGTGAACTTATTTTTCCCAACTAAATCCGGAATAGGCCAGCCGTGACGTTTTTATTCGAATTGTTACAAGAAGAGGAGGGATCATATGTTCGGCTGAAATTAGGTCGGTGTTTCCGATTCTTCTATTTTTCTTCAGCGTTTAGCTACGGGGGTTCTCTACCCCACGTGTGGTGTTTCTTATAATACAAACTGCTTTTCTCTAGTTCTGTTTCTAGTTCGTGTAGTTTTGGATCCCTGGGTTTTACTTGCAATATTCACGCTAGTAACATACACGCACCACTCAGCCTGTTTTTACAGAATCTGGGACAAACCATTCAACTGTCGCTCAAGTCATTGTTTAAAAAAAGCGTTGTGGGTGTGATCGTCTTGCAGTGGTCGGCAACTAGGTTTGACCAATACACCTCGCCAAAAGCTACAGGAACTACTAGTTATATTGACGAGAATAAAAAATTAAAACGTTTTATTTATATACAAGACAAACTTGGCAAGTCTACAGAAGCTAAATCTAATCCTAATTGTCTGATGGCTAAATTGACTTTGATCTGGGGGGAGGGGGGGGGGGGCTGAACAATCGACACATGCATCACTTGTTTAGAAGGTCTATAAAAACAACTATTTAAAATTGTTAAACACTTCTGAGAATTTTCCTCTGGTAAGAACAACAATGATAGGAAACTCTTTACAGAGCGATACAACAGGAGGCAATCTGATCATCAGAAGAAGTCCCCCCCATCAGACAAGTGTTTCGGCCCAGTATACTCCTTTACACTCTAAGGGGGGCGGGCCCACTTGGGTCATGACTCCCAAGCGTCTCAGCCTCCTGTTGTCTTGTATCGAAAATGAACCCATTTCACTTATGGTAGCAACTTTAATCCACAACTCCGCCAGCCGTGGAGGCAATTGTGAAAGTAACAAAGAGAAGACAAATTATTCCGTTCGTTCCGTCGCACACACTGAGACACCATCGCGAAGCCGCCGAGCCTAGCCACTGAAATTCTGACACTGACACCTCCTATAATATACATCGCCTGTTGCCCCTCAGTCACAGCCCGCTCACTAGTACGCCACAAAACTCAGCGTTTTGTGGACTTAGAAAAATTCCTGGTGTTTTCTGTACCGCAGCGTTTATTGTCACGATTTCCATTGCCCATTGCGGTTGTTCCACAGCCAGCCTGATGCCTTTTCGGCAGTTTCACTAAGCCTCTTCAGTGCCCTTGTTCTCGTCTGTCCCTTCAACCCCAACAGTTTCAATAGATCATACATTGATGCAGCCACAAGCCCTCTTGCGCCCACTTCAACAGCCATGACCCTTGTAGTGAACCCCTCGTGTCTCAGATCCGCGGCCAGATCACTATATTTGGCCGCTTTGAACGAATGTTGCTCGTCTAATCTGGATTCAAATGGCACGGTCAGTTCAATCAGTATGACCTGAAGCGTTGAAGAAGAATGAAGCACTATATCCGGCCGTCTCCGCGATTTCCTGATACTCTCTGGATATGCCCCTCGTCCAGGTAGGTCTACCGCCATCTCCCAGTCGTTTGCACAATCAAGAAGAGATGGTAAACTGCTACCTGGTTTACTCGGTTTGGGGTGTGCTGACTTTCCTGCCCTCAGAAAGTGTGTATTTGCGGTGCTCGGCCTGGGTTTGCTGTTCGCCTTCATCCTTGCTAGATCTATTGTCGCAGCAAGCTCATTTAGCACTTTGTTATGGCGCCAGGTGTATCGCCCTTGCCCTAATGACACCTTACACGCTGAGAGCACGTGTTCGAGTGTCTGCCTCCCCTGGCACAGGGGGCACTGCTCATCATCCGACTTTCCCCATTTCACAAGGTTGGTGGCCGACGGCAGCAGGTCATACATTGATCTAACCACGAAGCTGAGCCTAAGAGGTGCCATATGCCATATATCATTCCATGTCAAGGACCTCTGCAGGGCTCCTTCCCATGTAGTCCATTGGCCTTGTTGGACCTGCTGCACTGCTTTTTGCAACCTCTTATCATTCTCAGCCTCTCGTATCTCATGAACAACCATGTCTCTGCGCTCCCTGCTTGATGCCTTGGACCACCAGCGGATGTCTCCATGACCAAATCCCCGTCTATTCGTCTGTGTGTATCCGATTACCTCCCTCAGTTTGAGTGACTCTTGGGCAGCATCAACAGCTTCTTCCACTCTCCACTTCCTTCCCGTTTTCAGTGTAGGCTGAATGGACTTAACCACGTCATCAGCTGACTCGCGTAGCATCATTGCAAGCCTTGCCTTTCCAACTTTGTACTCTTCAACAACTGACTTGAAAGGAAGCAGAAGTTTTGACTTTTTGCAGTACAGTGCTACATCTGACAGACCTGGTGGTACCCCTAGCCACTTTCTCATGAACTTGTTGACCTTTTGCTCTATAGCTTCGACTGTACTTGTGCTTATTTCATATATAAGCAGTGGCCACAGCAATTTCGGTATCAACATGAACTGGAGGCACCACAGTTTGAACTTTCCCAAGAGTCTGCTTTGGTCTATGATCTGTAGCCCTCTGTCTGCCATTTCTATTGTCTGTTGCACTGCCTTCGAGTCTTTTAATGAGGCATCGTACACCCTGCCAAGACTTTTAACAGGTTCCTCAATGACAGTAGGGATTCTTTGGTTGGAAACCACGAATATGTCTTCTGCTATCTTCCCTTTCCTGACTGATAGGCTTCTCGACTTCTTGGGTTTGAAGCTCATTCTGCACCAGCTGACTAGTTCATCCAGGCGTTCTAACATCCTCCGGGCCTGATGTTCATCTGATGTCAGAATTGTTGTGTCATCCATGAATGCTTTGAGCGGTGGCATGTGACACATTCCCCCAAGCTTTGGACCTATAGCCATTCCTTCGGCCGCATTGAGGATTACCTGCATAGCCATCACGAATAGTATCGGAGAGATGGTACACCCCATTGCAATTCCAACTTCAAGGCCAATCCACAACATCTGATAACCACCTCTCGAGGTCCGAAGTGTGAATGTGACATTCATCAAGGTAAGCTTAAAGCGATATAAAGTGTGGATTACGTTGATCTCGACCTCGTTCATGAAAGAGACTTCGGGCTTGTTGATGTATGTAGCTAAACACATTGAAATGTATCCTGAAATAAAGTAAGTCAGAGCACAATGCATGAACAGATAGTGTGACCTTCAAGAAGATACATACTCATGGAAACAATATTTACCCTCAAACAACTAAAACCTAAGAGAATTTAATTTTGCTCAAAATTACGTACATGTACTTCTCAGATACTTAAAGCAGCACTAAATACGTTGACACACCGCTTAATAAAGCCTTTTTTTTAACGAGACACGAAGTCAAATATGCACGTAGGCCAGATTTAACAAAATATGATATGTCATTCATGCATGACAGTTTTAGCTCCGTATGGAGCTTACACTTTTGATTAGGTCAAGCTAGGTCATCATTCCTACTCATCCACTGTCCAGAATTTTGAAAACAGAAATCATGTCAAAGGCCCGTGTAGTTGCTCTGACGGGACAAAGATAGAAGAGCAGTACTGCCCCCTAGGTCTCTCGTAAAAAGATGACTAGCGGAAAGTTGTGCATTGTACTGCCCGCCTCATCTCGTAAAAGACGACTAGCGGAAAGTTGTGCATTGTACTGCCAGCCTCATCTCGTAAAACACGACTAGCGGAAAGTTGTGCATTGTACTGCCAGCCTCATCTCGTAAAACACGACTAGCGGAAAGTTGTGCATTGTACTGCCAGCCTCATCTCGTAAAACACGACTAGCGGAAAGTTATGCATTGTACTGCCAGCCTCATCTCGTAAAACACGACTAGCGGAAAGTTGTGCATTGTACTGCCAGCCTCATCTCGTAAAACACGACTAGCGGAAAGTTGTGCATTGTACTGCCAGCCTCATCTCGTAAAACACGACTAGCGGAAAGTTGTGCATTGTACTGCCAGCCTCATCTCGTAAAAAGACGACTAGCGGAAAGTTGTGCATTGTACTGCCAGCCTCATCTCGTAAAAAAACGGCTACATAAACCACAGTGACAGAATCATGAGCTTTGACGCAGGTTTAATGTCAGGTTACCAGGTTCCAGTTTAAACTTCATGCTCCCCTATGAGGATAACAGAGATGGATAAATTAATTCATGAAATGATGTCACAGAGAAACTATACTGCTAGACTGCAACATCTTGTATTTAAAAATATTGAGTGCAGTCAGAAAATCCTTAAACACAGTGAGGGTATTTTCTTGGCGGTCGGGGTCCCGCTGACCTTGCAAACACAGCTGATGCAGATCAGATGACAAGTAGAAAGCCAATAAATTACACTGCGATCTGAAATAATTGGAACAGAACTACTGAAAATAATAAATTAACGATAGAGAGGAATATGAGAATTGTCTATTGGTAGAAAAGAATATTAAAGGTCCACATTATGCCCGTGCGCCTGCTGTTGTTGAAGAAGGCTAGGAGTCGAGAGAAGGGTGGGGGGGGGGGGGGGGGGGGGGGGGGGGGGGGGGGGGGGGGGGGGAAAGAAGGGAAAAAGGGGGGGGGGGCGGAAGGGGAACAGATGTTGACGAAAAAATTTTTAAATTTTAGGGATACGATAAACTTATAACTTATAATTACTTCGCCCCATCGCTTGTATGTTCCTCTTGCTGTTTGCCAAAATATGTGCACAATATTGACCACCATGTCGGTCAGTTACCTCTCTGGTTTTATGATAATCGGTATCTTTTCTTACTGAATTTAGTTATTTAATGTTCTTCCCAACACATGAATTATACATGCGTGATCCAGATCGTAACTAATTAGTATTACATAGCGAATGAACATAATAGTAAGAATATCGCTTCATTATCATTATTATTAAAAGGGGCGTGTCTCTTGTCGAGTTATCCCGGACTACTTTCTTTCCTCTTAATCGTATACGTTGACTAGAGATCAACTATATGTAGTAAACGAAGTAAGTAAAAAGATGTTATTATTTCAATGCTTTTGTATTCGGGTCATGAAAATACTTCGGAATTACGTCATTTCATTATGGTCTCACCATTTTTCCTAAGAATGAACGTATAAAAAACACACACCGGCTTCTTTAGCTCTCTGCTAAAGATGACGTCATCACACCGTATTTGGAATGCAACGCGAAGAATCCGGTGCACAAGCCCGTTAGTCGGAAACCTCGGCTGTGCTGTCGGTTAGCTTTCGCCCCGCTGCATTTGTTTCTATTTTTATCTTCCGGTTGTTGTGTTGTGATCTCCCTTTCACCCAGTTCCAAACATTTACGCGTGTGGAAAAGTTTGTAAACTAGAATTAAAAGTTGAATAGTGAGCTCTTTATAGCTTTATTGTCGTGAGTTATAAAGCAAATAGTGTCGTGTATCAAGACTTGCTATGGGAGATCGTGATTTCTTGGAACCAGTAGATACAGATAGTGTTCATTTATCCCAGGACTCGCAGTTATCAGTTGCCAGTTTGAATTTGTCTCAAGATTTATCACAAGGATCAATAGATGCGGACAACACAGTCTGTTCTTCCAAACATAGAAGATCAGACAAGAAGAAAAAGAAACGATCTAAGAGTGAAAGATCTTCGAAAACAAGGGATAAAGAGAAATGTGATAGGGAAGGAAGTGAAACTCCCGACTGCGATCAAGCGAACAATGGTACCAAAAGTTCCAAGAGAAGTTCTAAAAATTCCAGCAGGTGTGAAAACGGAGACAAAAGTGAAAAGAAAATTAAAAGACATTCTAGCAGAAGACCTGAACCAGAGGGCGGGAATCCGTCGCAGCCTGACGGTAACAATCCGTTTGAATATGAACGAATAATAAACAGTACAGACCCTTTATTTTCTGATTTGGAAATTGATCCGACAGGCGAAGATGACACTCTGAAACCGAGGCGGCCGTTACGCCATAATAGAGTTGGACCTTCTGGTGGTATTTTCATTCCCTGTACACAGCTTGGCATTAATTCGAATACTATGATCAAATTTGCTATCATTGGGACAGAGCTGCAGAACATTTTCCAAGTTTCTCAGAGGGTGGGTATGAAAGCTGATCAGAAGTCTCGTGATATCCTATCACTACTTTCTCTACTTTATCTTCTGCACATAGCTCAATATAACTCATCGCTATCTTTATCCTTTGTGTGCATGTTAACCTGTTTACTCTTAAGAGAAGATTGTGCCGTTTTCATGAATCGTGAACGCGCCAAAGTATTCACAACTTCAACCATGTTGCAGGCACACAATTTAATTGTCTGCCAACACAGAAAATGTGCCTAAATATCACAGTGTGTAGTAGGCCTAGTAGTTCCAACACATGTACACATTTTCTACACCCAAGCCCTATTACGCGTGTTTAACCAAATCCGTTTTACTATACTATACGGCTTCTTGTTCTCATCACAAACTTCGACTGTTCTAGTGGCCTGTTCCAGTAACTTCACTCCACTCCACCCCGCCTTACTGACGCATCTCACATCCAGACTAACCTGTGATAGAACTTATCTGGCGGTGCCAGCCGTTCCAACTCATGTTAATCTGTGCCAAAAACTCACGATCTCTGTCTCTCTCTCTCCTACTCTCTCCCTCCCTATCGTGATCTTATTTAAGGTAGATAAGTGAGTAATATATTTCCCCGCGAGCTGAAGGTCGCGCGAGGCTCCAGCCTACCCAGCTGTAAAAAATGGGTACCTGACACTGCTCTTGAGTTAGGGCAGGCAAACGCCGTGAGGAAGGGAACTGGTCACCCACTTCATGAAGCTGAGACTTAGTGTAAGTGCAGTCTCTAACACGTTACTCCCCTACGGCAATATCTCACAAGGAATTATCATTACCTTTATCCATCGTTAGGTAAAGGTAAAGGATCCCGTTACACGCCCATTTGAGGCATATGGTGTTAGGCCCATAATTTCTTGACCATCGGCACACTAGGGGTGATGTGGTCAGCATCACGCCGGTTATCCGTCGTTAACTGAGGCTCAATTATTCACTTTTTAATTTGTTTTTCCCTTGCCATATTCTCTAATGGCATCGATCCCGAGCTACACCTTTTGTCTCTTTTGAGTCTTTGGCCAGAGACCATTTATCTCTTCCTATAATCCTTATGTTATGCGTAGAAGAACTGCTGACATGATAGTTGAGAGAGAGGTAGAGAGAGAGAATTTGTACTTAGGAATTATCACTGTATTTTTTACTTCATTACAGTCACCCCTCCCACCTACCACACTTTTTACTTCATTACAGTCACCCCCTCCTACCTACCACACTTTTTACTTCATTACAGTCACCCCTCCCACCTACCACACTTTTTACTTCATTACAGTCACCCCCTCCTACCTACCACACTTTTTACATCATTACAGTCACCCCCTCCTACCTACCACACTTTTTACTTCATTACAGTCACCCCCTCCTACCTACCACACTTTTTACTTCATTACAGTCACCCCCTTCTACCTACCACACTTTTTACTTCATTACAGTCACCCCTCCCACCTACCACACTTTTTACTTCATTACAGTCACCCCCTCCTAACTACCACACTTTTTACTTCATTACAGTCACCCCCTCCTACCTACCACACTTTTTACTTCATTACAGTCACCCCCTCCTACCTAGCACACTTTTTACTTCATTACAGTCACCCCCTCCTACCTAGTCTGATTCTGGTCTTGAGTTTGGGACGCAAAGGAAATGGAAAGGAAAATGGAAAGTAACTGTCTACCCACCTCATCTTGATGAACCTAAAAAAAAAAAAAAGTCCCTGAGTCATTCAGTTGAACACCGTATGAACATTTTACAAGTTCTCATAACATACCTCTAAATATGTCTCAAATCACTAATTTACAGTACGAAGAATTCGATTCTTTTTTTATTTTTTTTATTTATTTATTTATTTTTTTTAAATTTATTTATTTTTTATTTATTTATTTATTTATTCATTTTTTTTAATTTATTTATTTATTTATTTTTCAAATTCATTATTACTATTATTTTTTTTTATTATTATTTTATTTTATTTTAAAAACACTTTAATTATGATGATTATTGCAAATGTAATATTACTTTTATAATGATAAATGCCTTAATAATGCTTAAAGTAAATGTGAGGATGAAAGGATATTAGTATACATGATGAGAGAGAGAAGAAGGGCAGAATGTCAGACGGGCCTGCGTGCCCAATTCTTAACCCTTTGAAAATAAAGTTCGTTCGTTCCTACCTACCACACTTTTTACTTCATTACAGTCACCCCTCCCACCTACCACACTTTTTACTCCATTACAGTCACCCCCTCCTACCTACCACACTTTTTACTTCATTACAGTCACCCCTCCCACCTACCACACTTTTTACTTCATTACAGTCACCCCCGCCCACCTACCACACTTTTTACTTCATTACAGTCACCCCCGCCCACCTACCACACTTTTTACTTCATTACAGTCACCCCTCCCACCTACCACACTTTTTACTTCATTACAGTCACCCCCTCCCACCTACCACACTTTTTACTTCGTTACAGTCACCCCTCCCACCTACCACACTGTTTACTTCGTTACAGTCACCTCCTCCCACCTACCACACTTTTGACTTCATTACAGTCACCCCCTCCCACACTTTTGACTTCATTACAGTCACCCCCTCCCACCTACCACACTTTTGACTTCATTACATTCACCCCCTCCCACCTACCACACTTTTGACTTCATTACAGTCACCCCCTCCCACACTTTTGACTTCATTACAGTCACCCCCTCCCACCTACCACACTTTTGACTTCATTACAGTCACCCCCTCCCACCTACCACACTTTTGACTTCATTACAGTTACCCCCTCCCACCTACCACACTTTTGACTTCATTACAGTCACCCCCTCCCACCTACCACACTTTTGACTTCATTACAGTCACCCCCTCCCTCCTACCACACTTTTGACTTCATTACAGTCACCCCCTCCCACCTACCACACTTTTTACTTCGAATTTGGAAGTTGAGCGTCCCATAAGCAGAGCGGGTAGAGCGGGTAGAGCTCTGGCATCTCGCAGCAAAGATACCGGGTTCCAAACATGGTGACGTCAAGCTCAAGTCTACTTAGTTCTAAATGGATAATTGAGTTAGGGAAGACAAAAGCAGCGAGGAAGAGAACTGCTCCACCCCACCTCTCGAAGCTGGACCTAGTATAATGAAGTCTCAAACACTTCACTACCCTACGGCAGTATCTGCTATAGGTCTACCTTTCCATTATTTGGAATTTTCCAGACACGGCAACACGACCTCTATAACTTGGCGCCTCGGGTTATAACGCCAATTGCCGGTACCTAAAACCCGCCCTGTTGCCATTTTCATCCCCTTAAAAAAAAATAAAAAATTACACATTAACAATTTGATATAGCGATAACGCGGGCTCTTTGTGTGTTCGTCACAATTAAAAACAGATCTTTTCATTACTGTAGGGCCGGTCTTAGTAACTGCTGGACCCGAGATGTACCATTGTAGTGGGGTTTCCTGGACTTATTTGGAATATATGCTATTACACTGTATTAATTATATATAATATATTTTGACCTCATATCGGACGAGGACGTTATGTATACTTTAAAAGCAAGTAGAAACACTGCTCCGGGTCCTGATGATGTACAGTATCAACACATCAAGCTGCTTGATGACAGAGGTATTACGAATGTAGTAATGGATTTCAACACCAGTATACAGAATGCTGAGGTGCCGGAAGACTGGCTACATAGCTACCTACGGCCACTTCCTAAACCTGGTAAAGACCCCACACTGCTTAGCAGCTATCGAATCATCACATTGCAGAATATCTACGGCCAATTACTTGAGAAGATAGTGGCGAGACAATTAATGAACCACCTTGAAAATGCACACATCCTCCCCGATACCCTGGGCAGCTGTAGACCAATACAAGTATCATGGGGTAACGCTGGAACATTTGCGTACGATGTATATGAGGGTTTCCAGGGTAAACAAGAAACGGTGGCTGTTGCAATTGACCTAGAGGATGCTTACAACAGTGTTGACTTTGCAACCTTGATGGACTGTGTACAGGAATGTGGTGTAAACCCATGGCTAACAAGATGGATGGCAGCTGCCTTAACTGAGAGAGCAATTGCATTTCGCTTGGGAACATGGACATAAGAACCAATGCACATTTGCCCAGGATTAGCCCAGGGTTCTCCATTATCACCGGTGCTGTTTAACATCTATACAGCAAAAACTGCTGCAATCCAACCAACAGGTTTGGGACGAACATTAACTTGTGCCGATGACTTGCTCATTTACAGGACTGGTTCATATAGAAATGAAATGGTTAGAAGCATACACGAGTCACTTCAAGCAGTTTCTAAATGGTGCGACGAAACCAGCTCCAAGGTCAATCCCAACAACGCTTGTGTGCTTTGGTGCTCCTTGCACAACTCCAAAATGAAAGCAGATCTTCCAGACATTACTCTCAGTGGACAGAAAATTGAAAAGCAGAACAAGTTGAAATACCTTGGAGTAACATTCGATCGTGGACTATCATATAAGCACCATGTTGACCACGTCGTACAGAAGTGCAAGCGAGGTCTGGCAGCCCTAAAAACAATGGCTGCAGCGCACCTAGAGCAGAGACTACTGTTTCTCCTGTATCATCAGCTGGTCTTGTCTGTAATCGAGTATGGCCAGGGAATACTCACGCTGTCAATATCACAATGTGAACGACTAGAACGCATTAAAAATGAAGGGATGCGTATAGTCTTGGGCTGCAGCGAGATACCCCTATTGTGATGATGCGGCACATGCTTGGATTGCTGTCAATAAGATCCAGATACACGATGGCCCAGGTAAAAGCGTATATGCGTGTAACCACAGACAAAAGGCATCCCCTGCATGGGAACATAGCTGACATCAAAGGAGCGAGAATAAAGAGGGGGATGTCATGGATGGCGCAGGCAGAGGAGACTATTAGACAGGTGACCCCAGTTGAAAATATATTCAAGGGAGAAGAGTGGAGTAAGTAATATGAGAGCTTGATGAACTACCAGCAAGTCATCATTAGCCTTGGTAGTGCGTGCAGAACTTGAGCCAATGGGAGAGCAGAGCTGGATGAATTACCAGCAAGTCATCATTAGCCTTGGTAGAGCGTGCAGAACTTGGGCCAATGGGAGAGCAGAGCTGGATGAACTACCAGCAAGTCATCATCAGCCTTGGTAGAGAATGCAGAACTTGGGCCAATGGGAGAGCAGAGCTGGAAATTGATCAGCTTATAAATGATAATGCTGGGGATGATGATGCCATTATGTACACTGATGGGTCTGTAATCTGTGGTTATAAATTAGGGTGGGGCTTCTGAACATAGCGCGCCTTATATGATAACAACATCCAGCATGAGAATGGAGGTAGAGGCAGTTACTGCTGCCTTAAGATGGCTGTCTGAGACTTTATTAACAAAGGCAGTTATTGTATCAGACTCACAATCCATGCTTCGAAAGGTCCAAAATGGTTGACTTCGACATGAATAGAAAACCTCCATAGAAGCATCGAATCTTCAAGAACTGATATGGATCTACTGTCCTGGTCATGCCGGGGTACGTGGCAATGAAAGAGCTGACAGGCTAGCTTCAAGAGCACCCATAAAAGGTGCATTGGCCATGGATAAGGAAGAAGTACGGAGGGCAATTCTTGTTCGTCTATTAGAGAATGACACTGCAATCGATGAATCATCAAGGCTAATACTGCTGGAATGGACGTATGAAAAGACGCAACCGCCGTGTATACAACCAGTGCGCAACAGGAACAATTAGCATTCATACCCTTCGACATTTGCTGAGGGAGACTGAGCACCTATGGGTTTGCCCGGAGTGCAATGACGTCGATTCTGATTAACATTACCATTGATGCCGTGTGGCTAGTAAAGAACTGTAGTCGTAATTTGATGCCGTGTGGCTAGTAAAGAACTGTAGTCGTAATGTGATGCCGTGTGGCTAGTAAAGAACTGTAGCCGTAATTTGATGCCGTGTGGCTAGTAAAGAACTGTAGTCGTAATCGCGCGTTGGAGACGGACTTCTAAGATTTCAGGAATTAGAGTCGGAACCGGAAAATGATTTGACCAACTCCACAAAAAAGTAACACAATTTCTGTGTTTTTTAGCTTTATTTTAACATAAAAGTCTTACAACAAAACTATACCTAAAAAGAACTATTTATTGTGTTCTGTTCCACAAACTTTTTCAACAATGTGTCGAAGTTTCAGTTTCAATAGAACAACAGTAAGTGAAGACTAAAAAGGTATGATGTAATATTCATCAATTTTATTTCGGTGAATGATCTTCAACAGAATCTTCCAATCCAACCTGTTCTGTGTTTCTTGTATGTTTCAAAGCTGGAGGTGGCAACCCCTGTGTGGGGCTCCCTGTGAGCGTGGGACCCGATTGGGTCATATAGGTTAAATCGGCCTAAGGCCGACCCTGCAGTATTGTGTAGTGTTGAATAATTATTGGGCCGCAATTACCCCTTTATCCCGGTACACCAATATTTTATAGCTTCATTTTACGAACATGTTGGATGGGAACACAAATCGTAAATTTATGTTGGACCTAATGCAGTAACAGCACGTAGAACAGACAGACATGAGATTCCTTTGCGCTCTTGCTGGGAGAGTCCCCAAGGAACACTCCGAAAGTCGTCGTTTGACAGTTTATGGTTTTTAGAAGATTAAAACAAACATGCATACAAACAACAACAAGGCAGATAACTTCTTTGGAATTAACTTCAGAGGTTAACTCCATTACGCGAGACTATAACCGCTGATCGATTATATTAATTGGGGGAACTCAGTTCACTTCACGTAGCTGGCAGAGTTTATCTCCCTGACCACACTCAAGTGCACCGTTATAATCTCTGTACAAGCAAGTAGGTCGTTGATTTCGCTTAATCAAATTATATCACCATCATCTTGTTCCTTTTCGTTCCCTATGGAGGTGGACACCTTACAGGAAGCCTGCACAAAACATTCACATGCTCTTGTAGCAGTGGTTTCTGTAGCACATAGTTTGATATGATGAGGTTGCCAGCCACATGTGCATCCTCATACTAGTCGTCTCGGGCGACATCCAGAGGGAGCAGTAGTCACAGTCTTTCTTTGCCTCATAAGAGGCCCCCCGGGCCCCCAGTACACGGAGTACTGTAATCAAATTATGTGCCTATCAACAAAAGATTTTCATTTGAATGGGCAACGAATGCATACGAAAAAGGTGGGGGGTGAAGAAACAGGTTCTTATATACTTCTGATAGCCCAGTGTAGGGCACGCGGGTCTCTGGGGACACACAGAAAGAATGTCTCTATGTGCTGACTCTGCTAAATGTGATGTCTCCGTGGGATGACTCTGCTAAATGGGATATCTGTGCGATAATTCTGCTAAATGGGTGTCTTTGTGCGCTGACTGTTAATGTGCTGTCTCTTTATGTGGTAAATTGGACGTCTGTGTATGTTATAAATGGAATGTGTCTGATTGATGACTTGGGATGTCTCTACGTGCTGACTCTGCCAACAAGGATGTCACTATGTGATGGCACTGTCAAAGGGGATGTCACAATGTGCTGACTCTGCTAAATGGTATATCTGTGCTAAATGAGATTTTCTATATGCGGACTCTTGATGAAATGTCTCTGTGTGCTGACTCTGTTAAATGGAATGTCTTTGTGTGCTGACTCTGTTAAATTGGATGTCTATGTAAGCTGACTACGCTAAATGAGATGTCCCTGTAAAGACGATGATGAACTAGGTGTCTGTATATACCGATAAAGCTGTAATAAATATCTATGTGTGCTGAATATGGGGGGAAAAGGGGGGGGGTCGTTTCATTTACTATCGAGGTAGTCTCTTTTTGTCTTGGATAATGGCTAAAAGTCTGCTCGCTGTTTATAGGCTAGAAAGTTTCCAACTAGAGAACTGCTCCCCCCTCCCCCCACTTCTGTTTTCACCTAACACACATTCCACAATGTAGACACTTCTCGAACTTAGCTCCAGACCGAGATGAGTCAGCTCTTGTGTACCAGATTTTTATCCTTCGTATGTGACACTGTGGCAGAAGAGATTATGATTAATACATTTCTATATCTTTTCTTTATTCTACACTTGTCTTTTTACCTTTCTCTCGCTCTTTTACATTTCTTTTGCATACGCTCGATTGGTATTACCTTTTTTTCGCATACGCTAGATTGTTAGCAATTCTACCTGTGTCTTTTCTTTTCTAATTTAGCAACGCAGTTTATGGCTGTTAGCTAAGATCCTTTGATGAGATCGAATCGTGTTAATTCGCTTCTCGACATGGGATAATAGGAAGACTATCTTCTATCACTTTTCTCTGATCGGCTCGCCTATAAGTTAATTATTCAAGGTGAAAGATTTGAGATGAAAGACGAGTCGCTTATATTGCGTTTATGACCATAGTCTGCAGGCAGTAATAGTGTGAATTCTCGGGCGAAGACCCTCGCATGGTCTGTTAAATCATGTTGTGAAAGATTTAAGAGAGAGACTGTCCGCTCGATTTGCCTGAGTCTGTCGGTCTCAGTGTGAAGAATTCGTCAGATTTGTAGAATGAGTACGGAAATATGTAAATCTGGACGGAGGTGCTAACATCTGGCATATTCTTGTTCGGGAAATGGCGTAGCATTCTTTGTCAGTTTCAGATATTTATACCCCTGAATCTTAGACTCAGTATCCAGTATTCATTCAGACTCCGCAGTTTCTCTAGACACATTCTAGCGGCGTTTCTAGAAATTACTTTATTAAGTATAGTTCTCAGTTTGCGTTGGAGAAAATAGTCTTAGTAGTCCTGTATGAGGTAAATAGATTTCACTAGTTTCTTTTGTGCAGAGTGATTAAATAGATGGTCCGTTATTTCTTATTTCTGTAGAAGTTATGGTGTTACAGTGGACAGCAGAATAAATAATTTCTAGCTAAAGCTTAATATAAATTTTATTAACTGCTAGTAACCAGTAAGAGAATAGTCTAACCATCAAAAAAATTAATGCACTAATTGATCATTGAGTATTGACGAAATACGTATGTATTTCTAATTAATGATGATTGATTTTTTTTAATGACTAGAATTTATTTCACGGAAGTTTTAAACGACGAGACAGAGAAGTGTCCCGAAGTTTGTGCCAGACGGCGAGAAACACCAGTGTGTAGGTAAGAAAGTATGTCAGGGGCCCCTGCTGAATGATCAGAGAGAAAGCAGAACGAGTGATTCTTTCATTTTTTTATATTCATGCACCCACTTTGAAATTTCTTTATGCAATTTTTGTTGCAATTGCTGATTTCCTCTTAAGATAGATTAATATATCAGCTCTGTTCTTAACTATAAAGGGAAATCCTAGACCATAGCGTATAAATCTGTGACTCTTTGGGGCTATAACTTTTCTTCTAACGGTATCGCGGGCTAAACAGAGGGGGAAAGGATTACACCTATGGGTCTATTATTCTTTTAGTTATTCATTAACCTATGTGTATTTATATATGCTTGATAAGCAAACTTATTTGTGGTGGAAAATTTTCTTTATGTTAATAAAATTTACATAAACTTTATTCAAGTGTGTTGGTCAGCTCGTTCCAAAATATCTACTCGTATATTCCATTGTTATAGTTTTTCACGTCTGTGCGTCTAACTGTCGTCACTTATGTGGGTGTGTATTTGAGTGGTATATATAAATTACTATATATGTTCTAATAGACTGTCTGACTAACTAGTTATGTTGTAGAAGATAGGCTGACCGAGAGAAGCTTCTCGCGTTCAGGGACAGACTCTAGTTTCCACCATCTCACTCGTGAAAAGCTACGAAGACGGTCAAAAAGTAATGCCTCGTAATTTTTAATTTCATTCAATAGGCAAGAAAACAGATAAAATTCACATTGAAATGTAGCCCCAAGTCTGAACTTCAAAAATTTATTTCTTAGTGTAGTCTCCGTTATTTGTTACAGTTTTTGTCCATCTTCTCACAAGGGCATGTATCCCCTGCACGGTAAAAATGTGTGTCCTTTTTCCTAAACCACTGGCGTACGGCTCGTTTAAGGGTCTCGGTGTCCTCAAAGTGATGTCCGCGAAGATCTTCTTTCAGTGGTCCAAACAGATGGAAGTAAGAAGGTGCAAGTTTGTGACTGTAAGGGGGATGTGGTAATAATGTCCAGCCAAATTCTGCAATCGCATCAATGGTGCATTTAGCGGTGTGTGGCGTGGCATTATCGTGCAACAGTAGTGCAGTTCTCTGATCTTTTAATGGGTAAAGTCGCCGAGAACGACCTCTAACCTTTTCCAAAGTTTCAATGTAACGGTCTGCATTCACCGTGTTTCCCTGTTCCAAGAAGTCGAGAAGAATCACACCCTTCTCATCCCAAAATACGGAGGCCATAACTTTCCCTACAAGTTGCAGGCCAGGCGGAGAAGCTGGAAGGAGACAACAGAGTACTTGAACTTCGAAAGAGATACAAGGAAACTGCGGAAGCTGGTAAAACAACTTAATGATGAGGGTACAGGGAGAAACTCAAAGATTGCACCGTACAAAGATGGAAACATCCTCATGGGAAAACAGGCAGCTGATCACTTTGCAGACTCCTTTGCTAAAGACAAAAACATCGAAGTAAGCCCAGAGAAGCAACAGGAGACTCGTGAGAAACAACAATTCGCAGGACGAGATGGAACCATAGTTATGGAGGCACCAATAACATTCAGAGAACTGGAGCTTGCAATATCCAAATTGAAAATGAGAAAGTCGCCAGGAGTTGATGGAGTGTCCAATGAAATGATTAAGAACTTGGGAACCGCAGCAAAAACAAAGCTGCTGCAGATCTTCAATATCTGTTGGAACTCAGGCAGAGTTCCACAGACCTGGAGGGAAGCAATCATGATACCACTCCTAAAACCAGGAAAAGACAGTTCCACTGCCTCCAGCTACAGACCAATCAGCCTTACAAGCTGTCTCTGCAAAACTGTGGAACGTATCATCAACCTCAGGCTACAGTAATACCTTGAAAGTGAAAACCTTCTTGTACCACAGCAGGCGGGCTTTAGGCAGTGTTACTCTACCGAAGATCAGGCAACTTACCTTTCCCAAGTGATTGAGGATGCGTTCCAAGATAAGAAACTGGTACTAGCAGCATGGATAGATCTAAGGAAAGCATTTAACAAGGTTTGGAAAAAGGGCTTCTGAAGAAACTGAGAAACTGTAGAGTGAATGGTAGCATGAACAAATGGGTGAAAGCATACTTGCATAACAGAAGAGCCCGAGTACAACTAGATGGCCTCAAGAGTAAGAAAATGCTACTGCGTCATGGCGTCCCTCAGGGAGGGGTTCTGTCCCCCACACTTTTCCTAGTCTACATCAATGACCTGGTTGCTGAATTACCACATGGAATGAAAGTGGCAATGTACGCTGATGACCTGGTAATATGGTGCACAGATGAGCATGCAACAGTGGCCACCAAACTGCTACAAAGAGCTATAGATGCCTTAACCTCGTGGGCAAATAGATGGTGTGTCAGCATCAACACAGACAAGTGCAGCACTACGCTCTTCACCCTCTCTCCCAAACAAAAAGCTGGTGTCATCAAGATAAATGAAGAGCTCCTGAAAGAAGATAAACAACCCACCTATCTCGGAGTTACATTCGATGATAGGCTGACATGGAAGCAGCACATCAACAAGGCAGCAACAAGGGCCAGGAGGAAGTTAGCCATCCTGAGAAAACTAAGTGGAACCACATGGGGAGCCAGCGGGAAAATACTTAGTAAAGTTTACCAGCAGGGCAATCGAACACACCTGGAATATGGGTCAGCTGCGTGGTGTCCAGCATCAAACACCCCATTACAAGAGCTAGATAAGGTGCAAAACCAGGCGCTTAGGGTCATCACGGGGGCAATGAAATCAACGCCTATAGTGAAGATGGAGAAAATGCGGAGGATACAAGCACTGCGAGATCGCAGAGACACGAAAGTGCTAACACAGACAGAAAAGTTCCTCTGTATGCTAAGCCATCCAATGAAGGACAGATTCCAAAACCTAGCAATGGGGCGATTGAAAAGAAGCAGCTTCATCCACCAGGCCAAACGATTTCGTAGACAAACCTCAGACCTGCCTGAAGTTGACAGCCCCCTAAAGTCTGTGCCAGAACAAACCCCTTGGAGAGAAGAGCCTGGACTACCAATACACATCCAGACAAAAGTGAAATGAATATTCGACAGGGATGAACAGAACAGCGTGCAACGTAGGACAGCCACTCTCAGTTTCCTGGAAGATGAATACCCACAGGACCTCTGGGTCCGAGTATACACGGATGGGTCAGCACAGAATGCAGTCAAGAATGGAGGAGCAGGAGTGTACATAGAATACCCAAACAACACTAGGGATACGGTCAGAGTACCAACGGGGAAATTCTGTAACAACTATGATGCAGAAATCGAGGCAATCAAGGTGGCAACTGAGAAACTGTTGAACACCAATCTCGGTCCACAGCCTGTGGTATTCCTGACAGATGCAAGATCAGCACTCCAAGCACTTCAGTCCAGAAAATTGCCAGGTATACAAGCCCTACTTTCTGAACTGTGCAACCAGTGCAGCGTCGCCATGCAATGGATACCGTCTCATTGTGGAATACCAGGAAACGAGAGAGCAGACCGACTGGCTAAAGAAGGTGCTGCAGACGAGCAACCGGATGTACCAGTTACGTACCATCAGAAGAAAAAAGATGATCAAATCAATCAGAAAGCCACCAACACCAACACAGGATGACTACCAAGCAATGAACAGATCAGAACAAATTGTCATTCTGCGCCTCAGAACAGGACACAACCGACTCCGCAGCCACATGTATACAAAATTCAAGATTGGCAATTCAGCCATGTGTACATGTGGACAGGCACCCCAGACTGCGGAGCACGTACTTCAAGATTGCCCCGAATATGATATATTGAGGCAAACCCACTGGCCCAGAGAAACAACACTGGAAGCAAAACTATATGGACCTCTGTATGAACTACAAAAGACAGTGAAGTTTATACAAGAAACAACATTGCAGATATAGACAATATATTTCAAGCGAACGAACGAAGAAGAAGAACTTGTAAATTTAACTGGACTTACCAAACCCAGCAATATTTTTCAATTTTTTCAGCCCACTGGGGTGTTAAAGAAAATAGCATTTATTCCCGACTTCTGACAGTCGTATTCAATCGTAGCATCCAGAATTTATGCTGTTTCAGAATCGGCACTCTACCATAGAACCAGCCGATAGGATTATCATCATGTATCAATTGTAGCATTTTTAGCAACCAGATGTTTCCCAATACTGGAAGTATTTTCTTCTTTGAACTGTGAACTCCAATATCACGTTTCTACATCAACTATTGGTGGTGACATTTTGTTCATCCAGGAAAAACCCACACCAGATTCGGCGTTCACCTCACTAGTCTTTATTTGCTAGAGGATGGACTGGGGCCAATTTGGGAAATAAACCTGACATTTTATATAGTCAGGAAAAATTGTAATTCCAAGGGATATCACCAAGAGTAGGTAAGAGTGATTGAGTGGCCACTGTATGAAAGAGAGAGTGAATATTTTTATTTGTTACAGGGACTTTACCAAAATTGGATTTGCTTAAACTTGTTAAATTTATTGGGTAACCTATAGTAGGAACTTGTTTACTTTACTGTCTACTCTGTACCATAGTGCAAACCTTCGACCTTTGGGTTATTAACTTTTTGGGTTCTTTTCTCCATACCCCCTAGGGCACATTTATTCCGCTATTTCATATGTATGTAAATCTTTTTTTATTTGATCTTTCTTTAGATATTTGATGTTGTCAAGTTTAAATGATAATAAACAACAAAAGAAACTTACCTTTGTGTGTTGGTCAGACCCATACCCAACTAACCGTAGTTTTTCACGTTTGTGTGTCTTGTTGTCACATAGCTGTGTGTGTGTGTAGTTAAACTTATATTTATATGTATGAGGAGGGCAAGGTTGTCTTGTACTAACTTATAGTCGTATAGATAGGCTGGAATAGAGGAACTTACTCATTTCAGAGACATATCTTCTCCTTAAGCTATCACCCGTGAAATCTATTTCTCACACCTTTTTCTCACGTATCTATCACCATCCACTCTACTCAGACGGGACAAAAATAACTCACAACCTATCTGTACGACAATATAATTGAATATTAGTTTATAAAGCACACGCACAGAAAACAAGAATGTATGGGGCGCATATACAAAGCTGTAATAATAATGACAGGGCTGTAGAACTAATAGTTGTAAGTATTAGTCCTTGCAGCTTATGATAGAATGCTTACACATGCATGTGAAGTGGAACTCGCTCGTGGTTTCGTGACCCTTTCTGAGGTCACAGTTGTGACCTGATTATGAGGTCATACAACCCCAGGAATACTCGCGTTTAGCAACTATATGTATGTTTGCGCTGTGACGTAAGAATGTATTTTTAAAAATAAAAATCCCTTGCCTCAAACCACAGCAAAGTACTGTATATAATTCTCACTGATATATCAGAGCGATACGGAGAAATATCCATCCAGGCACTTTTAATTGTGTTCATGTTGAACCAGATATGAAACAGACGCGGCATTACATTCAACACTGTAGACTTTGCACATTAAATCATTGTAGTAGTTTCAAATCGAGCTGTAACGCAAACGGTGATGTACTTTTACTATTTATTCCTTATATGGTCACGTTTACAAGGGAGGACAGTTGTGGAAAGAACAGCCAGGTAGTAGATAGACGGAAGGGCATGTGTCACGTGATCCATTAGGAAATAAACTTGTCGCATATAAAATGGGCGTACAAATACAAAGTGACAGTCAATAATAGAATATTCTAATATATAAAATTTATAAAGCAATTGTTCACTGTCTTTCGCATTATAAAGTTACCATATTTTATAATTGTTTAAAGGCGAATATTATTTTTGGTTTGACATTTATCAGAAAGTGATTAGTTATTTTATTTTGTGTCTCGCACGTCGTGTATTTGTGTAAACCGGCCCTAGAAGCCGGTCTGTTCTGATAGAGTAAGGACTAATGCAAGATAGAAAAATGGCTGCTAAAACAATTCAAAATGCGACTTCTGGTGCTATTTACACACTAAAACAAAAGATGGCAACTCTTAAAACAGAAAATGATAATCTAAGAGACGAAAACGATGCATTAAAGCGAGAGCTTTGTCGCAAAGACGAACAGATTTGTCAGGTAGGCAGTGAAGTGTTCTGTTACCCTTCCCGGGCGTTTCTCCGTCTCTTGCCAAAGTGACTTCTGAGCGGAGGGTAGACATGTTTTAGTATAGGCCTACTCATGTTTTGTGATCACTAGATTGTAGTGTAAACAGCTTCCAAAGCAATAAAATATTTAAAGCATGTAGTAATCTGTTTCATTTATTGCATACGACTAGGCCTATATGAGTCAACTTTTTTTTTTTCCTAAGTGCGGCAATGAGCCATATCAATATTATTTATCCCGCGTTTCAAGGATTACGCAAAACTGTTACTACATATACATTAAACGTATCGTTTATGATTAAAGATAAAATATTAGGCCTACAGTATAGTGCCTACTAATAATGTTCCCATAGGCCTATATGTTACCTATTGATAATAGCCGACTGTGTTAGTTATCACATGTTGAAATGAAAAGCAGTGGGGCGTGTGTTTGATGTCATCCAAATAAGTCGCCCATATCGTTATGGTCAGGATTCCTAAACCTAATAGTGTTGAAATGAAAGCAGTGTGCTGTGTGTTCAATAACGCCTCAGAAAAGATTCCAGATGCACAGGAATAAGGGCTAGGTTAGGTTCAGGAATCCTGAAGTACAAAAGTATCTGCTTCATGGATTATACCGAGGCACTTGACAGGATGAAGAAGCTAGAAATCATAAAAGTGCTAGTAGACATAAGCACATAGGCCTATAGGAACAATCTAAGAATAATCCAAAACATTTACTAGAAACAAGAATTGACTGTATAATTGGAGAATAAACTTGCTAGTAGGCCTCTCAACCAATAAAACTAGTGGGGCAGGTAGGCCTATGTGTTCATCTGATCTGTTCTTTCTATACAGTGAAAACTTGAGGTCAATTTGAACTGGAAATATTTGTTGTAGGTTACATCATCTCATCTCAACCCATAACCCGTCATGGGTCGTAGGGGTGCCATGGTGGAAGCATCAGCAGACAGGGTCCTCCACTGCTCTCTATTCTCAGCAATGCGTACAAAAAGGAAAAACCGTGTCCTGCCCATTCTTTGATGTTATCAGCCCAGGATTTTCTTTGCCTTCCTCTTCTCCGGTTACCTTCAACTGTTCCCTGGAGGATTATTTTCGAAAGGGAGTCATGACGAGTTACATGCCCAAACCAGGCAAGCTTTCGACGTTTCACTATTGACAAAAGTGGTTCTTGATGGCCTGCATAGGTGTTTATCTTCTCTCTAACATAGACATTTGTTTACAATTGTAGGTTACAATATGGGCCTAAATATCTGGCGCTGTGCTGATAGCACAGTATTAATAGCACAAACCGAAAAAGACCTTTGTCGTTCGCTCTCAAATAACATCATCTATCTTTCTTATAAAACTGGCAGTCCGTCTCAAGTTTCTCACATCACCATATAGTTTACAAAAAACACCTACAGAAAGTGTTAGTTATAGTAGCAGAAGAATTTCCAGGAAATACGTGAACAAGAAGAAAACAGCAATAATGGCTATATCCAAGCAAAGGAAATGCAAAGACATCTAAATGCAGAATAATGATGGATGGACCAACATTAAAACAGTACTACTTCGTGAATCCTTAGCAGCTGACTGTCAAAGCTGGCATCTTGTATGGCAGCAATAAACTGTCTCCAGTTTGCTCGGTCGGCAGCCATCCTTCGTGTGGTGCCCCAGCTCTGGTTTGTGTTGTGCTTTGTGTCTAAGCCACCATGGTTCTCTGCCAAGTTGTTTTTGGTCGGCTTCTCTTTCTCCTTCTATCTTGTGTCCACAACATAGTTCTTGTGATGGTGTCAGGGTCTCTTCTAAGGACGTGGCCAATCCATTTCCAGCATCTACACACTGTGTGCATGTCTTCTTGATTAGTAAGCAGTTCATGGTTGGTGGTGAAGGTGTTCGGCCAAAAAATTCGGAGAATTTTCCGTAGGCAGGTTGTGGAAAAATGAAAAATTGGACATTTCCTTTTCTGTTACTCTCCAGCATCCTGCACTGTACAGAAAGTATGCAACTCTCATATAACCTCAATTTGGTGTTTGTGCTGTACTGGG
Source organism: Oreohelix idahoensis (assembly GCA_024509875.1). Taxonomy (NCBI): domain Eukaryota; kingdom Metazoa; phylum Mollusca; class Gastropoda; order Stylommatophora; family Oreohelicidae; genus Oreohelix; species Oreohelix idahoensis. The sequence continues at coordinate 34,799 of JAMPIV010016691.1, forward strand.
AAGATTTCCAGATGTATAGATTGGCAAAGGCTATTCTGGTATTGTTCATTCTATTATTGTCTTTGCTTGTTTGCTTGCTCCGATGTCTGGTGTTACAATGCATCCTACATATTTAAATGTCGTTTCTAGTTTTTGGTTCCTTATTTTTAAACGCTCAGGATTTCCTACATTGAGTGTTATGACTTTTTAAAGCAGTACGTACAGTTTCAAATAATTAGCACAGTGATGCCGTAGGATGGAAAATACAATGGTATAGAAACATTTCCCAAGCCACTTAACCATTTCAGTATTGTTTGTATAATATAAAGCAACAGAGAACATCGAAGTAATAAGAAATAAAGTAGATAGCTTGACTGTAAAGTAGTCACAGATGTGTGAACAGTGTATTCATTTCAAAATATTCCTGAATACCACAATGTTCTTGTAAAGTATTTTCACACTGTATCATTGAAATGAACATTTCAAAGACAAATACAAAATGGTGACCACATTTCACTACATTTTGTAGCTGACTAATATAAACTTAACAGTATTCTATTATTGTACTAAAATTGTTTGACTTTATTGAAGATATATTCATGACAAGGAAATAAGTTATGAGAATAACGTGATTAGAACAAACTATGAAAATAGTTACATCCTAAAATTGAATGGCAGGAACATGTTTAAAAAAAATGAAAGCTAAAAGAACAATCTGTGTAGTAAAGTTGTAAGGCACATGGCCAAGAAGCAGGGGATAACTTCTTGAAATGAGTCAGAACTGGGCATAGAAAACAAAACAAACTGGAATGTTGTCATGATCAGAGGTCAGCAGAATTTAAAGCTAAATGTTTGACTAAAATCAGAATAGTATGCCTAAATAACACAGCTAGAAAGTGTCACTACATGAATAATTGGGTTAACAAGTGAATACATCAGTGTGAGTTCTAGTTGAAAGCATACCCCACAGAAATCTGAAAAGCATCAAAGAGAGTTTCCTTTACTAGCTTGTAGACACACACAAAATTATTCTTTCTTTTTGTTTTTAAAATCCACAAGCCTTCATGAGGAAGGTAAGCAAATTGGTGATGTATGCCTTAATGTATGTGATAAACCTGTGCGACCACCCCAGCCTACTTCACGATGAATCTGATATCACTAGAGTTGTAGAGGCTGCATGACTGTGGCCGAGATTTAGTGTCACATATTGCCACCTCAAACAAGAGGTTAGGGTCAACAGCTTGTGAAGTGTGCAAAAATAGCTCAGCCATGAGTAAACAGTTTTAAGAAAGTGTGTTTAGTGTCACAGATATAAGCCATTTGCGTTTCAATTTTCCCCCTGATATTTGTTTCAGACAGACTATAGTTTTAGTATTGTCCAAGTGTTAACATCCCTCTATTATCTCTTTTCTTTACTTTACTTATTCTTAACCTTATCTTTTATGAGCAGTGTAATATCAGCAGCAATTAGCTTTTAGGTTAGTGTTCATGTAAGTTTATTAGTCTATGTGCACAATACTTTTATGATTACAGCCTTCTTCAAATTAGAAACTCGAGTAAAATTTGGAATAAAGTGTTGTTTAGTAAAATTAAATGCACTACATATAGGTAGAACATAGTAGTTTTATCATTTAAAAGGTTAATTGCTTTTACAGTTGGTTCATAATACACTCAGGGCGGTGCCTTTAATATTATGCACATTTTATTTTAATACTTGTAATTATTGCTTTACTTTTGTGAAATGTAATTATTGTTTTATGTTTGTCAAATGCAGTTTTTTTTAATGTTTGTCACGTAATTATTGTTGTATGTTTGTAAAATGTAATTATTGCTTTACCTTTGTCAAATGTAATTATTGCTTTACTTTTGTCAAATGTAATTATTGCTTTACTTTTGTCAAATGTAATTATTGCTTTACTTTTGTCAAATGTAATTATTGCTTTACTTTTGTCAAATGTAGTTTTGTTTTATGTTTGTCAAATGTAGTTTTGTTTTATGTTTGTCAAATGTAGTTTTGTTTTATGTTTGTCAGATGTAATTATTGTTATATGTTTGTCAAATGTAATTATTGCTTTACTTTTGTCAAATGTTATTATTGCTTTACTTTTGTCAGATGTAATTTTGTTTTATGTTTGTCAAATGTAGTTTTGTTTTATGTTTGTCAGATGTAATTATTGTTATATGTTTGTCTAATGTAATTATTGCTTTACTTTTGTCAAATGTAATTATTGCTTTACTTTTGTCAAATGTAATTTTGTTTTATGTTTCAAATTTTGTTTTATGTTTGTCAGATGTAATTATTGTTATATGTTTGTAAAATGTAATTATTGCTTTACTTTTGTCAAATGTAATTATTGTTTTATGTATTTCAAATATAGTTTTGTTTTATTTTTTGTCATATGTAGTTTTGTTTTATTTTTGTCATATGTAATATTGTTTTAAGTTTGTCAGATGTAATTATAGTTTTTTTGTTTGTCAGATGTAATTATTGCTTTATGATTTTCAAATGTAATCATTGCTTTACTTTTGTCAAATGTAATTAGTGTTTTAATTTTATCTAATATTCCAGATTGAAAGTGAAACTGCAGGTTTGAATCGGCGCATTACTCTACTGGAGGAGGACTTGGAGAGATCAGAGGAACGCCTTCAGAGTGCAACAGAAAAGTTAGAAGAGGCATCTAAAGCAGCTGATGAGAGTGAAAGGTGGGAGGCTGACTTATTTTGTAGAATTTGCTCTGTGAAAGAAAGTTTTTAGTTGGAACATTTTATGCACTAAGTTTTATTTTCAACTTAATGTGCCACTAGTTTTTGGTCTCCAGCATCCTGCACTGTATCTCGTTGCCACTTATTTTTGTGTTTGTCTATTGAAAAAGGGTTGCTTCTTATAAAAATCAAAATATCTGTGTAATAGGCACTTGAAATATTTATAATTTCTTGCTAAAAATATGAGTTTATTGCCCATCTAAATGGTATTGATATTGATCACTGCAGCAGTGACTTAAGTTAATCATTATAGCATTCTGAATAAGGAGGGGGAACGCCCTTAACACATTCATGGTAACTGTGCTGTGAAAAAACCACAGTCACTCTAGTCTTATTTGTGGGCACATCCATTTTGGTTGTTTACTTGGGTGTTTACAAATGTCCTGTTTGTCGAATGCCTGTGTTAATTTGCAGCGAAGCCCTGGTTTAAAAAGACCTTAAAATTTGGCATGTTATCAAAAATGACATCACTTGCCCCTCCTGAAACTATGGTAATAATAACAATTCTGAGTAAGATGTTCAGTCTAATTCCTGGAAGTTGACATCTCATTATTATTAATATTCATTCCCCAAGGAGCATAGGTCGTCTACATTTCATGCCAAATTCTCCTGTCACATACCATCAGCTCATGGTCTTTCTATGTAGTCCTCATTTTCATTTCTTGTCTCCAGTTCTCTTCTTTTTGGCCTTCCTCTCTGTCCATGAGGATTCCAGAACATGGACTGTCTAATAATGCTATCAGCAGCATTCCTCAGTGTATGTCCTATCCCCCACCAGTGTCTACTTTTCACCTTCGTTTCCACTGGCATTTGTCTGATTCTTAGTAATATAGTGCAGCTGAAATGAACATGTACCAAGAAGGCTTTTTAGCATTAGTTGGTACAACTGAATTAGAAGCAGTACAATTTTTTTTTTTTTTTTTTACTTTCAAGCACCATCTGAACAAAGTAATATAGCAGGTAATGCTCTGAGAACATAGTGATATAGCAGGTAATGCTCTAAGAACATAGTGATATAGCAGATAATGCTCTGAGAACAGTGATATAGCAGGTAATGCTCTGAGAACATATTGATATAGCAGGTAATGCTCTGAGAACATAGTGATATAGCAGGTAATGCTCTGAGAACATAGTGATATAGCAGGTAATGCTCTGAAGCGGCCAAAAAGAGAATAAAACTTATGCTCCCTCAGGCATGTCATTTCAGAAGAGGCAACTAATATGAGATTGTGCATGGGACTGGCAACCTCATGTTAAACAAATTGCTACAGATACCGAGTCTGTAATAGCAAATGGCGGGTTTCAGGCCGAAACGATCATGTATTGATCAAATATTCACACTAAGAACAATTATAGAAGAATCAGTGGAAAGGCAATCGCCACTTATTATCACCTTCGTCGATTTTCAAAAAGCCTTTGATAGTCTACACCGCCCATCATTGTGGAAGATAATTACAATCTATGGTTTTCCAACAAAATATGTGAATATAATCAAAGCGCTATATGACAATGCAAGATGTTGTGTTAGAACAAATAAAGGGAGTACAGAATGGTTTACAGTAAAAACAGGGGTGAAACAAGGCTGTATTATGTCACCACTACTTTTTGGAATAGCTATTGATTGGGTTATGAGAAACTATACCCACAATGAACAATTAGGTATAAAATGGACAAATTGAAAATTCCTGGGGGACCTGGATTTCGCAGATGATGTAGCATTCTTAAGTTCAACACCAAGACAATCCCAAGAAGCAATAAATAATTTGTGTCATCTCTCGGTTAAAATAGGTCTCCAAATAAATGCCTCTAAAACTAAAGCTATGAACTTTTCTAACGAGACCTTTGATATCATCTTGAACGGGGAAAAACTACAGAAAGTTGAAAGTTTCAATTATTTAGGCAGTAAAATGACTCAGGATGGTGACACAACAAGAGAAATCCATACTAGAATTGATTTGGCAGCTAGCGCCTTCAATAGATTATCTAACATTTGGAAATTACGATCATTGAATATACATACCAAGCTTCGTCTGTTTAATTCAAATGTTATCTCAGTGTTAACATACGGCTGTGAGAGTTGGAAAATAACAAAATCATTGGAGAACAAGCTGAATACATTCGAGAACAAATGTCTTAGAAAACTCATGAACATCAGTTGGAAAGAATTCAAGACTAATCGACAAATAAGAGAAGACTCTAGGCAGAAATATGTCTCCGACTATATAAGGAAAAGACGATGGTCATATATCGGTCATGTCCTACGAATGCAAAACAACAGAATACCACTACAGGTGCTCACTTGGGTTCCTGAGGGTAAGAGGAAAAAAGGAAGACCAAAAGAAACACTCAGAAGAACAATAATAAGAGAAGGAAGAACGTTTGGCCTAAATAATGTGCAAGAGCTAAGAGGAGTGGCGTCACAACTAACAACCTGGAGAGCACTGGTTTCTGCCTTATGCGCCGTGTTTGGTGCTTAAAGAATTTATTATTATTATTATTATTAATAGCAAATGGAAGCTTTGGTGCAGGTTTCCTGCTAGAGGAGGCCACTTGTGTGATGGCTTCTTACTCCATAAGGAGCAAAAAGATGATGATGGTGATCATGATAATACCACAGACACAGCATATTCTACTAAGAGCCGAAACATGCCGTGGTAGAAGTCAGTTCAAATTACATGAATTTTGAAACTGCTTTCTGCACTTCTAGCAGTTTAGCTAAACATGTTATGGGTATTATTATGATAACAGAGTGGCAAGGCAATTCTTCACCAGTGCTCTGGTGGTTCTTATCCTTCTTAACCTTCATTGACATATACCTTGCTGTGATAGAGAAATTTTACACATCCCTATATAGCTGGATCCCTCACTCTTCTTCTCACTGTGATAAAGAAATTTCACACATCCTTATATAGCTGAATCTCTCAGTCTTCTACTCATGCTGCATTCCTTACTTGATGCATTGCTGATACTTTCTAAATAGCTCTCAGGCAATCCTGTAAATGCTGAAGTTATCAAAGCAAAATCTGGGCTCCATACAAAGGACAGATGAAGAATGGTAGCACAGTGGGTCATAAAGTTGAGCACAGTGGGTCATAAAATTGAGCACAGTGGGTCATAAAGTTGTAAAATTGTCTTGGCACTCTTGTTTTGGAATGTTTTTATATTAGAGGAATTTCGAAGTTTGAAATTAAATAAACATTATGTGTCATGCAAGTCTTTAATGCTGTAAATGACTGGAATATTTAGCCAGTGGCGGAAAAAACAGCCCCATCACACAAAACACTTTCATTAGTTGTGAAAAACTTAACTAAAAGATTGTCATGATCATGTGCATATTGTATTTTGGTGGTATGAAAATAACTAATACAGCAGATATGATGTTGAGAAATTATAGATACAATTTTTGTCTAGCTTAGAAAAGTGCATTAGAAACAGAGCTAATTAAAAAAATTTTTATTTTTAAACTGCAACACTGATATGGACTACAGAGTGGAATCCATTTATTCTGTTCCAGATATTTATGCAGTTATCTGTTTTAATCAAGGTCACCACATAAATACATTCATAAATAAATGATTAAATCCAGGTATTGAAAATATGATATTAAAGCCATGAATAAGGACCTGTTGAGACAGAACCATTGAAAAGCATTTTGTGCATCTGAGTGGGGAAAAAAAAAAAAGAAAGATGAGATAACTGACAGCTCTGCAAATAAATTGGCTGTGAATAATATTTGTGTAACGCAACATAGTTGGAAGATTCACCCCTTGTAGTTCCTGGCATTGTAGCTGGAAGATTCACCCCTTGTAGTTCCTGGCATTGTAGCTGGAAGATTCACCCCTTTTAGTTCCTGGCATTATAGCTGGAAGATTCACCCCTTGTAGTTCCTGGCATTATTGTTGGAAGATTCACCCCTTGTAGTTCCTGGCATTATAGTTGGAAGATTCACCCCTTGTAGTTCCTTGCATTATAGCTGGAAGATTCACCCCTTGTAGTTCCTTGCATTATAGCTGGAAGATTCACCCCTTGTAGTTCCTGGCATTGTTGCTGGAAGATTCACCCCTTGTAGTTCCTGGCATTCTTTGAAGTAGCAAACAAAGAATAGGACAGCTGCAACTACCATTAATACCATAAGTGGCAGCTACTGTCAGATTGTGCATGGAATCTGGAAACTTCCACCATCCAAAGCAGTTTGCTGCAGAAACCACTACTGTAAAAGTACTGTCATGAGAGTTACTGCAGAGGTGGGCCCCTTGCCCCCACATATGGTGTGAAAAACAGAAATTGATGGATGTGGTCGCTACTCACCTGCAACCAGTGTTATCAAATTGGGGGGGAGGGGGGCATATGTGCTTAAGTAGTGCTGCCTAAATTTGCAGTGTTCCTTTGTGTTTGCATGCTTTGTTTTATGGGCGCAGGCATCGACGAATTGTAGAAAACAAATTATTTGCTGGTGATGAAAGACTGGAAGAAGCAGAGACCCTACTTAGACAGGCTAGGCAGGTAGCTAGTGAAGCAGAGGCTCGTTACGATGAGGTAGGTTACATGTATATTCACTCTTTGAAGGAACTGATGTAAAAGGAGAACGTATACCTGACCTCCATGAACACACAGAGATCACTGCTTATTAGTGGTTTTTAAAAATGAAATGATGTAGAATTTTGATGTGCATGCACGGTGCCTCATTCTGGCATTGTAGGAAAAATGCATATAACACCATTGCTGGGAGCCGCGCTGGTGTAATGGCTACCATGTTGCGCTGGCGATCATGTGTTCAAGGTTCAAGCCCGGGCATGAGCATTTGAAGAAGTGTCATCGACCGGGATTTTGACTGAATAACCTGAACGGCTCCTGAGATAAACTCTCTGTGGATGGGAAGGAGCAAAGCTCCTAACCGGGTTGGAAGGAAAGTCCACAGGCTTCCCAGCCTCGCAATGACATGTCATTGGGCCGAAGGGCTGAAAGCCCAAGTGCTGCTGGTTAAGAAAAAAAAAAAAAACAACATTGCTCCTAAAATCATTAACCATGTGCTTGCTGACTGGGCATCACCTCTGGATTTGTGCATTAGGAAAACTGAGAACATTGAGCAAGTACTGTGAATAAAAAAAAAGTTAGTGTGTTGCCTTTTTTGAGTACCTCTCCTACAATGCTGACTTATGGGACACCCTGCATAACATTGAAAAGAGAAAACGTTTGTATTATTTCTGTGTATTTTTTAATATAATAGTCAAAATCAGGTATACGTTTCGTCTGAAGAGTAATGATGAAATCTTTCTTTTCAGATATCCTCCAGGGTGTTTGAAACACAGAAACTATAGTTTTACTGTTGTAAATTGTGCTTGAAGCATCTAATTATCATTATTGTTCCTGTAAAAATTTAGAGGCCGCAAAGTACTTGAGAGCCGAAGCTTGGCTGATGACGAGAGATTGGATGGTCTTGAAGCTCAGTTGAAAGAAGCCAAATACATTGCTGAAGATGCTGAGCGAAAATATGATGAGGTGATTGGCTTGCCATACTTGTCAGTGGATGGCTTTCCGCATGTCCGCAACTGCTCACTACTATCACCGATGGTTGAATATTTCTGTGGAAATGTTTCAGTAACATGCATTGTATTATAACACAGCTTACCTCTATGTCTTGAATATCTAAATACTTTTGTTTTGTCTCAGCGAATTTGTGTATTTAGCAATTGCTGTCTCTTGCGCTCTTAACTTGCATTGCATCAGTCCTAACGCACGCTACATTTTACTCATCACATCATCCTGTTAGAACAGACCATTTTTTTGGTTTGAATCTGTATTTGTTGAACCTGATTTTTTTCAGTCTTTGCAATGCTGTATTGCAGCTGGTACTTGCTCACAAAGCACTTTGTCGTAGCTACCAACCCCTCTTAAGATTTTGCGGTATTGCGCTCCGATATTCGTGCTCATTTGCTCTGCAGCTAATGCACATTTGCTGGCATTGCAGGCGGTTGTCAGTAATCTTGTGGTGACATTCTCATGCCATTGCCCGCTTGATTGTTTTATTGTCTAGAGCAAGAAAAGTGTTGGAGATCAGGAGTCAAGCAGAGGATGAGAGAATTGATAGCTTGGAGAAGCAGTTGGAAGAGGCCAAGTGGATAGCAGAAGATACTGACAGAAAATATGATGAGGTGACAGTATGGATGTAACTGGCCTGTTTTGAGCCCCTGTTAATGTTATGATATCTCCCTTGGGTATATTTGTTCTCCCTACCCACTTTTGGAAAGCAGAATTGTTCCTAGTGGGGTATAGTAGGAGTAATGTGTTGGAGAATATTTTCCCAGTCAGGCATCTTATGGTGTTTGTTACTGCATTTTCGACTCCAAGACTCGAGCATTTGTGATGCCTGCAGCACTGCTAATGTAGAATTTTACAAATGAAGTGTGTGTTTGTGACCGAGTGAACCCTCCCTAGTTCATTGAATTAGTTGGATAGTTTCAGAGTGAGTACTTGTGTCTCTTAGCATCCTAAAGTTTGGTTAGTAAGTTATCTTAACTTCATTTCTCTTGCCAGTATTACTTACAAGTAGTCGTGCAATTGTCTGTTTTGTGTTTGGTCATTCAAATTGATGTTGCATATGTCACGAAGTGGCTTTAATTTGGGTCTGTCTGAGTACAGAGACCAGACACCAGTTTGAGAAAGTCTGAGAAGATAGATTAAGATGAGAATACAGTGAATGTGGAAGGATGAGACTTATAGCTTTGAGGGTGAGAACCGAGATTGACTCTCCCTCGCCACTTGTGACTTATGTAATAGCTACTGTCTCACCACCTCTGACTACCAGAAAGGAGATAAGGTTTCACTAAATTATCCACAAACACCACTATACAGTAAAAGCATACAAGTACAGTATAGTTGAAGATAAACTAATCCAGTGTACATTTTATAGTTTATTAAACACAAATCAATACCACAGCAAAAAAAATTAATAACGTGCGAGTTTGCACAAACCTGAAAAAAAGAACAAATCAAGTGAAAGACAATGTAAAATTTCCACACTCTCTTTCACACCTGCACTAAAACCAACTAATGATAAAGAAATATACTTGGTGGGGGTCTCAAATTAAGAGCCACCCCTCCTGACTACACTATTGTTACTAACTAACACACTGTCCCGCTGAAGATGTATAAACTAAATGTCTGCACTGTCTCACAGGCGCTCTAGGCGGTCCTGCAAAACTAATACACCACCAGAAATGCTACGCTAATTGACTTTTCAGCGCTAACTCAGAGGCTGTCCTCTGAGTATTTCTATCTGACTCTGCTGTTCCTCACCAAACTCCTTTCTCGCTCCTCTGTCTCGGTTCAGTGCCTCTATGACGCTACTGCCTTCTTTTGAGGCTCTGATGAGTTGCTTCTTCGTCACGCACCTCCTCTCGTTAGCATTTTTCCCTCTCTCCTTTCCCGAACGCTGATGAAGAGGGCCTTGATACTTTGATATAAATTTAATTGCCTAAGGCTGCAGATGTTATCACTGCTGATGACACTCAATTCTTCAAACCGCCGAGTTAACCCGCTTCGGGTTTAGGCCTACTGCATTATTATGGCAGTATTGTACACACCAGGCAACATAGCCTGTTTGGTGTGGGCCTTACGAGCTAAGAGCTCCTTATTTAGAGACCAGTTCCTGCTGAGGTATGTTTCCTCACTGCAAGAGAACTTCACAGCTAAGAGCTCCTAGTTAGAGACCAGTTCCCGCTGAGATATGTTTTCTCACTGCAAGAGAACTTCTCATTCCTTTCAGTGTTGCCGACATAACTGCGTGCCCGGAACAAGCATGTACCCAGTTTTCTTCAATTACGGCTATGTCTCGTGCCTCCTTCTCCTGAGAAGGCAAAGTCCATGGTAGGCTTAGGGCTATCTATAACCTCCACGCTGTGACTGCTGTAAAACAAAAAATAACAACCTCTATACAAGAATTCAAAATTTCCTGTTACATAACACATTACCACCCCAAAGTCATCTACACCCTGGTGTCCCCTAAATTAATAAATCTCCCCAACGCACAAGAAATAAACAGATATTTCTGCCCAAGGGTCAGACTAATTTACATTTCCCTCCTATCTCTCTCCCGCACCAATTACTCGCTGTCTGTTACGTTACCCAGACGCGGGCTGACCTGAATCTTTTGTGTGCTTGTCTCGCCGGTAGGCGTCACAACACTCCCTTCACTGAAGCTAAAATCCCCTGTACTGAATAATTTCCCAGCCCTATTCTTATTAAAGACTGCCCCAGGAAGGTTATCAATTTAACAAATTTATTTAACACACATATACATACACCATCTATGTAATATTAAATCCCCTTCACCCCTTGTCTTCTGACTACGAGACCCAATAACACAACTAATTAATACACAAACCACACCCGTGTATATTCACTACAAATTATCATAATCAAATGCGGTTACACAGACCTCATATTTACATTACACCGAGCTCCCGTTACTTAGCACCTAACCTCATACGGTTAATTTTCTCAAAAGCCGCTACACAAATCATAGATACTGCTAGCTTATACATGGTATAATGATAGACAAAGCTTACATTACACTGGCTCTAGTTTTGTATAAGTCAGCAATTGATGGCACTCCTGACTAATAAAAATTAAATTAAATCCCAGAAGAAAGCTTACTCTAACGTGCTAAAATCTTATAGAAAAAAAACTTCCTACACCGCTATTAATTTATGAACATTACCCAATTGTACAGAATTTCTCGGACTGAGCAGACTGCAAAATGGCGCTTCTTCACGGCACAAAATTCTTGGACAAGTGAGCGATAAATACTTTTGACGCTCACTATATATATTATGAATTTGCTGATGCAATATCAGACGCGGTGAGTCATCGCGTCTGGCATTATCTATCAGGAACCGCTTTTAACCAACCTTTGACCTACTATCATGCCTGCACATAAATTAAATCTAAGCACCGAATCATATCATAAGCTAACCTATGACTCAGTGTTGACCGAGCAAACCGCAAATTATTTCTGCTCACGGGCCGCAAATTATTTCTGCTCACGGGCCGAAATAATATGTAATATTCTGTAACCATCTGACCTTCTTTCTACCAGAATAATTTAATGGTTCTGCGTTAACCTGGGTCGTGCTTTCCCCCATCCCTACAAATAAAAAGGGTTGGTGAAGGTGGTCGGATTTATCCTAACGTCCAAGAAAAAATATAACCCAGAATTAATGACTAATGACCTCGACCACCTAATAATAATAAAAGAACACAAATAATTACATGGAAAAGAAAAATGGGGCGAGTTGAAAATAAAAATAACAGTAACTCATCACAGCATAGTATGAACATGAGATTTTCTAAAGATGTCAGCTGCTTTATTCCAGTTTTCTTATGGCAAAACTCCACTCTTATATGGCTAGTATCAGAACTTTTCTGCACCCCTTATTGTGTATACTAATATTTGAAGTAAGATGTAGAATTTTGTTTATATTCTAACAGTTGTGAATTGTCTTTCCCATGTTCTTTGTCATATTTTCACCCATTCTTCGCTCTCCTTCCCCCCCATCCCCCCAGTTATTAACAACAAATCATTTGTTTGCAGCTTGTTACAGAAGTGGTCATGCTGAAGCATTTTTTTTAAAGCACTATAAATAAAAATATTTACTGCAGTTAAATTTAATGTAAAAATGAATCATTAAAATAATATGGTCAAAAATACATTCTCTCTTTTCTTTTTTTTTTTTTTCTTTTTTTTCAACTTTGAAATTTTTTCTGTACATGAACAGAGTCAAAGTGGAATAGGGGAAGTTAAGTAAGATAATTTTCACTGTACTTCATAGGAACAGAAAAGCTGTTTAATGTAGACAGAAAAAAAGAGCCACTAAAACAACGATAAACTATTGACTAAAAGTGCCTTGGAATTCGGTTTAACTCAAGCTGTTTAACCATTATTGTTGTACATCTTTCTTGAAAATGTATTGCGATGATGTTTTGTTATTTTTATTGAATCACTCTGAAAGATCATGTACAGAAATACCACTTTATTTGAGAAGATAATTGTTGAATGTGTTACTGATTTAACAAGTGCTGAGTGTACCTGTGTGTTGTGTATAACCATTTAACAATTGAATGATTATTGATGTGTTTGTTCACTAACTTTGTCATGAAGCTCAGTATTAGATGCATCTCTGTGAAATCCAGCTTGACAGCACCTGGTTTGAAAGCCTGCAGCATGTCACACCATGGATATCAAACATTTGCATGAATAGGACAAGAAAATCTTGAAAATCTCAGTGAAGTAGATTGTGAAGAATGAAGTGGAAAGACCAGAAGCATAAGGCGTGATTATGGCATGATGAAAATAACATTTGTATTGGAAAAAAAAACTTGTCCCCGCATGTAAATAAAAATAACACCGTGTCTTGTCTCAACTTTTAAAACATTACTTCCAGGTTGTTAGTTGTTCCGTCGGTAATAACAGAAATAATTACCATAGTTATGTGAGAACAACCATTACACGTGGGATTAGTTAAAATAACATTAATAACAAGGCATTAAAACAATGTTATGCATTGTAGAAATCGGTGGGGGAAAAACACAAACACATATCACCACACTTTGTGAACTTAACTTTAGAAAACCACATTTGAAGATGTAGCCTACAAACCTGACATCAAGACATTGCTGAACATGTTTAAAATGAGGTAAGGCCTGACCATAATTTAATTGAATGTTTACAACAAATGTTGAGTCATCATAATTATTACCCTTCAAATACTTCCTAAGCCCTATTGTCCTGTTGCATGAGGCTGACAACCTCATCGTGTCCATCATCTCAAGGTCATTCCATTGTCTTCTTTATCCCTGTCAGTTTTCTTCTCCATGTTTTTTTCTCTCTACCTCTCTTACTGTGGGCATTCCAGAGCTAGGATTGCTATGTAATGCTATCGTCATGTTTCCTCAGTGTCCTATCCATCAAATTTATCACCCATCTCTTTTTCCACTATAGCTGTCTGGTTCTTGTCATCATCAGCTGGCCTATATGTGGAGTAGGCTAATCAAATTTCATTGGTAATTACTGACCTAGTATGCTACAGCTGCTTTCCCCTTAGCCTTTATAGTGGTTCACTGTATGGTGCCTAAGTTTGTGCAGGCCTGTTTTTATTACAATGAATTTCAAGTTAAATGTAGAATACTGACAGGTAAACCATGATTGTAAGCTATCATGGTTTTTTTTTTTAAAAATCTTTTGTTGTTGTAAATAAGGTTATATTGGATAAGGAGAATTACACTCAGTCCATGTGCTGTTGCTATGGTAGCATTTTTTACAATAAATGAGTCTGCTAGTCCCATGACACAACCTCATACCCTTTTATGGCGTGCTTGTTGGAAATAGTGGATCTGTTTTTTGTTTTGTCTCCTCAGATTCTGGGAACAACACAACAGTATAATTATACTTCAGTCAATCAGTGTTTTCAGCTGACCATGGAGCAAGGGTCTTCGATAAAACTGAACCATGTCTTCTTGTCCTGTGCCATCCATTCAAGATCTTTCCATGTCTTCTTTATACCTTTCGTGTTTGTCTCCAGTTATCTTCTCCATGCATTTTTAGATCTCCATCTTTCTCATACTCAGGGCATTCCACAACAGGAACTGCCTTGTAATTCATTCATTCATTCATAACCCTCCACTCCCAAAGGAGCATAGGCCTTCAACAAACACATCCCAAGTCCTCCTGTCACGTGCCATCATCTCAAGTTCTTTCCACATTCTCATCATTTTCACCTCTGTTTCCAGCTCTCTTCTCCATGTGCTTCTTGGTCTACCTCTGCCTCTCTTGTCCTGGGGGTTCCAGAACAAGGACTACCTTGTAATGCAATCAACAGGTTTCCTCAGTGTGTGTCCTATCCATCGCCATCATCTTCTTCTCATCTCTTGTTCCACTGGCACTTGTCTAGTTCTTGTCCTCAGTTCCACGTTGGTAACCTTGTCATACCATTTTAATCCCTCTATTCTGTCAAATGGTTCTCAATACATGTTCCATCCACCACTAGCATTTTCTCTACACCACTTATTCCACAGGTGTTCGTCTGGTTCTTTCTATCAAGTCCACATTTGTGATCTTGTAGCATTTCAGTTCTTCTGTTCGTACAAGTACCCATTTATGAAAGTCTGTATCCTTCTGGTTATCCTAGCCTATACCAGTAAAACATTGAGCATTATAGTTAATGACTAAAAGACATCAGATGTTTAGGTTTAACATTAAACTAAACGTTTTTTTTTATTCTACAGTCTTAACCTTATTTAGTATGTTGTTCATGGGCTTCAAAAGTCTCAAATGTGAAACTATATAGTAATGCTTTTAGTTAAAAGAAAATTTAATAATGTTTTAGTTAATACAGCTGTGACCACACATGCTAATGCTTATCAGAAACAATAATGCCTTGAGTCATAAAAGTTCAAATGTGTAGCAAAGTTTCTAGATGTACAGTAGCTGTTAAATGTTGGAAATGTAAATTTTAAACATTCACACAAATGTTGAACCATGTAGAAAAGTTTGTAGTTAATATCTTGACTTGAAGTTTAAACCTTGTCCTTGTAAGAAAATTTAGTGTGACAGTCTCTTATATTATGCTTTGTGGTTAAATTTATACAAATTCATTATACAAATGTTACACAGGGTAGTAAAATTTAAAATTAAACAGCCTGACTTTCAAATATTAGTACTGTGAATGAGATAACTAGTTATAAATCTTGACCTCAAGTATTGAACCGTACATACAAGTTTTAAATAAAACTCTTAAATATTAGCAGACAAAATTTACTTCTGAAACTCGGTATTTACAAAAGGAATAGGACACTACATTTTATGAAAGTGACATTTTCTTAAAGCAAAAGTAAATTACAAAGTCCATTATCATCCAGATCTGAAGCCACAGTTGTAAGGCTGTATTTATGTAGATCTTAAGAATTAAGTGCATAATTTAAGGGTAAGATATTTGTAGCAGCATTTCAGCTCATTGATGGAGTTTGTAAATCAGAGGAATTGGCTGCCTACTTGAAGCTCGTATACTAAAAAAATATTTTAGGTTGAGTTGAAGAATCAGAAATGTGATGGTGTGTAATCATTCCAGGCTGCTCGTAAGCTGGCCATCACAGAGGTGGATCTTGAGAGAGCAGAGGCCCGTTTGGAGGCTGCTGAGGCGTAAGTAGTGGGTTTGGCTGTTCACGCCAGGTGTGTGGTTATTGAACTTGGTTTCAGATCAGCACATATTTAAGACATTTTGTTACTTATCTCTCATTAATTCTGATGAATTTATCAATTTCACCAGTTTCAGAGTATGTATTAAATAAATTGAAAATTTAAATTTTATTGCAGTGTGTGCTGATCTGTCAAGTGCACCTTTTCACTAAATTATCAGACTTTGGTAATTTGTTTACCTTTACCTAGATATTATTGTGACCTTTTGTGTGATACGAGTGTCATTAGACAAGAAAAGAGGACTGATCTTTATGGCAGATTTATGAATAAATACCGCAAGTCATGAAACTTAGCATCACTTCTCCTTTCCATGTTTTATCTTTATGCTGGTGTTGCAAATGCCTACACCACATTTCAGCAGATAACCCAGAAACTGCATTCAACTGGCTATGCTCATTGAATCAAGCTGATGGGCAGGCAAAATTAAGTACAAAGATTGGCTATGCTCATTGAATCAAGCTGATGTAAGACTACAAATATTGCTTCCAGCGTTGCACTTACTGCAGTAATATTTGATAGATACGATAAAATGCCACTGTGTTGCATGTCTTCCAAATCCATGATCTAGGCTGCTCGCAAAATGGTGGTCTTAGAAACTGAATTAGAAAAAGCAGAGGAAAGAGCAGAGGCTGCTACGAGGTATGATTGATAAATATTACTGTGTTATGTAAATATCATTTTTTTTAATACGGAGTCATCAGACAAAAAGGTTGGAAATTTTATAAATGCCTAGCTCTCAGATACGTTTCACTTACATCACAAGTTTGCTGTCATACCATGCTAAAACATGGGAGTTTGAAATGGAGAGTTCATGCCATTTTAATTATATCATTGTTTTGCATGCAGTTATCTTGTACAGGAATCAGCTATATCATTCATCTCTGCCACTTGTGTATCGTGGAGATATTCTCCACATCAGCAGTAATTTGTGTTTTCATTTCTTACTGCTTGTGGATTTACCTGCGGACCTGTCCATCGGACATCATTGCAGAAAATAAGTACCCAAGAGTAAATGCAATTGTCGGGTGCATTCAGGTCATTCGAATGGTTCAGGAAAGTTATTATTAGAGGTGACACTCCCATAACGTGAAGTGTATTCTCCATATGTATGCTGTGTTTAACGTAACATCTAAGATGAAAATCCCTCATGGTTCTTTGTAGAAGGATCATAGGGGTTACTAAGTGACTACGGTGCTGTCAATCTTTGATAGCATTGATCAGCGTTTAATAATGCATGAATAAGTGTGCAGTTAACTGTAGTTGTTGAGATAGTCTCTTACATAAATTTCTTTACTACAATATAAAGATTCTGTGTAGTTATTTTTGTTTAGCGGGTGTCAGAGCAAGCTCTTTTTCTCAGAATTTCTCTGAACAGTCGTTTCAAACTTTTTCACTAATTTTGTTAAATTGCTGTTAGTCTTGAATCTCCTATGCATAGATGGTTCCACACAGTGGAATCCAACTAGGATATCTGAGTTCACCTTCAGTGTTTAACATCTTTTTTGAGGTCATAATGTCAGGCTCGCTTGAGAACAAGATAGGCAAAATTAGTATTAGAGGTTGACCAATAAGCAACTTTTGGTTCACTGGTATCAGACAGCCTGGCTAGAAAGTGACAGCAGATTACCAAAAGCGTCACCTGTCTTGATACCACTGCCAAACAATTTTATATGGAGATAAATGCCTGAAAGAAAAACAAAAGTCATTCATTCATAACCCTCCACTCCCAAAGGAGCATATGCCTTCAACAAACACATGCCAAGTCCTCTTGTCACGTGCCATCATCTCAAGTTCTTTCCACGTTCTTATCATTTTCACCTCTGTTTCCAGCTCTCTTCTCCATGTGCTTGACTTGGTCTACCTCTGCTTCTCTTGCCCTGGGGATTCCAGAACAAGGACTGCCTTGTAATGCTATCAACAGGTTTCCTCAGTGTGTGTCCTCGCCATCGTCTTCTTCTCATCTCTTGTTCCACTGGCACTTGTCTAGTTCTTGTCATCAGTTCCACGTTGGTAACCTTGTCATACCATTTTAATCCCTCTATTCTATGCAAGACGCTCTTGATACCACAAAAGATGACTTCTATGAAGCACTTCTAAGTACCATCAACACAATACCCAAGCATGACATAATAGCAGTCATGGGTGATTTTAACGCCAAAGTAGGTGACAACAACGATGGAGTACAAAGATATCTCGGTACTCATGGCATAGGCTGTTTGAATCAAAATGGCGAAAGACTTCTAGAACTTTGTGAAATATCAAACCTCGTTGTGGCAGACACCATCTTTCCACATAAGAATATCCACAAGATAACATGGAATTCACCTGATGGCAGAACTAAGAACCAGATAGATCACTTCTGCATAAGCGCTAAATTTCGCTCATCAGTTCAAGACGTCAGAGCATACAGAGGTGCAGAGATCGGAAGCGATCATAACCTCTGCATAGCTAAAATGAGAATTAAACTGAAGAAGTTATACCAACCGAATAAAAATAGAAGAATAGATGTACACAGACTGCAATCAAATGATATAAAGAAGGAATATAATGTCAAAATGAACAACTATTTCAATGCTTTAGGCAAAATTGACAACGATATCACCACCAAGACAATCGATACTAAATGGGAACAACTGAGAACAGCAATGACAGAAGCAGCTGTAGCGACCACCGGATACCTAGTACATAAAAAGAAAAAATGGATGAGAGAAGATACTTGGGATAAAATACAAGAAAGGAAAACAGCAAAACTTAAACTACTTGCGGCAAGTACACATAATGCAGTTGAATCTTGCAAACTAACTTATAACTTGTTAAATAAAGAAGTGAAGACAAAAACTCGAAGAGATAAAAGACATTTCATCAATGAACTGGCCGTAGAAGCTGAAAATGCTGCAAGAACTGGTAATAGTAGGTGCCTTTATCAAATTACAAAACAACTATGTCACCAGCCTACTGCTATGGAAACAACTGTTAAAGGTAAATTAGGGAATTCAATACCAACAGAAAAAGAACAAATGAAGAGATGGGCTGAGCACTTCATGGAGGTGCTAAACAGACCACCACCAACAGTAACACCTGATTTTAATAATGAAACATCCACAACCACCTTGCCAATAACTTGCGATGAATTCACGCTGGACGAGATCAAACAAGCCGTTAAAAGATTAAAAAATTTTAAAGCTGCTGGAGTTGACGAAATTTCAGGGGAAAGGATTAAAGCAGTTAATGACAACAACCTCTTGAGAATTTTAGATATTATAAATGAAGTATGGAGAGAAGAACAACCACCACAACAATGGAAAGACAGTATTATTGTAAAGTTACCGAAGAAAGGTGATCTATCAGACTGTAATAACTGGCGTGGTATATCTCTATTATCAGTACCTGGAAAATTATTATGTTGCATGATGTTAGAAAGACTTAAATTGCATGCTGACGAAAAGATCAGAGAAGAACAAGCGGGTTTCAGGCCGAAACGATCATGTATTGATCAAATATCCACACTAAGAACAATTATAGAAGAATCAGTGGAAAGGCAATCGCCACTTATTATCACCTTCGTCGATTTTCAAAAAGCCTTTGATAGTCTACACCGCCCATCATTGTGGAAGATACTTACAATCTATGGTTTTCCAACAAAATATGTGAATATAATCAAAGCGCTATATGACAATGCAAGATGTTGTGTTAGAACAAATAAAGGGAATACAGAATGGTTTTCAGTAGAAACAGGGGTGAAACAAGGCTGTATTATGTCACCACTACTTTTTGGAATAGCTATTGATTGGGTTATGAGAAACTATACCCACAATGAACAATTGGGTATAAAATGGACAAATGGAAAATTCCTGGGGGGACCTGGATTTCGCAGATGATGTAGCATTCTTAAGTTCAACACCAAGACAATCCCAAGAAGCAATAAATAATTTGTGTCATCTCTCGGTTAAAATTGGTCTCCAAATAAATGCCTCTAAAACTAAAGCTATGAACTTTTCTAACGAGACCTTTGATATCATCTTGAACGGGGAAAAAAACTACAGAAAGTTGAAAGTTTCAATTATTTAGGCAGTAAAATGACTCAGGATGGTGACACAACAAGAGAAATCCATACTAGAATTGCTTTGGCAGCTAGCGCCTTCAATAGATTATCTAACATTTGGAAATTACGATCATTGAATATACATACCAAGCTTCGTCTGTTTAATTCAAATGTTATCTCAGTGTTAACATACGGCTGTGAGAGTTGGAAAATAACAAAATCATTGGAGAACAAGCTGAATACATTCGAGAACAAATGTCCTAGAAAACTCATGAACATCAGTTGGAAAGAATTCAAGACTAATCGACAAATAAGAGAAGACTCTAGGCAGAAATATGTCTCCGACTATATAAGGAAAAGACGATGGTCATATATCGGTCATGTCCTACGAATGCAAAACAACAGAATACCACTACAGGCGCTCACTTGGGTTCCTGAGGGTAAGCGGAAAAAAGGAAGACCAAAAGAAACACTCAGAAGAACAATAATAAGAGAAGGAAGAACGTTGGGCCTAAATAATGTGCAAGAGCTAAGAGGAGTGGCGTCACAACGAACAACCTGGAGAGCACTGGTTTCTGCCTTATGCGCCGTGTTTGGCGCTTAAAGAATTTATTATTTATTATTATTATTCTATGCAAGCACCCATTTATGAAAGTCTGTAGCTTTTTGATAGTTGTCTTTGTTGTTCTCCATGTCTCAGAGCCATACAATAGGACTGACTTCACACCCAAGCTGAAGATTCTTATTTTCGTGTTGGATCCGATTTCTCTTGATCTCCATATACGTATTTCCCAATGCAATGAAAGCCCCCCCCCCCTTGCTTTTGATATCACTGTCTGTCCCTCCAACTTTGACTATATTGCTGCCAAGATATGTGTACGATTCTACATCTTGTATTGGTGCTTCTTCAAGTTCAACCCTGTTATCATTACCTGCATTTATTCTCATTATCTTTGTCTTTTCCCTGTGTATTTTCAGACCCAATTGCTGTGACCTCTCATTGAGTGTTTTCAATTTGTCCTGCATCTGATTACGGTTATGGGTCAGAAGAGCTAAGTCATCAGCAAAATCAAGATCATTCAACTGCCCAGTCAGTCCACTGGATTCCATTTCTGTTATGTGCCGTCGATGTTCCCGCAACCCAGTCTATTGCTAGCAAGAAAAGAAATGGAGACAAGAGGCATCCCTGTCGCACTCCTGTTCTTATCCCAAACGGTTCCGTAAGCTGTCCCTCACAAAGAACTCTGCATGTCATGTCTTCATATGTTTTCTTTATTAAATCAATGATCTTCAGGGGAACTTCACAATGCCTCATCAACCTCCAAAGTGACCCTCTGTCCACACTGTCAAACGCTCTCTCGCAGTCCACAAATCCGATGTACAGTGGTGAACTCCACTCCAGACCCTGTTCAACCACTATTCTCAAAGTGGCCATCTGGCCTGCACAGGATCTGTCCCGTCGAAAACCTGCCCATTCATCTCTCAGTCTCCTGTCCATGGACTCTTCCAATCCCCCAAGGACAATCCTGTTTAACACCTTTCCTGGCACTGAAAGCAACATCATTCCTCTATAATTTGTGCACTGCTGTAAATTTCCCCTCCCAGGCAACCTAACCAGATATCCCTCATTCCATTCTGCTGGTATCTCTTCCTTTTCCCAGACTTTACCAAGTAATTTATATAACATCTCTGTAGCCATGTCGATATCTGCTTTGATGGCCTCTGCTGGAATGCCATCAGGTCCAGACGCTTTTCCATCTCTTAGAAGCTTTATGGCTTTCTTTATTTCTTCTTTCGTTGGTCTTTCACCGTTAATTTGTAGCTCTTCTTCTGCTGGCTGGATGTCCGGGGGGTTTTGTGGAGCTGGTCTATTGAGAAGGTCCTCAAAATAAGAAAAACAAAAGTAGTGACCAGTAATGAAGAGAGGAAAACATAAATATTGTGATGCATCTGTAAATTGTGTCCTGCTTTAAAAAATACCTAGTGGCAGGGATTACATATGACTGATCCATAATACTAACAAAAACAGCACAAACATCAGTGGTCCCAGCAAAACTTAGATCAGTATTATCCGGATTATTTCTATCAACCAGACTTAAAGCTCATATCATTATTTTCCTTTTTGCAGTTAGTCCCCTTGCAGGAAACCTGCTTCATGGAGCCACCACTGCAGTTAGTTCCCTTGCAGGAAACCTGCTTCATGGAGCCACCACTGCAGTTAGTTCCCTTGCAGGAAACGTTAGTTGGCTTGCAGGAAACCTGCTTCGTGGAGCCACCACTGCAGCTAGTTCCCTTGCAGGAAACCTGCTTCATGGAGCCACCACTGCAGTTAGTTTCCTTGCAGGAAACGTTAGTTGGCTTGCAGGAAACCTGCTTCATGGAGCCACCACTGCAGTTAGTTCCCTTGCAGGAAACCTGCTTCATGGAGCCACCACTGCAGTTAGTTCCCTTGCAGGAAACCTGCTTCATGGAGCCACCACTGCAGTTAGTTCCCTTGCAGGAAACGTTAGTTGGCTTGCAGGAAACCTGCTTCGTGGAGCCACCACTGCAGCTAGTTCCCTTGCAGGAAACGTTAGTTGGCTTGCAGGAAACCTGCTTCATGGAGCCACCACTGCAGTTCCCTTGCAGGAAACTTGCTTCATGGAGCCACCACTGCAGTTAGTTCCCTTGCAGGAAACGTTAGTTTTCTTGCAGGAAACCTGCTTCATGGAGCCACCACTGCAGTTAGTTTCCTTGCAGGGAACCTGCTTCAAGCATTCATGTTGTTTCTGTAGCAGCTTGTTTTCACGATGAGGTCATCAGCCTCATGTGACAGCTCCACTCCATTACACCATCCTTCTGTAAGAATTATATCACAACAGACTCAGTGATGTATGTGAAATGTGTTTAATTTCTGAAATAGGCATCTTAAAATACTGCTTTTGATGATGGCCCTGTGAAATGATATTTTAAAATGAGTAATTATCTTTAATTGGAATGAATAACTCTAACCATGTTTGTAATATAGAATTTTCTTGATAAATCATAGCTCTTTATGTTTTTTCATTTGCACATATGTATGATGTAATAGTCACATTTTTATTGTTTTCCCAAATTATTTTTTATTTATTTTTCATTTACTTGTGTTCATTTTGTCTGATGTTGGCTTGCTGTTTTGATAATCCTATATTTTAATCAAAATATTTTTCTAATTAAAAATACATTATCTGGTGGCATGGAGCATTCTATAGGAAGTAGAAACTTAACAGTTGATCAGTGAATGCATTGATTTTAACTAAAACCTTTTTTAGTGTGAAAATAGATTCTAACTATCAAAATTACTGGTTTGAAATGCTAACATCATTTTCATCACTTCCCTTTTTGCTCCCCACGATGCATGGATTCTACACTGAAGTTGATCCTCTTGTGAGAAACCTGCACCAAAGCATTTATGTGCTCTTGTATTTGATGGCTGCAGTAACAGTTTTTGTACATGATGAGTTTGCTAGCCCCTTACACAACCTCATATTTGTCTCTTACAACTTGTCTGAGGTAGCTGTAGTTATATCCTTCCTTTTTCTCCGCAGAGACCTCGCAGAATTGCATGAGGCTAGCACCTGTATTTTATTTTATTTTTTTCAACATAACTGATGGATTGATCCCATTATGTTTGACTGCAAATGTGCATTGAGATTATATTAATATAAAGTATCCTGCGCAGGATTTAGGCTGTGCCAGGATTCAGCAGTAGTTACGAAGATTAGACTTCTGTTACTATGGTTTTTGTTGTTATAAAGTCTTTGTAGTATGTTTGAAGATATCAGATACATTCCATAATAATATATATTTTAGAAATGAATATATTCAAATAACAATTTACAATGGAATTCATCAAATGCTCTACACTGTCATTATTCTGTTGTGGAGTAATCTAATTAGAAGGAAGTACTGCACCTTTTTTGGGGCATGTTATGAGGAGAAAGTTTGAATATATTGTGACAACAGCAAAATTGAAGGAAAAAGATGTAGAGGTTAACAAAGAGAAAACATATTGGACAGTTTGGTATCATAGCATGGACAGGAGTCAATAACAGAATTGATTAGCAGTGCTAGAGGCAGGAAGTTGTGGAGGGACATGATCACCTTGGCCATAGGGCATGTGTTTGAAGGAGTAGTAGTAACACAAACAGGAATAAGCGGTTGAAAGAAAATAAATAGGGGATACTTCATGGAAACGGAAGTCCTGGAAAATGTATGTATATATGAATAAAGATATTACAATAAGGTAACATAATTAGTATTTTGTACATAAAGACATAACACTGTTGAAAACTGGAATAGAAGAAATGTTGAAGACAAACTAGGAAGAGGATGGCAGTTCTATACATAGAAAGGAAACATCAAGAGATGGACAGAAGATAAGTCTGTCAGTGTGTACCATCAAGGCTGGAGATAGAAGATAAGTCTGTCAGAGTGTACTGTCAAGGCTGGAGACAAGATAGTATGTCAGAGTGTACCATCAAGGCAGGAAACAGAAGATAGTATGTCAGAGTGTACCATCAAGGCAGGAAACAGAAGATAGTATGTTAGAGTGTGTCATCAAGGCTGGAGACAGAAGATATGTCTGTCAGTGTACCATCAAGGCTGGAGGCAAGATAGTATGTCAGAGTGTACCATCAAGGCTGGAGACAGAAGATAGTATGTTAGAGTGTACCATCAAGGCTGGAGATAGAAGATAAGTCTGTCAGAGT
The DNA here is from genome assembly GCA_024509875.1 of Oreohelix idahoensis. Taxonomy (NCBI): domain Eukaryota; kingdom Metazoa; phylum Mollusca; class Gastropoda; order Stylommatophora; family Oreohelicidae; genus Oreohelix; species Oreohelix idahoensis. The sequence continues at coordinate 59,565 of JAMPIV010016691.1, forward strand.
GTACCATCAAGGCTGGAGACAGAAGATAGTATGTCAGAGTGTACCATCAAGGCTGGAGACAGAAGATATGTCTGTCAGTGTACCATCAAGGCTGGAGGCAAGATAGTATGTCAGAGTGTACCATCAAGGCTGGAGACAGAAGATAGTATGTTAGAGTGTAGTGTATCATCAAGGCTGGAGACAGAAGATAGTATGTCAGAGTGTACCATCAAGGCTGGAGATAAGATAGTATGTCAGAGTGTACCATCAAGGCTGGAGGCAAGATAGTATGTCAGAGTGTACCATCAAGGCTGGAGACAGAAGATAGTATGTTAGAGTGTAGTGTATCATCAAGGCTGGAGACAGAAGATAGTATGTCAGAGTGTACCATCAAGGCTGGAGATAGATAGTATGTCAGAGTGTATCATCAAGGCTGAAGACAGAAGATATTATGTTAGAGTGTAGTGTATCATCAACGCTGGAGACAAGATAGTATGTCAGAGTGTACCATCAAGGCTGAAGACAGAAGATATTATGTTAGAGTGTAGTGTATCATCAAGGCTGGAGACAGAAAAGCTGGAAATCCAATATATGCAACCTTTAATGTGGAGACAGCACTTGATCTAATGTGATCTAAATTTCTTATCTGTTTGCAGGAAACAAAATTTATTTTTAAGCCAATACAACTCTTGTAATAGGAGTAAAAATATAGATTATCAAAACATTTATTTACCATAGTGTTCTAATGTAGTTCGTTCTGCTGTTATCTGATAAGTGGTACATCAGTGCAAAATCATATCTGTAAGTTATCAGTGGTGTTTGTCATTGCATGTTGACATAAATGAATAACCTTTGATCAGCTTTTCTGATTTGAAGGTGTAACTTATTCTTTGAATACTGAACATTTTAGATATGTGTCTACACACATGACTGTTTGGGTTAATGAAAATAGATGAGGTACACCCTACTAGGACAAAGGACAAAGAAATTGCTTGCAAGCAGGTCACAAGGTCTTAATCAGAGACAGATGAATAAAAGCTGTAGAGAAAATAAAGTGAGAACCGTGCTAAATGCATACAAAATAAATGAAAGTGGAACAATTGTAAATGGAAAATGCCATAGTCGCTATGATTAATGGGAGCACTGTTGCCAGACTGGAAAATATCTGAAGAACACTAGTCGCTCTGGAAAAAACTCAGTAAATGCAACTCAGTGAAATTGTGATGCAGCAGTGGACTGATCATGTTAGGTGTAACGGAACAAAATTTCTTAGCCGCAAGGTGTGATGGTCGGAGATGCCATGATGATGTCAGAAACAAATAAGTTTGGATGACATTTACATGTAAATCAAAATAATACTTTTATAATGTGCAGTTTTGTGCTGTCATTTACGTAAACTAAAAAATAGTGGAGGCTTATTTTTATTTCAATCTTTGCATAATTCACCTCACATTCGTGGTCTGTGCTGTTGTCTATAATGGATCAGTCCAGGAATGTATAACTAATCTGCATGTAGTGTGAGCTGCATGTGTTTTGTGACTGCTGTTGAATTTTGCAGGAAAGTGAGATCACTAGAGGCTGAAGTCCATACCCTAACCAATAACCTTAAATCATTAGAGCGATGTGAGGAAAAGGTAAGAGCCACTTTAGCAATAGCTCTGATTATTCTGTACCCGTAATGTTCTGTCATACTTAACACATTCCCTGCTGCCTGGCAACTCTGTTTAGCAGCCTTTACCAACATCCTGCAACATGGACACGGTTTGTTGTTTCAGTGTAAAGTTTTGATGCTGTGTTGAAAGCAGAAGTGAAGGCAGTAGGGAATAGTTCAGACTGATGAATCCAACAACTCAGCGTGGCTTATTAATTTGTTACATTTAGAAGTCCCCAGTGATTTTAGTTTTGGCTCAGCTAAAACATTTTTATTTGACAATAAGGCCAATTTTTAATAGAATCCAAAGTAGATTTCTATTTCCATATAGAAATCTTGTTCGAGTTATTGATGACCAGCTGAGTTGAAAGTCATCAGTTGGCGATTGCTGGACGTTAACTTGTCAAGCTTTTCTGATTTCAAAAACTGCAGACCACCCCGGCCCACTCACAGTAGGCTGGTTGGACAGAGTTGGGTTGCTGTGTGCCCACTGGCAGATCTTCACCATTCTCTTCTTTGACTTGTTCGCATGGCGATGTAGAATTGTGCGCCTGCTCTATCTATTGTGGCCGGACTAATATATAAAGTCAGTACCTTTTCACGTTTGTTGGAAAAATCTGGTCTTGCTTGCTCTAACTCCCGTCTGACCCAAGTAGCAGCTTTGAATCACTTGCTGAAAAATGAAAGGCCCCCACCCCGCGCCCGCTGTTGTGAGTTCTTACAATAGAACATCAATTATTAAGTGAAGAAAAGATTTACATTTCTTTTTCTTTGTTTTTAAAATTATGTCCTGTCATTCTTATGAGGTGGGAGGTGTAAATAGTCGATCTTTAAATGAAGTAGCGACTTCCTGACAAATACAGTTGTGTAAAAGCTGCTGCTAGTGGTTATAATGGCATGGATGACAGCTAGGCTGAGGAATGCTCAAACAGCCACTGGAGTCAATACAGAAGCTTTGTTTTCTTCTTCCCTTTCCAGCAAAGTGTGGGAGCTTGATGAGGAACTTCATGTAGTGGGTAACAATATCAAAACCCTGTCCATCCAAAATGATCAGGTAAGCCAGATCCTCAAGTGGGGCAGGTCTGCGGTTTTTTCTGCCAGCATTCGTTGTATAATTTTACTTGCTCTGTTCTTGCAGGAAGATCCTTGAATTGGAAGAGGAGTTGAAAGTCGTGGGCAACAATATGAAATCTTTGGAAATCAGTGAACAAGAGGTAGACTTGCAAGAGTCTCATTTCCTCCTGGAAACCTGCATGGTGTCCGTCAGTTCGTGGCATTGTTAATTTAATTTTAAATTTATTTTCTAAAATGCCAAGGCTTCAGATGAGAAAGATCATATCATGCATGCCATAACTTCAGAGAGCCCAAAATATTCATTTTATTCCCTGGATCCCTTATCCTACTAGCATAATTTTACCCAAGAGCAATTTGCTGACATATGATTGGATTATTTGTAGACTAGAACCTGTACAGTTTTCAAAGTCTCACCTGTCTCCAGCATTAAGTTGACTCGCATCTCTTTAGATGTTGAATGGTGTTTCCTCCATTCTATCACATCACTGATACGTGATCTGTAAACAGTAGATACCATTTCGGAATTTCAGTTAATATAGTTACGAAACCATTGTTATCAGTTCAACAGTTATCTCTGAATTTGTTTTCCCTCTTATTCTGCAAACAGGAGTTTTACTTGGTTCGCATTTCATTAAATTTCTATTTGATTAGTTGCACCAGTTTTCCATTGGATTTTTATTAATATTCACAGTGTTTGGGCTATGGTTTCAGTTGTATTAAATCTGATACAGGCTTGAACATCGCACTATTTCCCTGCTTGGGTTTTGTTGAGTCCCACATGGGTGGGTGGTATTCCCATAAAGTAACCGGCCTTAGTTCTTCCAGTATAGTCTTATTGAGATGTAAATTATTATTGAATATTAATCACTTTTCACACACACACACACACACACACATAGATGTTATATACATACAGTGGTCAGTGGATTCAACTAAGAGCTTAGAACACAATTACTGGCTACAACCTTAATTGAAAGGTCAGAATCCTAGAGCAACTGTAACAGTAGAATGGCATGGACACCTGATAAAATGTGACCTTAAAAGATGAGATTCTCAAATGCCATCATTTTAATAAAACATGGACCATACAGTACTTCACCAGGGCAAATTCAACTTCATTGGGTAATACATGTGCAACAGTTGGCAGGGTTAAACCAATACTGTACTGGTTATTTTTATTTGTTATTTCAACTCTTTTTTTTGTTTTCATCTGTATTTTTTTTTTAAATTCTATTCTTGTAGTATTCTTTTAATGTTTATCTCACTAAGTCCTGTACACTTCCAACAGGCATTTTTAAAGTTTAAATCTCTTTCAAAAGATTCTTGCAAATTTAAAAAAAAAAATTTTTTTTGGTTACATTTGCATAGTACCTTCATTTCTTGCCAATTTTTTCCTTTGTTTTATGTTGTTGATTTTTTATATTTTGTTTAATTTATCAAAAACACAAGCAGAAACTGACAGGCTATGGTGAATTTTTGTTTCATTCTTTGAGCTCTTCATTATTATACATGTTTCAGGGAGTCTGGTGATGTTTTGACGAATGAAAACTTATGAAGGGATGTAGATGACATTAGTTGTAGTGTAGTCTTTTCTTCACAAACGTGTAAGAGAAATTGTTGAAGAAAGTCATGTGTAGAGACTTGAGTTTTACTTGTCATAGAAAGAATATTCATTTTGATGTCCATTTTACTTGATCAAAGCATAAAGTTGGTCAGTGCATGCCAACATATTTTGGGCACTCAGGAGGTTATTTAATAAACATAACATGAAATATGTGAAGAGTCATTCCATCAACTAACATGCCTGGAAGCCTTGAGTTTAAATCTTTAGTCAGCTGTCCATCCTGCATGTAACAATTCCTCCATCCATTTTTTTGTTGAATTTCACTCAACGCAGGTTGCTTTTATTGCGCATTGAATTTCTTCCTCACACTTTTCATCTTGTGTGGTTTTTTTTTTTTTTTTTTAATGTAGTTTAGAAAAGCAGAAATGTCTTAACTCACAGTAGCATTTGTTTAGAGATCTCTAGTCTGTCTGATTTTACTTTACGTCAGATATTTAATAAACTATCGTAGTTTTTTTTAGATTTAATACGCAGTGATTTCTTTCAGTTGTACGTTATAGAAATGTCACTCTTGCATACTAGTAGCAGGCTGTTAAGAATTGTAACATATATCTGTGTGCTTAGACATGTGCTTAGAGCGTACATGAGAGCTTGTTTCATGCTCCTGTTAAACTAACAAGCATGCGATAAGTTTGTTAGCCGACAGCCAAAAGTTAAATTAATGTTAGCAATGCACATGCTGTTAGACATGTAATGTTTTCTTATAGTTCTTTGGAAAGAACAACACGTAAAGAGTGGCTTAAAAGAATTCTTTTTTTTTCAATAGTTTTTTCCTTCCTTCTGTATTGTGAAAATTGGATTCTCTTAGGATTCAGAGTTCAAACTTATTTAAATGAGTTAGGTATCTTGGTTTGAAAACATATAAGTTACCGATGCTGTCCAGTGTTTGTTCCATCACATCTGTGCTATTATTTCCTGTGTGTCTGACATTAACACTAGTACTTTCTTTCGTGATTCAGCTCACTTTCAGTCTGTAGATTATTTTATGAAAATCTTCACATATTTCTCCTGAAGCAAATTGTTAAGATAGGTGACAAAGAGGATTAAATGTAATGTGCCGTTTTAAAATCTCAACAGAATCTTTACATCCCTTCAAAGTTATTCAGAAATGGTTAAGAGATTATTATTTTTGCCTATTGTTTACTTGGCTATCTGTGTTAATCCAAGGCCAAAGTCTAAATATGCAATTACAAATCAGTTATATCTCGCACTTAAATCTAATTTAGTGTGTTCATGTATTTTTCTAAATGCTGTAAAATCAACTTCAATTTGGTGAAACAAAAATCCTCAGCACCAGGACTTATTACATTTTGTCCCCCCCAAAACTCAGCTTGTCTATAATTAAACACACCAGTAAATTAAAAACTTTTGGAAAGCATCTACCTTATCACAGTGTGACTTATCTACCTTATCACGGTGTGACTTATCTACCTTATCACGGTGTGACTTAAAACAGGATCCTCAAAACCGTTTAACATTGGCGGCTTCTGCTTACATCATCACACTTTTTAGGAAGAAATTTGTGAATGATTTGATGTGGCTAATCTTTTTTTTTTTTTTTTTTTTTTTTTTTTTGAGAAGACGGTGACCATTTGTAAATTGTGGTTGCTAACTGTTATAATTTTGCTCTGCTGTCAACATTTTAAAGCATTGAGCATGGTTGTAGCCACTCAGCAAATGTTTGTGATCTTGTATTATTTGTTTCTTTATGCTTCGTCATTGTGCTGAAAAATGTGTACTTGAATATAAACATTTTGAAACTTCACTTCTGCTTAGCAGTATTTTTCTGCAGTCAGAGTTATTCAAGGTTTTCTTACATGAAGAAGGAACTCTAGCAGTAACATTCTGCATTACAAAGAGATTCCCTTAGAACTCATATTTTTTTAGCAATAACGCAGTGCATAAAGAGCACAGTCACATACCCATTTACAGCTGGTTAGACTGGAGTGTGATGCTACATTGTTTAGATCCTGGAACACATACATTTTGCCACCATACGGTCAGTGTTCTAACCGCATAACTGGGTGATAAGATGACTGAATAACATCCATTACAGTTAGTCTTGGTTTTCATTACTTTATTTAAAGTATTTTCAACGTTTATGGTTATGAAAATAATTTCAGACTGGTTGTATCAGGTAATATGTACTGATCACTTTTACTGTTGCTTCCTTCAACCACACAGGCCTCCCAGAGAGAGGATAGCTACGAGGAGACAATCCGTGACCTGACACAGAGGCTCAAGGATGTGAGTATCTTGTCCTGCATGATGCTGAGTTGCTTTGTAATATGTACAGTTACAGGCTGAGTGTAAAATTTTTTTGTTTTTTTTAATTCTGTTTGCAAATGCATATGAAAAGAAGAAAAATGCTACCAAATGAATTTTATGTATGTTACAGTTGTTTGAGAACTGAAGTAACCAATTTTGACTTTATGTGAGTATGGTTCAGACCAACTAGCTGTAAATTGCTCTGCTTTTCATTTGGATTTTATTACAGTAGCTGTTACCAGGCTTTGGCTGTTGCATTCTGCACAACGCTCAGTCTTACATTTCTTTCTCTGATTATCTGTCTGTTTTCTTCTTCCAATTTACTTTGATTACAACTACTTTTGGTGCATATATAATGTTTCTTAAGTACTAATTTAACTTTCTTTTTCCAGGAAAAAAGTAATGATTTATCATTATACCATTGCAATTATCAAAATACAATACTGTTACAACACTTTTTAAATTATGATCTTTTTAATCCTGTAATAGTTTATTCCTTTTTGGTAAAATTATTTCAGGAATGATATGTCTTTGTTTACACCTTTTGGTTCTGACTTTGTTGCTATTAGTTAGCAAAGTTGTGGGTTTATCTCATTTTTTTATTTTAGTTATTTCACCAAGAAGTAACATTCTATTTTGCAGTTTGTCTTGCTGTATACTATTTAATTGTCATCATATGACTTGTTCGTTTGTATATGAATTTCTCACTGTTTCTTTGTTCTCTGTCCTGGCTATATTACTCAGGCTGAAAACCGTGCCACTGAGGCAGAGCGTACGGTATCCAAACTACAGAAAGAGGTGGACAGATTGGAAGGTAGACCTTGCTCGAAGTTGGCTGTATTATATCACAGCTTGCCCGCCTGCGTGTTTGCATATTGTTCTCAAAACTGTGCATGACTTTCCTGGTGTCCTTGAGGGACCCTGAGAATGACTACATTATTCAGTCATTTTCTTCATAACAGATATTTTTTTTTTAAAACTATCTCGTCAGAAACTGACAGCCTTTTCTTTTAGGATAAAAAAAGCAGATTATACCAGCAAAAATGTGAAAACTCACTTTTAATAAAATAAGTTTATAGGAAGAAAATAGATTCATAGAAACATGATACAGCATCTGATAATAATAAATGTTATATTCAGTAATCTAGTGCGCTGTTACTCTTGGTGATGCCATTAAAAAAGGATACTTGTGGGACTGATATTTGGTAATCACAGATGCATGCATTAATTGCAACATTTATTTATATTATTACATATTTTTTTAAGGAATTATTTACATTAGGAACCTACATTGGTTTGGCAGAAATGAAAGCGATCCAAAAAAATGTACATGTACATGTACACTTATCTTCTAATTCCTTTTCCCGCTCCTTATTGTGCAGCAGGCCCCTTTTATGGAAGTCATAGCATTCATATGCTCATGGCAGCAGTGGATTCTGTAGCAATTTGTTATACATCATTACGTTGCCAACCCCATGCACAAGCCTTATGTTGGTCACCTCATATGTCTTGCCTGAGGGAGCAGTTATCATATTATGTGTCCCTTTGGTGACTAATGGGAACTGTACGTACAACAATAAATCATCCATATTAATATGCATAGGTGAATTCCTCTGTTGAGAACTGCCAATGAAATCTGATATTTGAAAGAGCAAAATGTTCTCCATCATTTTAATTTGCTACTTTAAAGAACATACATAAATGCCCAAACAAATTCTTGTTTTGGTTTAATTTTTTCTCCTTCACGTCACTGGTTGTGTATTATATGGTCGAAGATTTAAAATGAATACTTGATATGCCATCGGTAACAACGCTTGTTTTTTTTTAATTGTTCACATGAACTTGCTTTTCTCCCACTCCACTCTGCAAATATGGAATAGGATTTTTTTTATTTAAGCACCGGGTTTTCCTTTTTCATTTTCTTCTTTGTTTTTCAAATAATAAGAAAATAACACTATATCTACCAAGTCACATATCAGATACTTTTCAGAGTTTTGCATTTAGGGACATCATGTGTATTGTCATACACAGCAGTACTATCAAATATATGGGGAACTGTTCAGTTTCTGATTCAAGTTAACTGCTTTGTTTTTCATCCAGCTGAAATGTATTTGATGGCTAAAAAATGGTTGAGGCTGTGTAATGCATGAATGAAATAACTGAATATTTTTTGACAGATCTATACAGGTAACCTGGCAGATACCAAAGGACCTGTCCTACCTTGCTGCATTTAATGACCAAGTCTTTCCCACTTAACATTGCTATGCTGGCCCAGAGAATTTGTATCAATTTTAATTTAACCTACATGGTACAAGTAAGCTATTTAGCTGTTTTGTATCAAACTTTATACCAGTTTTACTGTTAGTACCTATGCTTTGTCAAAGCTGAGCTCTCCTTACAGATTTTAAATTCTGTTAACCAGGTGTGATAGATAATTAAAAACAAACAGCTGCTGTATTCTCTTTCAAAGGTTTTCCTTTTGTTAGAAAAACAGTATCACATGTTTCCTTTTTCGTCCTTTAAAGAGCATGGAGCTACCACTACAGCTGGTCTCATTGCAGGAAGCTTGCGTCAAAATATTCATGTGCACTTGCAACAGTGGTTTCTATAGCGATTGTTTAACTTATGGGCTTGCCAGCCGCATGCACAACCTCATATTAGTCACGTCTTATGACTTGCTTGAGGTGGCAGTAGTCCTCAGAGACTCCCTGGAACTACATAGGGTTGTCACAAACTAAAGTACCCCATATAAGATGCTGCCATAGGTGAGTGATGTGTTGGAGACTTCACTATACTGGGCCAGCTTATATGAGTTGGGGGTCACCAGTTCCCTTCCTTGCAGCCTTTGCCTTCCCTAGCTGAAGAGCAGAGTCAGGTGTACATTTATAGCTGTGTAGACTGGAGCGTGGCGCAGCCGGGTTTCAATACCAGAACCTGGTAATTTTTCTGTGTGAGGCAAGCGCTCAAATTGCTTAGCCAGCCTGACTACCTAAATTGAAGGCAGTATTATGTAATACTAAATTGGCTTATTGTATGAGTTTTGAACTGCTAAATACATCAATAGATGTAAAAGGAATAAAAATGTAGGAACTGCGAAGAAGAAAGAAAACAAAATTGATGCAAATTCTGTGAAGGGCTGGCTCACAATATATTTCTGCTTGTACTCATACTCATAAGCAGAGTTTGTGGCATGGCTTGTTTCCCTAACTAAATCACTGACCGCATGCGTTCCCTCCCTGTATCCAGGCAGAATCAAGAGCAGAACTTTCTGAAAGAGAAGTTGTCGCACTACAAAAAACATTAGAAAGAATGGAAGGTAATATTTTGGCATAATCTGCAACGGACATGAAACTTTTTTTTTTTTTTTTTTTTTTTTTTTTTTTTTTTTAGTAATTTATTTATTTGGATATAAAAATTCATAAATATAAATTTTATAGCTAATAAATGTGTTTCAAAGCGATTTACCTGTGTGGATCCTGTCTTCTTATTTAGGAAAGCAAAGAATATAACAATACTGTCCTACAAGGCATGTTGTGTAGGTTAATTATAGAAGGAAGGTTAGGCAGCAAAGCCAAACAGATTATTGAGTGCCCCAATCCTTCAGGTTACACTGTAAGGTTAAGGCAGACAACAGCAGCCTTGAAAAATACTATTACAGAAATTGTAGACAGTGCATAAAAAACCTTCAACTCGAGTTCAGAAGAATCCTCTCAAGAGAGGCCCATGACATGACCTGATAAAAAAAATGCTACGTGCTAGAAGTCATTCCACGGACAAATCTGGTGGCAAAAGCCAAGATAGAGAGATGGAATGGGAGGACACAATATGAAACTGAAAAACAGCACAGGTAGTCATGGCATTTAGATCATACAATAGATCAGGTCAGAACTGAATTTGAGATGATCATGGAGAAAACCATTGTTAACCCTGGTTTATGATCCAAAAATCATTCCAGAGCACTGGAACCTTGCAACAGAAAGTCTAGGACTAAAAGGAAAAACTGCAGACTGAGTGGAGAGCCGATTTATTTTTTTTTTTAAATGAAGAAGAACACCAGACTATCAGGAAAATCCACATTGAAAACTTGACTGAAGAAGCCAAGATGACTGCATAGCAAGAGTCTTGAAGACACTACAATATTGCTAGAACCAGAAACAAAATTAGTATACACTAGAGGAAGACACGACAAAACATCAGTAATGAAGAGCAACTGTGGGACAGATGAATGGAATGTGTTTTTGGGAAATTCTAAAAATGAACCTTCTGATAAAACATCATCATAGAGCCAGTGGAAGAATTTAAAAATGTAAATATGCACCCAGCCACTAGTAAGGTGATCAAGCAGGGTTTTTGTTTAACTAGGGCTGCTGAGCTTCTCGCTCTTTTGCAGCCAATACCAAGTTGAAGACTCCTTGGTATTATCTACACTGTAGATCTAGGCTTTTCCTGTGGCTTTTCTGCCATTCCGAAACGTGTTGAGTTGAAGTCATGAGCTCCAGTTTCTCCAGCTTACTTGCATTTAAAGGATCATCACATCTGGTCCCAAGCTAGGAGTAAGAAGTGTGTGGCATACTGTGCATTCCCCACCATCCAAGGGGGCTCTCCAACTATGCAGAGCTAAAATACTGTACTCTGGTTCTGGGCTCTCCCAAGGAATTGTCACGTCCTGCACAGAGCCACTTCTCAGCTTCCCCTACTTATTACTGGGTCCACAGTGAGATCCTTCTGCATGCAGTCAACCAAGTCAAAGACTTACGCCTAGGGCTCAAGTGACTTCTCCAAGCTTAATGTGCAATGCTGGGTTCTCAACAAGTTTCACCACAGGGGGAATCCCTGGAAGTGTGTGGATGATTTCAAGAGTCAATGAGGATGTAATTAGCCTCACAGACATAGGTTCACTTCCACGTACATATATTGTGCATAGCTGGTGGTCATATAAGGATGACTCCAGATATGCCTCCATGCATAAGCAGGGTTGTAGAGTAGGAGATATTTCTTGGTAGAGTTGGAGTTGGAATTTTGAATCTGGCTTTAAAATTGATGGCTTGAGGAATCTTTTTTCACAACTTTTCAACTTCTATGGTAGTGCATGTGAAAGATATTTTGACCCATATCACACCAAAAAAAGTTCTAAATATATGGAGAAGTCTGAACCAAGTAGAATTGCAGAAGTGTGTTAAATTTTTTTTTTTTTTTTCAAGTTTGTTTGAATTATTATGTTTTTATTTGGCAGAGTTTCTTTCAGAAAAAAAAATTTTCTGAAATTTTCCAGTAAACTTACACAATCTGAATATGATTCCCAAAATTAGCTGTTAGTGTATTACTGTGAAGAGAAAAAAAATAAGAAACGACATTAGTAGTAAATTAACATATTGCTTTTATTTAATGATTGTGAAATTATTAAGTAAATTCATTTTTTTTTTTTGGTTAGGTAAAGAGTGCTTTAAATAGCTGAAAATACTGCTGTGACACTTAATGAGTGTGAGCAGTATGTAGCTCCAGTATGTTCACAGCACTGGCTTAGTTGCTTTACACCCATTAAAAAAGGGCTTCATCACTGTCACCATTTATTTACTTAATGAGGACGTAATTTGGTTGATCTCTTCATTTGTATCTAACCAGATTTATATGTCTTCCATCATTGGTTATATATTTTTGGTACATTTACGTTTTATTTTAATGCCTTGACTACAGAACATTATGTTTTCGCCATGTCTGTCTCATGTTTTCGCCATGTCTGTCAGCTTAAAAAAAAACATATGTTACATAAACTACCGCTCCCATAGGCATGTAAACATGCGCAGTTATGACTTTGTGTCTGCTTGACTTGTAGAACAACCATTAGTGACAGAATGAGCATGGTTTACCCAAACAAAACTTGACCTCTTAGAGACGTTATGATAATCCCAAATCTAACATTAATGCTAATGTAATTGACCTGTGAACTCTGAAATCATGTGTGAGTTGCATAACATACTGAACTAACGCATGTTTTGTTGCACGATTTTGCCCTGTGTTTGCAGACGAGCTAGAAAAGTCTCATGACCAGAATGTCAAGTTGAGAATGGAGATGGATCAATGCATCTTAGACCTGGAAAATCTCTAATGGGCATGACAGGTGGTATTCTGCATGTTTGTTTGTTTGTTTTGTCCCCCTACTAAATGCAGTGGTAATAGATGTTTATTCAACATCATCATCATTATGTTCCTTTGCACGCATTATGGAGCCACTGCTGCAGCTGGTCCCCTTACAGGAAACCTGCACAAATCAGTCATGTACTCTTGCAGCAGTGGTTTCTATGGCAGTTTGTTTTACATTATGAGGTTGCCAGCCGTCTGCACAACCTGATATTATTCCCCTTGGTTGGCATGTTTATTACATTATGCAAATTTATTATACTGTAAAAAAAAAATTCCAGTTAGACAATTAGTTTTAGAAACATGTAATTATAAAATGATTTTCTTTAGGGTTTTTATGGTGATGGGAAAGAGAAATATCTTGATGTGACATTAAATTGTTTCATTGGATTTCCTGTTATGTGGTTGATAAAATTACAGCCAGTTTAATATATTTACAGTCTCAACAATAAATATGAAATGAAATGAAGTCTACTTCATATTTTCTGTTCAGAGGAAACTGCAGAAGCATGGAAAGCTGAGGTTTTAATGGCAGTGTTTTACAAATAATACTTGAGAATAACTTGGGCAGACAGTGCAAGGGAAGCACAGAGGTCCCAGAACAGACAGGAATAATTGACATTAATCTTGGGGTCACGTGCATGGAGATAATTTTGGTCTTGCTTAACCCTTTACAGTCCACAGCCCTGCTAATATTTCAACGACCAAACGAAGGGACATAACTCTTTTTCTGAAATATTTCTTATATTTAAAAAATTATTTATACACTAATATTAGTTCAAATAACACAAAAACACATTTATTTGTACAGTAAAATTGACATACTTTAATACCTGTATATTTTAATGTCACATTTAAATGTTTTTCGCAGTTTTAAAAAAATTTAAAAACCAAAAAATTACTTTATGATAGTCTTGCGCTGGAAAGCTTTTATATACATTATTAACAGTTTTTCTTGAAAATTTGAATATCAAACAAAATACACTAACGATGAGAACACAATTTACAACCATAAACTGTCTAGAACTCTACATGTGTCCGTTTTTCCTTAATTCTTACAGCATTGAACACAACGGTTTTATTTTTCTGCTCACAAGTTTGACGGTTCATGCTTGTTAGATGTTAGTTTTAATTACGCTCACACTGAAACAACGTAACCAACCCTTTTCAGCTATATTGGTTTATTCATAAGTCCAACATCTGGTATAAATAAGAAGAAACAAATAATACGCCGCTGCTTATCAGACAAATGTTTAGGCCCTGGGAGCTCATAAATCTGGAATAATTCCATACAAGTAAATGTGCTTCTATATGTCCATTGTCTATAATTTTACTATCGTCGATAACTGGGCCATAGTCCACATCGGAAAAACACAGAAACGTAGATCTAATCCTTCAAAGTTCATTGAAAATCTCCTCCATGGCTTGAAAAACCATTTTTACACAGTGTCATTTAAAAAAAATCAACCACTCGACTTAGAAAAATGTGATCGATATCGAAATAAACTTTGAAACGGCCTCTATCCGACGGAAACATGCAAAATTTCGTGCGTGTGGGACTTCCGATGTCGCTTAGCAATGAAATAAGCAACCTGTTGCCGGGCGCTTTTGGGCGAATTGGACTGTACGATAAATGATAAAATACGGGCGCTTTTGGGCGAATTGGACTGTAAAGGGTTAATGCATTTAAAAAAAAAAATAAAGACGGACCACTAAAATCAGATTCTGCTGGGACATACAGCTAACCGTGGAGAACCTTGAAAATAATCTTTGAGATGGAGCTCTCGAATGAACAAAGGAGAGATGGAAACTATGATGAAAGCACATGACAGTGTTGGATGGAGAGTTGTGCTTGACTGGGAAATGATGAAAAAAGACCCAGGGCAAGGTTAGGCAGAAAGTTTTTGTGTTTGCCAAATGCTTCCCTGGGCATGATGAAGGCTGCTGCATGTGGTTATAACTCATTTATTTCTGTAAATCATAAATGTTTAGATAACTTAGTCGTGTTGGCTGATAGCAATTGGAAATATTGTGACTAATGTTTATCTTTTCATCTCAACAGATGAGTTGCTGGCAGAGAAAGAGAGGTACAAAGCTATTTCAGATGAGCTGGATTCTACATTTGCCGAACTGGCAGGCTACTGAGCCTAGTTTGCCTTTATCGACAGAGTTGATACAAGAGCTTCCTCATCATCTCGCTCATCTGTCACAGTTGACCTATTTGTATTCGTTTAGGCTCAGTTTGTTGCCGGATTTTATACCACCTTGGCAGCATTGTCCACTTTTAACTTATTGCAAACCCTCTTTTTCTGCCCATTTGGAGTTAATGTGTATAAGTAATCTAGTAAGACTTTTATCAATTTTATTTGTGTGCACAATGAGGAAAATTTGTGGGTTATCCTAAGACTACCAGGAAGACCAAATATATTGTAATTTCATGCTTGCACCTTTGGTGTACAGAGAATAACAGTGCTCCAATAGTTCAGATATGGCTACAGCATGGTGTTGGGAGCTCTTCATAGAAACCTTTGTTGAATGATTACCATGTGGTGCAGCACCATTGCTAGAACATTGTCATTGAGAAATATGCTCTCTTTTTTCACTTTTTCTATAATAATAGCTGTCCCCAGCTCAGATTTTTCACAATGCCATGCTTTAGCCACCTCACAAAGAATGTCAGTACACAAGATTGTGTCCTTTTTATAGTTTGTAGCTGATTACACGCCTTCAGTGTCTAATTGGACTGTGTGGTAGAAGTTATACATACCTGCGGCTGCCTTCAGAAATCTAGGCTTAGCCAGTTTGCGATGTACTTGTTAGATTATCGCTTCACTTAGGTGTTTAATGTGAATATGAGAAGGTAGCATTTTATTTCACGCTAGTCTTATCACATGTCTGAGCCCCTGGTATGCCACCACCTGCCGTTGAGACGACCAGGTACAGAGCTTATGAACACATCTACTTAAATTTAGAGCACTGTCAAGGACTGAGTTTGAAGTGCGAGTTTGATATTCCTCCAACAGAAAAGCCACCTGGTCCATCATCATCATATTAGGTTTTGTTTACTATCTGTATTTTTTTCATGCATTAGAAAATAAAATTTTAAAGAAAAAAAAAGTCACACGACATTCACTTGGAACATTGATATTTTTTCAGTAAATTCTGAAAATGTGAATGTAACAGGAGTATATATGCACACTATTTGACATCTGCATGAAAAAAATTATGGTACACCACAATAAAAGCTTATTAAATCTAAATATATTTATTTTTAAATTGTGATCGTTACTGTGTATTTAAGATTGTACCATATTTGTATCAGACGCTTGTCTGCTTTTTCTATTCTTATTTCTGTGGAAATAGCCATTAGAATAAAGCTGGTCTTCAGAATTGTTTCTCTCTGTACAAGAGCACGATTTTTGGAATAATTTAGAGATTACAGTTTGACAATTTTTGAATTGAACCTGTGGAAAAAAAAATTACATTCATGAATGCTGTAGATTATCTATGGCATATCGTACTTTCTGTAATAAACACAGAATTTTGGTATAAAAAGATAATCATGTTTTACAGCTGCTTTTTCTTTGTCTCTGCACAGTCATGTTACTGTTTTGTATTTTATGCAAACATAGTTGTGGTTTTTTTAAAACGGATTTTGCAAAAATACATGAAATAGTAATTCGCGGACATCATTAATGATTCAACATTAAAATCATTTATTCCCTCGCAGTTGTTTTCTAAAATTGTTTATTGAATGGATATCTCAAAACTCTGAATCAGATTTAAAAAGTATAGGTAATAACAGATACTGCTGTAGGGGAGTGAAATGTTGCAGACTTCACTATATTAGTTTTTTAAATGAGGTCGGGTGACCAGTTCCTGTCCTCTTTGCCTTTTGTTTTCACTAACCTCTCCACATGTAAGCCTACCTTGCCGTGGTTGGAGAGCTTGAGCGCCTCAATGATCCCGGGAGCTATGCCGGCGGGAGTTTTACTCCTGGCAGGGTCACCCAAGCCGGACAGGTCCTGGGTGAGGGGCCAGACTAAATGGGCTGAGGAGTGGGTGGAACCCTATAGGTGTAGATGCAGAACCCACCGGCGAGTGGTACATGCTCTGGTCTGCACCAATCCACCCCCACTTCATGGGTTAAATGCTTTCTTGCCTCATTCTTCACTGTTTGTCGTCTATCACGCCCATGGCGACCGTTGCCTCAATTGGCTGTGTGTGGTGTACCCGGAAACGGGGCCTCCCAGTACTGAGGCAAAGTTAAGTCCCCGATGTCACTTATCGGTGCAGAATTGAGAGAGATGGCTGAGCATCACAATCCCTCCTGTGTTGCAGCATGATGAGAACCCAGCATTGCACACTGAGCTTGGGGGGATCACTTGGGCACCAGACTTAATACTGGCTCTTGACTGGATGGCCGCATGCAGGAGATTTCTACAATGGAGGGTTGGCAGGTGGTGGGTATCGGGAAGTGGCTCTGTGCAGGACGTGAGGATTCCTTGGGAGAGCCCAGAACCAGAGCACAGCATTGTGCAAGCTCTGCATAGTTGGAGAGCCCCCTGGATGACGGGGAATGCACAGTGTGCTACCCCACCTATCCCCAACTGCTAACTTAGAACCAGAAGTGGGGTCCTCTGTATGCGTGCCAGGCCAGGAAAATGCCTGGGAAAGAGACTGGAGCTCAGAACTCCCTAACTCAAAGTTGCAGGATGGCAGAAAAGCCACGGGAAAGACAGGGCTATTTTGAAGATAACGCAACCATATTTTCACCATACGAGCTCGGACGCCGCCTCGGTAAACAAGGTCCGCGCAGAGCAGTGACACCCCCAGGCTGCTTGCGAATAGTCTACTACTGGGAACATAAACAGATTAGGGATGAGCCCACTCTCCCGTTGAACAGGTGCTAAAGTCGTAGATACTGGGCCAGAAGGCGCACCGGAAACCACAGTATCATGCAACTCGCTTTTTTTTTTCTATGGAGAGTACACCGTCAAATAAATCTCGTTCTGGTGCTCGCCCTGTGGAGCTCCACCAGGCAGGTGCAGTGCCGGGCTCTGAGCCTCGACAGAGCCCACCCTCAGCTACTGGAGGACCCTCTAGACCGTCTTGTGGAGTCAACAGACGGCGGAGGAGAACTACTGACCAAAACAAAACAGAAAAAGAGAAACCCAGAGTGCCACTTGTCATGATGCACTGGAATGCAGAGGGAGTGAACAGCAAGCAGGCTGGATACAGCAAAAAGACAGAGCTGGAAAACATCTTGTATGAGAAGCAAGTCAGTGTTTGCTGTATCCAAGAGACTCACTTGAAAGCAGATCAAACCTTTAAAATAAGGGGATATCAATGCTTCAGATCCGACAGACAAGATAGACGAAAAGGAGGAGTACTTACTCTTGTAAGGAATAACATTCCTGCACACGAAAGGAAAACCTTCATGGATGGAGCAGAATATCAGCTGCTGCAGATAAAGGTAGACAAGATGGAAATAGAACTCCTGAACTATTACTGTCCGAACAACAAACCCCTGAGTCTCAGCTCTATACAGGTACCAGCCACCAACTTTATAGCAGTTGGAGACTTTAATAGCCACTCCCAGAGCTGGGGCTATAACCATCTGGATCACAGAGGTGAAGAGGTTGAAACTTGGCAAGATGATCACTCCCTAATCCTAGTCAATAATGCCACAGATACTCCTACCTTCTACTCCAGAGGATGGCACACAACCTCAACACCAGATCTTGCCTTCTCCACACCAGATATAGCTGGATCTATTAGTAGAGAAGTAGGAGACCAACTAGGGGGAAGCGACCATCGCCCAATCTTTCTTACTGTCCAGAGTGCAACTCTCAGTACAGGCCCAGCCATTACAAGATGGAACTACAAAAAAGCCAACTGGGGTTTATTCAGGCATCAGGTGAACACGCTGCTGTCTACCCTCAAGGTACAGAACAGAGACATTAATGAAGTGGTAAAAGACTTCAACAGATGCATACTACAAGCTGCAAAAGAAACCATTCCCAAAGGATGCCGGCGTAACTACATACCATACTGGTCCAGCACACTCCAAGAACGTCAGGAAGCTATGGACAAGGCTAGAAAGGACGCAGAGTCTCAGCCTTCACTTGAAACTCACAACAAATGGAAAAAGGCTGTAGCAGAGTTTCAGAGAACAAAGCTAGAAGAAAAGCGGAAAAGCTGGAGAACTAAAACGGCATCGCTGAACCTTGAGAAAGACGGCAGGAAACTTTGGAGATTAGTCAAGTCTCTAAATGAAGAGCATTCCTCACCAAGGCAGACTATCACATTGGATGAAGGTGGCAAACTTTTCAGAGGAAAACAAGCTGCAGACTTGTTTGCTAGAAGATACAGTTCAGAAAGCAACTTACCCATTAACATAGACCATCAGAGAGAGATAAGAAAAGAAATACTGGCAACCATGGGACAGACAGATACTCCTGCCCCAATGAGGGAACCCATCACACTAGGAGAACTACAGAAGGCTATTTCCAAGCTTAAGTTTCAAAAGTCACCCGGCCCAGACAAAATCAGCAACGAAATGCTAGTAAATCTGAGCTCAGCAGCAAAGACAAAACTGCTTGAGATATTCAACCACAGCTGGTTGAAAGGAACGGTACCCCAAGTATGGAGAGAAGCCATCACAATACCCATACTAAAGAAAGGGAAATGTAAGACCGAGGCTGCAAGTTACCGGCCAATCAGTCTCACAAGCTGTGTTGGGAAGACTATGGAGCGAATAGTCAACCACAGATTGAAATGGTATTTAGAGTCTGAGCAGATCCTGGTGCCGGAACAAGCTGGATTTAGAGAATGCTACAGTATAGAAGACCAAGTTTCTTACTTGTCTCAAGCAATAGAAGATGCCTTCCAGGAGAAGAAAAAGGTCCTAACGATCTGGGTCGACTTCAAGCAGGCCTTTGACAAGGTGTGGAAAGATGGCCTCATTGCAAAACTTAGGAGAAGTGGAATCCAAGGCAACATGATGAAATGGATCCAGTCATACTTGCATAACAGGAGAACTAGAGTCACTCTTGACGGTCTGCAGAGCAGAAAAGTGTTGCTCCATCAGGGGGTACCTCAAGGAGGAGTAATTTCCCCAACACTCTTCCTTGTTTACATCAATGACCTGGTGAAAGATCTCCCTGCAGGAGTTAAAGCTGCCTTATATGCAGATGACCTAGTACTCTGGTGCACTGATGAAAATGTCACCACAGCAAATTATAGAATGCAGCGGGCAGCAGACATGCTAGTGTCATGGGCAGAGAAATGGCTTATCACAATAAACACAGACAAAACCTCCACAACACTGTTCTCCCACTCCTCGCCCCCAAGGACAAATCAGCTAACATACACCTAGGGACAACCGTGATCAAGGAAGAAAGCTACCCCACCTATCTTGGGTGACATTTGACCAAAGGCTTACATGGAATAAGCATATTGAAAATGCAGAAGGAAAGGCCCGAAGACGACTAGGCATACTCAGAAAATTAGCAGGTACCAACTGGGGAGCAAATGAACGAAATCTAAAGAATTTTATAATGGGAGTAATAAGACCACACTTAGAGTTTAGCTCAGCAGCATGGTCATCAGCTGCTAACTCACATCTGCAGTCTTTGGACAAGGTGCAAAATCAAGCTCTCAGGCTCATTACAGGAGCCATGAAAACTACACCAATAACAGAGATGCAGAAGGTTGCTGGATTACAGACATTGTCCCATAGAAGAGACACAAAAACCATGATCCAGATGGAAAAGTACAACAGTATGCCAATGCACCCATGAAGGCAAGACTAGATGATCTGGCATTGGGACGTCTAAAGCGTAGCAATGAAGGCAAGACTAGATGATCTGGCATTGGGACGTCTAAAGCGTAGCAGCTTTGTGCATCGGGGGAAAAGACTTATAAGACAGCATCAAGAAGACCTATCCATGAAGACAACACCACTGAAGCCCACCCTATACCCTGTACCATGGGAGCAGGCCAGCAGTGCCCTCCAAATTAATACAACAGTCAGTGGTCTCACAAGTGGATGTGAGTATAATGATCTGCAAAAACGAACTGCTACATTGAGTATGATCCAAGAAAGCTATCCCGATCAATCATGGATACATGCCTATACAGATGGATCAGCAACTAATGCTGTTAGGAATGGAGGTGCCGGTATCTTTATCTCATATCCTGACAACCACTATGAGACTAGGCACATTCCCACTGGTAAATTCTGTTCCAACTATACAGCTGAGGTTCAAGCTCTAGAGCAAGCTGCAAATATGATTTATAACACCAACTCTGACTGCCACCAGGTAGTCATCCTCACAGATGCACTGTCTGTCCTGCAAGCTCTCAAGGGTGGTAAACTCCAGCATCTGAGAAATGAACTAAACAAGGTAGCTGCCAAAAAGAGAACCATACTTCAGTGGGTACCATCTCATTGTGGTGTACCCGGAAATGACGGTGTACTCTCCATAGAAAAAAAAAAAAGCGAGTTGCATGATACTGTGGTTTCCGGTGCGCCTTCTGGCCCAGTATCTACGACTTTAGCACCTGTTCAACGGGAGAGTGGGCTCATCCCTAATCTGTTTATGTTCCCAGTAGTAGACTATTCGCAAGCAGCCTGGGGGTGTCACTGCTCTGCGCGGACCTTGTTTACCGAGGCGGCGTCCGAGCTCGTATGGTGAAAATATGGTTGCGTTATCTTCAAAATAGCCCTGTCTTTCCCGTGGCTTTTCTGCCATCCTGCAACTTTGAGTTAGGGAGTTCTGAGCTCCAGTCTCTTTCCCAGGCATTTTATCCTGGCCTGGCACGCATACAGAGGACCCCACTTCTGGTTCTAAGTTAGCAGTTGGGGATAGGTGGGGTAGCACACTGTGCATTCCCCGTCATCCAGGGGGCTCTCCAACTATGCAGAGCTTGCACAATGCTGTGCTCTGGTTCGGGGCTCTCCCAAGGAATCCTCACGTCCTGCACAGAGCCACTTCCCGATACCCACCACCTGCCAACCCTCCATTGTAGAAATCTCCTGCATGCGGCCATCCAGTCAAGAGCCAGTATTAAGTCTGGTGCCCAAGCTCAGTGTGCAATGCTGGGTTCTCATCATGCTGCAACACAGGAGGGATTGTGATGCTCAGCCATCTCTCTCAATTCTGCACCGATAAGTGACATCGGGGACTTAACTTTGCCTCAGTACTGGGAGGCCCCGTTTCCGGGTACACCACACACAGCCAATTGAGGCAACGGTCGCCGTGGGCGTGATAGACGACAAACAGTGAAGAATGAGGCAAGAAAGCATTTAACCCATGACTGTCTGCTTCACCACTGGCGGGTAAACCCCATTTACATCTGGGTAGACTGAAGAATGACACTGCCAGATTTCAATTCTGAAACCCAGTAACTTTTGCTATCGAGATGTAAGCATTCTAAGCGCTTAGCCAACCGGATAATGCTGAATCAGATTACTTTCATTTAAAAAACATATGCGTTTATGATACACAGAAACTACCATTAGTAGAACTAGCTGAAGAATTTATTGGGCTTGAGAACTATATTTTCAGCTCATATATAAATATATTCCTAGAAAATATAAATACTTTATTATAAAGTGGCAGTGCAGTAAATTACTTTATTATTCAATATATTTGTATATTAATTGAAGCTTATTTAGAGAACATAACTATTAACTGTCAAAGTAAAGAAATCAAGACAAGACTTGAGATGGCCTCAGCTGCCATGACAAGGCTGAATGTGATCTGGAAAAGTAACATCAGTTTTCCTGTGAAGATCAAATTATACAAATCACTTGTATTATCTATTCTCTTATATGGGTGTGAGAGCTGGACACTCACTGCAGATACGGAGCGAAGGATTCAGGCTTTCGAGCATAAATGTTATAGAAGAATTTTGCGCATTTGCTATAAAGAGCACAAAACAAATGTCTATGTTAGAGAAGATAAACACCTATGCAGGCCACCAAGAACCACTTTTGTCAGTTGTGAAACGTCGAAAGCTTGCCTGGTTTGGGCATGTAACTCGTCGTGACTCCCTTTCGAAAATGATCCTCGAGGGAACAGTCGAAGGTAAACGGAGAAGAGGTAGGCAAAGAAAATCCTGGGCTGATAACATCAAAGAATGGGCAGGACACGGTTTTTCCACATTTGTACGCATTGCTGAAGATAGAGAGCAGTGGAGGACCCTGTCTGCTGATGCTTCCACCATGGCACCCCTACGACCCATGACGGGTTACGGGTTGAGATGATGAACTGTCAAATAGGAAGGCCAATGTAAAGTAACATTCAGTATAGTTCTAGCACCTTTTCCAGCAACAAAGGTTCTTATAATGGCTCCCTCTCCACATGTAAGCCTACCTTGCCGTGGTTGGAGAGCTTGAGCGCCTCAATGATCCCGGGAGCTATGCCGGCGGGAGTTTTACTCCTGGCAGGGTCACCCAAGCCGGACAGGTCCTGGGTGAGGGGCCAGACTAAATGGGCTGAGGAGTGGGTGGAACCCTATAGGTGTAGATGCAGAACCCACCAGCGAGTGGTACATGCTCTGGTCTGCACCAATCCACCCCCACTTCATGGGTTAAATGCTTTCTTGCCTCATTCTTCACTGTTTGTCGTCTATCACGCCCACGGCGACCGTTGCCTCAATTGGCTGTGTGTGGTGTACCCGGAAACGGGGCCTCCCAGTACTGAGGCAAAGTTAAGTCCCCGATGTCACTTATCGGTGCAGAATTGAGAGAGATGGCTGAGCATCACAATCCCTCCTGTGTTGCAGCATGATGAGAACCCAGCATTGCACACTGAGCTTGGGGGGATCACTTGGGCACCAGACTTAATACTGGCTCTTGACTGGATGGCCGCATGCAGGAGATTTCTACAATGGAGGGTTGGCAGGTGGTGGGTATCGGGAAGTGGCTCTGTGCAGGACGTGAGGATTCCTTGGGAGAGCCCAGAACCAGAGCACAGCGTTGTGCAAGCTCTGCATAGTTGGAGAGCCCCCTGGATGACGGGGAATGCACAGTGTGCTACCCCACCTATCCCCAACTGCTAACTTAGAACCAGAAGTGGGGTCCTCTGTATGCGTGCCAGGCCAGGATAAAATGCCTGGGAAAGAGACTGGAGCTCAGAACTCCCTAACTCAAAGTTGCAGGATGGCAGAAAAGCCACGGGAAAGACAGGGCTATTTTGAAGATAACGCAACCATATTTTCACCATACGAGCTCGGACGCCGCCTCGGTAAACAAGGTCCGCGCAGAGCAGTGACACCCCCAGGCTGCTTGCGAATAGTCTACTACTGGGAACATAAACAGATTAGGGATGAGCCCACTCTCCCGTTGAACAGGTGCTAAAGTCGTAGATACTGGGCCAGAAGGCGCACCGGAAACCACAGTATCATGCAACTCGCTTTTTTTTTTCTATGGAGAGTACACCGTCAAATAAATCTCGTTCTGGTGCTCGCCCTGTGGAGCTCCACCAGGCAGGTGCAGTGCCGGGCTCTGAGCCTCGACAGAGCCCACCCTCAGCTACTGGAGGACCCTCTAGACCGTCTTGTGGAGTCAACAGACGGCGGAGGAGAACTACTGACCAAAACAAAACAGAAAAAGAGAAACCCAGAGTGCCACTTGTCATGATGCACTGGAATGCAGAGGGAGTGAACAGCAAGCAGGCTGGATACAGCAAAAAGACAGAGCTGGAAAACATCTTGTATGAGAAGCAAGTCAGTGTTTGCTGTATCCAAGAGACTCACTTGAAAGCAGATCAAACCTTTAAAATAAGGGGATATCAATGCTTCAGATCCGACAGAAAAGATAGACGAAAAGGAGGAGTACTTACTCTTGTAAGGAATAACATTCCTGCACACGAAAGGAAAACCTTCATGGATGGAGCAGAATATCAGCTGCTGCAGATAAAGGTAGACAAGATGGAAATAGAACTCCTGAACTATTACTGTCCGAACAACAAACCCCTGAGTCTCAGCTCTATACAGGTACCAGCCACCAACTTTATAGCAGTTGGAGACTTTAATAGCCACTCCCAGAGCTGGGGCTATAACCATCTGGATCACAGAGGTGAAGAGGTTGAAACTTGGCAAGATGATCACTCCCTAATCCTAGTCAATAATGCCACAGATACTCCTACCTTCTACTCCAGAGGATGGCACACAACCTCAACACCAGATCTTGCCTTCTCCACACCAGATATAGCTGGATCTATTAGTAGAGAAGTAGGAGACCAACTAGGGGGAAGCGACCATCGCCCAATCTTTCTTACTGTCCAGAGTGCAACTCTCAGTACAGGCCCAGCCATTATTAGATGGAACTACAAAAAAGCCAACTGGGGTTTATTCAGGCATCAGGTGAACACGCTGCTGTCTACCCTCAAGGTACAGAACAGAGACATTAATGAAGTGGTAAAAGACTTCAACAGATGCATACTACAAGCTGCAAAAGAAACCATTCCCAAAGGATGCCGGCGTAACTACATACCATACTGGTCCAGCACACTCCAAGAACGTCAGGAAGCTATGGACAAGGCTAGAAAGGACGCAGAGTCTCAGCCTTCACTTGAAACTCACAACAAATGGAAAAAGGCTGTAGCAGAGTTTCAGAGAACAAAGCTAGAAGAAAAGCGGAAAAGCTGGAGAACTAAAACGGCATCGCTGAACCTTGAGAAAGACGGCAGGAAACTTTGGAGATTAGTCAAGTCTCTAAATGAAGAGCATTCCTCACCAAGGCAGACTATGCCCCAATGAGGGAACCCATCACACTAGGAGAACTACAGAAGGCTATTTCCAAGCTTAAGTTTCAAAAGTCACCCGGCCCAGACAAAATCAGCAACGAAATGCTAGTAAATCTGAGCTCAGCAGCAAAGACAAAACTGCTTGAGATATTCAACCACAGCTGGTTTGAAAGGAACGGTACCCCAAGTATGGAGAGAAGCCATCACAATACCCATACTAAAGAAAGGGAAATGTAAGACCGAGGCTGCAAGTTACCGGCCAATCAGTCTCACAAGCTGTGTTGGGAAGACTATGGAGCGAATAGTCAACCACAGATTGAAATGGTATTTAGAGTCTGAGCAGATCCTGGTGCCGGAACAAGCTGGATTTAGAGAATGCTACAGTATAGAAGACCAAGTTACTTACTTGTCTCAAGCAATAGAAGATGCCTTCCAGGAGAAGAAAAAGGTCCTAACGATCTGGGTCGACTTCAAGCAGGCCTTTGACAAGGTGTGGGAAAGATGGCCTCATTGCAAAACTTAGGAGAAGTGGAATCCAAGGCAACATGATGAAATGGATCCAGTCATACTTGCATAACAGGAGAACTAGAGTCACTCTTGACGGTCTGCAGAGCAGAAAAGTGTTGCTCCATCAGGGGGTACCTCAAGGAGGAGTAATTTCCCCAACACTCTTCCTTGTTTACATCAATGACCTGGTGAAAGATCTCCCTGCAGGAGTTAAAGCTGCCTTATATGCAGATGACCTAGTACTCTGGTGCGCTGATGAAAATGTCACCACAGCAAATTATAGAATGCAGCGGGCAGCAGACATGCTAGTGTCATGGGGCAGAGAAATGGCTTATCACAATAAACACAGACAAAACCTCCACAACACTGTTCTCCCTCGCCCCCAAGGACAAATCAGCTAACATACACCTAGGGACAACCGTGATCAAGGAAGAAAGCTACCCCACCTATCTTGGGGTGACATTTGACCAAAGGCTTACATGGAATAAGCATATTGAAAATGCAGAAGGAAAGGCCCGAAGACGACTAGGCATACTCAGAAAATTAGCAGGTACCAACTGGGGAGCAAATGAATGAAATCTAAAGAAGATTTATAATGGAGTAATAAGACCACACTTAGAGTTTAGCTCAGCAGCATGGTCATCAGCTGCTAACTCACATCTGCAGTCTTTGGACAAGGTGCAAAATCAAGCTCTCAGGCTCATTACAGGAGCCATGAAAACTACACCAATAACAGAGATGCAGAAGGTTGCTGGATTACAGACATTGTCCCATAGAAGAGACACAAAAAACCATGATCCAGATGGAAAAGTACAACAGTATGCCAATGCACCCAATGAAGGCAAGACTAGATGATCTGGCATTGGGACGTCTAAAGCGTAGCAGCTTTGTGCATCGGGGGAAAAGACTTATAAGACAGCATCAAGAAGACCTATCCATGAAGACAACACCACTGAAGCCCACCCTATACCCTGTACCATGGGAGCAGGCCAGCAGTGCCCTCCAAATTAATACAACAGTCAGTGGTCTCACAAGTGGATGTGAGTATAATGATCTGCAAAAACGAACTGCTACATTGAGTATGATCCAAGAAAGCTATCCCGATCAATCATGGATACATGCCTATACAGATGGATCAGCAACTAATGCTGTTAGGAATGGAGGTGCCGGTATCTTTATCTCATATCCTGACAACCACTATGAGACTAGGCACATTCCCACTGGTAAATTCTGTTCCAACTATACAGCTGAGGTTCAAGCTCTAGAGCAAGCTGCAAATATGATTTATAACACCAACTCTGACTGCCACCAGGTAGTCATCCTCACAGATGCACTGTCTGTCCTGCAAGCTCTCAAGGGTGGTAAACTCCCGCATCTGAGAAATGAACTAAACAAGGTAGCTGCCAAAAAGAGAACCATACTTCAGTGGGTACCATCTCATTGTGGTGTACCCGGAAATGAAAAGGCAGATAAACTTGCAAAACAGGGAGGAGAATGTGAACAAGAAGATAATGAAGTCACATACTTTGAGAAAAAGAGAGCTATCCAGACTATCAGAAGAGAACAGAACCAACCCAAAGACGACTATCACACTCTCGACCGGCAGGGACAGACAACTATTTTTCGACTCAGGACAGGGCATAACAAACTGAATAAACACATGCACAAGCTACGATTGTCTGCTTCACCACTGTGCACATGTGGATTAAACGAACAAACTGCTGAGCATGTTCTACAGGACTGTTCTCTGTATGACCAGTTAAGAAAGATATACTGGCCCAATGACTCAACACTAAACTCAAAGCTATATGGAGTTAAAGAGGAACTTCAAACAACAGTCGAATTCATCATGAGAACTCGTCTGACGGTGTAATCATCAAAGATGCGATCGCAAGAAGAAGAAGAAGATAATGGCTCCCATCAGTATCTCTGTCTCCTGATCAAGAGACTGCCCATTTTTCAGACCATCCTATTTTGAACCAATATGCTGATCTCATAATTTTCTTTGAAAATTTGTTTCCCCACCCCCACTTCATTTCTGATACTTCCCCTCCAACATTATATATTTTAACTAGAGAAGACTATTTTCATCCTTCATAGGATAGTTGGAAATGTCTGACTTCATCGCAGTTGTTGTTAAGCTAGTGAGATTAATTTTGTAAGACAACCCAGAACCGTAAGTAGGACACTTGCGTGCAACAGCTGGCACACATCAGTTGCGAGTACAAATACTTTTGTAAAGTTTAACATGTGCCTTTTTTGTTTAAAGAAAACCGACTGCATGCATTTTCAACAATCCTCTAATAAGGTGGTGTGTACAAACTGGAGTTCTCTATAACTCGACATTAACACCCAAGACATTTGTAAACATTCAAATAGGCAACCAGAAAGGCTGAAATCCCTGCCATGTCTTCATACAGTATTGAGATGTTATTGCATCCCTTTGTGAATAAGTCAGTGTATCTCTGGCGCAAAATTGAATGCCCCAATTGTTTTTAACGAGACTAAACGTATTGGTAACCATTTTTGGTAGTCGCCTTTCAAACAGTCCAAGTTCTGCTTCATTTAAACAAGGAAGTAAATTTCTCTTAAGGGGGACGGGGTGTAAACGTTCCTGCCTTTCATAAATGCTACATGTCCATGTCGGATTAGCATGAGGGTAGGGTAACGAAATACCAGTACATTTTGTTTACATAAAATCTTTCATGAGCAACAATAATGTCAACAAACAGTGTTTGTGAGCAGTAGCAGTAAAAGCTGCAGCCATACCTGAGTACTCATTACGGAATATTAAAGCTAAAACACTTTTGAATGATTCAGTGCTATCTCCACATCAATAGTTGACTAATGGATACCCACTATTTTCTCTTGCCGTATTCAAACAAAAGACTTCATTTCTGTCAACTTCTTGATGTCTTCGTCATTCCTGTGCTCATATTGACCATGTGTCTGATCACCATCAACTGTATAAACGCGGATATATCAAGTGTTAACCACGACAAGCGTAAAGAAAATCACTGCAATTTTTATGTCATTTAAAAAATAGTTTAAACACCATAAATGCTCTTATTGCACCTGAAGGAGCATGGGTCACCACTGCAATGAGAGGAGCAAGAACAACAAGGAAGTAGACCCCCTCTTGTACGCATTAATGGACGTAAGTGAAACTAATTTGACTGTAAAAGCACAAGTGCACGTAGTTAGAAAAAATAGAAACGCGCCACTCTTTACCTAGACTGATGAGAATTTATAAAAGAGAATAGGCTGCTTATAACAGAAATACAATCTGTTCAGTAAGTTTAAAATTGGCTACATGTGGAAAGGAGAGAGAATTAAAATTTGTTCAGAAAATGTAGCATGCATAGAGACTGTTATTCATGACAGTACAAGGGACAATACGTCTTTTCTCATCGCTTTATTTATTTGTAAGAGACATGAATGTAGATTTGGTCATTCCTGCTCTCTTCTTGATTTCTGTTTCACACCTGCCATCCTCTATTATGATGTGCCCAAAATATGAGAAACTTTTGGTTTGCTCTAATTTCTTCTACTTTATTCTTAAAAGTGTCTTCTCATCTGCTTTGCTAATCATCATAGCTTTACTTTTTTCAGTGTTCTTCTGCGTTCAGTTTGTAGTCATGCTAAAGGCCTGTCGCCAGGACAAAGTCCACAGTCTTTTCCAGGTCAGCACGGCCAGCCCCCATAGCTTCTGCCTGAGCTCAGCACCCTCTGACCAGGCCAGACATCTTGGGTCATCATGGGCTGGGCAGTTTTGGAGAATGTGTTCAGGGGTCTGGATTCTAAGTCTACATGGACATTAAATCGTATGAGATATCCTGAGGCGATGGAGGTGGCCTAGTAATCTCCAGTGGGCAGTTCTCAGGTGGAAAATGATGGTCTGCTGGTGTCTATTACGCTTGTGGATTGGGTCATATCTGCTGTATATATCACCTTCCACGGCATTTGCACTTGTTGTGGATGATAGTTTTAGCTTTTCGATAGGGCAAATGGGGTGGGGGGACTGAATTGTTCTTTTTTACAGCCACTTCTAGATAAAGAATCTGCTCCCTAATTTCCAGTTATTCCACAATGGGAGGGTAACCACTGAAGGGTAATGATTGATGACTTTTGGATGATGTTAAGCTCAGAAGTTTTCATTTCTGGCGTTCTGTATTGATTCCAGTAGTGATCTACAATCAGTAAAGATTACTTTCTTAGCTGGTGGTTGCTGTTCTGCTCTAAGTGAGGATTCTGAAAGCTTGCAGTAGTGCCATATCTTCTGCTCTGAAATTTGAGATCTTTCCAGTTGGGAAGACCTTGCGGATGATCTTCCCGTTTATGAATCTGATAAAGATGCCTGCTCCACCATTCTTGACTGCCCCCTCTGTGAATCCATCTGTGTATACGTGTGTCTTTGGGGTTGTACTTCTCTTCAATCGTCTCCTGAGCCAAAGTTTTTAGTTGCAGGGGGGTTCAAGTGGCCTTTCTTTCTTATTTCAGGGACTTCCGTGATGCTAGATATATTTTCATGGCAGTAGTTTGGCTCCTCATAATCAGTTAGCATTTCCATTTCGGTAGGTTGTTTTGGGAGGAGGTATGAGTTAAATATATAACAGTACAATACGGAATGGATACAATTACAATAGAAAAAATTACAGGGTGTAGATGAACAGTGGGAAATGCTAAGGGAATCAAATTTAAAAAATTACATCGGAAGTAAAGAGAACTGCAAAGAAAAAAAGGATGAGAGATGACATTTGACAACTGGTGGATGCAATAAGGAAGAAGAAGAAAAACAAAGACGAATATGACAGACTAAATAAGGACATTATCTTACTTATTTGTTCCTCTTCTACCGTGAGGTGTAGAGGTTTGTAAGAGAGAGCACCATACTATTCTATCGGCTGTCTTCCTCCTGGTTTGGTTCCATTCTAGTCCTCGGTCCTTCAAAGATTGTCTAATGTTGTCCTCCCAGCGGACTTTGGGTTGTCCTGGAGGTCTGGCTCTTAGTTTCCCATGCTTGTCATGGTAGCCGATCTTCTCCCATTCTGCAGACATGGTCAGACCATCTCAGTTGGGACTGTTCCACTTGGGTCTGCAGGGGTTGGGTTTTTAGGCCTTGACATATCGTCTGGTTGCGGACCATGTCTCTTCTTGTTACTTCAACCACCTTCCTCAGATACCTCATTTCTGAGGTTTGAATCTGGCTTTTGTGGGTTGTAGTCATTGCCCATGATTCGCATACATACATCAAGACTGGGATATAGGTGGAGCGGTATACAGCCATCTTCGTCTTCTTACCAACTTCTCTTTTGCTGAGGAATCCTCGATTTATGGCTTGAAAAAGTCTCCCAGCTGCTGCTCTTCGGGTAGCCAACTCTTCTTTGATGCCTCCCTTCCGGTCTATGACAGCTCCAAGGTATTTAAAGTGGTCGACCTGCTCCAGGACCTGTTCTTCCAGCTTAATCTGATGTCTTCTTTCCTCTCGTGATATCACTATGGTTTTTGTTTCCGAGCTGCTTATGATCATCCCTCTCTTCTCCAGCTCTTCCTTCCAGACTTGCAGGTTGGATTGAAGATGTGCCTCTGATTTAGCAATCAGGGCAACATCATCAGCAAATGCCAGCTCTGAAATACAGACCTGTCTCATCTTCCAGTACCCCACTGAATACTTTCTTGTTCTCTCCTTACATGCCTTGATGACATCGTCCATGAGGAGTATGAAAAGATAAGGTGACAGGATATCACCTTGTCTTACACAAGTGGTGGTCCTGAATTCTTCTGACTTATGGTTTGCCGTCCTCACATAATTTCTGCAAGACGTGTAGAAGCTCTGTATAGCATGAATCAGAGGTGCTGGAATGTTCTTCCTTGCCAAACAGTCCCAGAGTTTGTTCCAGGGGACCTTGTCAAATGCCTTTTCCAGATCTAAGAAGCAAAGATGGATCTCACTCTTACTCTTATACTCAAGAGCCTTTTCATTCAACTGTCTGAGTGTGAAGATTAGATCTTGAGTACTTCGATTTGCTCGGAAGCCACACTGGACCTCATCCATTTGTGGCTCAGCTAGGCGTCTGAGTCTCTGCTTCAGGATTCTAGAGTAGATTTTACCAGGGACACTGAGAAGGGATATGCCTCTATGGTTTCCACATTGTCGGTTGTCACCCTTTTTTAAAAATCGGTGTTATTATGGCAATCCCCCATTCCTTTGATATGGTCTTGTTGCACCACGCTGCCTGTAGGACCCTTAAGAGTAATAGGTCGCCTGCTGCTCCCATGTACTCAACCATTTCTGGTGTATACCATCATGTCCTGCAGCTTTGCCCATCTTGATTTTCTCCAGTGCTGCCTTCAGTTCTTCCATCATTATGTCATCTTCATCACCATTGATTTCCTCTTCTGTGCCGGTGGTTATCATTTCTGATGTTTGACCTTGCTCACCATCCAGGAGTTATGAAAAATATTCTTTCCATTACTTCTTTTGGGGCAGTAAGCAATTTGCCTTGCTTGTCCTTTATAAATTTAAGAGGGTACTGTTTCCCTTCCGCATATTCTTTAGGGTCTTATAGAACAATTTCTAGT
Source organism: Oreohelix idahoensis (assembly GCA_024509875.1). Lineage (NCBI taxonomy): Eukaryota > Metazoa > Mollusca > Gastropoda > Stylommatophora > Oreohelicidae > Oreohelix > Oreohelix idahoensis. Next base: position 92,149 of record JAMPIV010016691.1, read on the forward strand.
TTTCTTACGCATCGTTTTCTAGCTTTTCTCTAAACTCTTCCCAGGACTTCTGTTTTGCTGCTAGCACCTTGTTCTTTGCTTCTGTTCTGAGTATCATATATTCTCTATATTTCTCTGTTTTTCCTGCTGTGTTTTTAGCTCCTAAGTATTGTTTCCATGCCTTTTCTTCTCTCTTATTTTATCTTTAACCTCATCTGTCCACCAAGGTGTTCTCTTTCTCTTGTTCCCAAGTCGAACTTCACCACATGCTTCTGCAGCAGCTGTCTTTATGATGTCCTTGAATTTCAGCCAGAGTGTTTCCAGGTCCTCAGGTTGTTGTTCTGTGTTTCTCACTGCTGTAGCAATAATCCCCTGATATCTGGTCTTCACTTCTGGCTCTCTCAGCTTGTAGGTCTTAATGCTCGTCTCTCCTGTTCGTTTACTTAGCTTCTTGCGTGATATTAGGCAGTTCCTAGGCCAAGTAGCTCTTTCAGTTGTTCTTTTAATTGTTAACAAGTAGTGGTCACTTCCAATCTCTGGCCCCCTCCACACTAGCATCCCGGACATACTTGAATGAGCTCTTCCTAACTATGGCGTAGTCGATGACTGACTTCTCATTCTTTGTTGGTTCACACCTAGTGTATACATTGTGACGAGTAGGGTGTATGTGGGTGGATGTAAGTTAGACAACACTTATACACCGCTCGTATAGCTCACTGTCTAGGAATAAAGTACTAACTCCAACAGCTCTGTCAATCTCCAACAATGTATTAGATTCACAAATAAGTCACAATGGACGTAGGGCCATTACAAATATTAGATACATCACAAATCCTGAGTATCCGCACACACTCTGCTTCTCGGAATAACTACAGCCACAAATAGGCTACTCCATGAATAACTACTGCAACGTCTACAACACAACTCCGGCCCTCTACTCGCGCCCTACTATAGACATCCACCTTTCTCTTCTCTACGCTGTCTCCTGTCTTCTCTCTCTCTACTGACCCAACATACGTCTCCAACCAACACACTACTCTCTCTGACTCCCCTTTTCATGCGTACTCACTAAAACCCGTGAAACCCTTCCACGCTCCAATGATCTTCATTCACGCATCACAAAAGCTAACAGCTTGTCTCAAGCAATGCTCACAACCCTGTAGCTGAATTATTACAATGCACGCATTCCCAGCTCACAACAACTCACATGACTAATAAACTCCCGCTGGAGCATGGGAACATTCACACATGCAAAATACCCTCAAAATACTCCGTGACATCCACCCCTTTCCCGACGTGAAAAACCGGGGTTTGTCACCGTGAAGACAGATGGGAATCCAATACATCATCAAACCTAAAATACATCATGAAAGTAAACAATGCTTCCATACAAAATACATCAACCCACACTAATAGTATACAAATTATTCTAGCGATAATCAAATTCAATATTTTTAAAGTCAAACAAAATTCATTTTCATATCAAAGAAATGCCTGCATAATCTACAAATTTCATGTAAAATCATCAAACTTAAACAAATATAACTACAAGTAAACATGCTTTATTATAACCGTGACAAAACATCTGCCATTACATTGGATTGTCCCGTTACAGGCACGACAGTGAAGTGGAACTGTTGTAAGATTAAAGCCCATCTTGTCAATCTGCTGTTTGGTGACTTGGTAGACCGCAGAAAGACGAGTGGCTTGTGATCAGTCTGTAACAGAAAATGTGATCCCAGCAAATAACGTGACAGCTTGGATACTGCCCAGGCAATAGCCAAACACTCTCTTTCAACTGTGGCATATCTTGTCTCTGCCGGCAACATCTTCCGGCTGGCATAGAGAACAGGGTGCAAGGTGTCCATGTGTACCTGCATGAGACATCCCCCTATGCCCACTGCTGAAGCATCTGTTCTGAGAATGAAAGGTTTGCTTAAATCAGGGAGCATCAAGACTGGACTGTTTGAAAAAATGTTTTTAATTTTGTCTAAAGCGCTTTGACACTCATTTGTCCACACTACTTTATTCGGCCTCCCTTTCTTAACTAGAGATGTTAGTGTGTCAGTTAGCGAGGAAAACTGAGGAATAAATTTGTTATAGTAATTAACTAATCCAATTAGACTCCTCACTTGCTTTTTTGTTTTCGAGACCTGTAATTTCAATATTCTCCTAACAGTGGCCTCTTCTGGCATGAGCATGCTTCGACCTACTTTATGACCTAGGAATTTTATCTCAGAAAACTCAACTTTTACTTTAGTCGGTCTAACAGTGAGTTTATGTGCACGCAAACAGTGGAAAAGTGATTCTAGTCCTCTCACGTGGTCTTCCCACAAGTTGTGAAATATACAAATATCATCTATATACGTGATTACATCATCTCGATCACCTATAAGCCTTCTCATCATTCTGACACATGTGGCTGGTGCGTTCACCGAACCAAAGCACATAAAATTAAACTCAAACAACCCCTTAGGAGTGGTGAACGCAGTTAAGGGTTTAGCCAACTCTGCCAAAGGAATTTGCCAGTATCCTCTGGAGAGATCCAACTTAGTGAAATACCGAGCATTACATAATCCAGCTAATAATTCTTCTTGATTTGGCATGGGTTCCGCATCCAACACTGTGATGTTATTTAGTTTCCTAAAGTCAATGCAAATTCTCAAGGTATTGTCCTTTTTCCGTACAATCACCATCGGAAATGCATAAGGGGATTGAGATGGTGAAATTATCCCTAAATGCAGCATCTGGTCAATTTCTTTATTTACTGCTGCTCGATAATGTAGTGGCAATGAGTAGGGACTTAATTGAATTGGATGGTCTTCTGTCAATATAATGTCATGCTGTATCAAGTCAGTCCGGCCTGGGATATCCGTCAACACATCTGAAAACTGTCTTATCAGTCCACTGACTTGCTTTATCTGATGGTCTTCCAACGATGTACTTATTTCGACATCATGGTGAGACTCTGATGGGGTAAGAGGTAGAAGAAGTATTTGTAAATTAACATCATTTTCTTCATATTCCACCTCGTCAATAACTGCTGAGCATGTAACACTGCTATCAGAAACTTCTATAATGACTGGTTCCAATTCAATAGGGTGGTCCACAAATGCTTTGAGCATATTGACATGGAACGTCTTGTTCTTTCCTCTGACACTTATGACATAGTCCACATCTGTCACCTGTTTAATGACTCGGAAAGGCCCCTGCCATTGAATTAATAGATGATTTTCCTTACAAGAGAGCAACAACAAAACCTCATCATCTGGTTTAAATGATACCAGTCGACTTCCTTTTTCCGTAAAACCTGTTCTTCGCATTTGCAAGTCGTAAAGAGTCTTGAGCCATTGTGCATGAGTTTATAATCCTCTCTCGAAGATGAACAACATATTCATAACTAGATTTTGTTTCCTGCTCCTTGTAATTTCCTGTCCACAATTCTTTTAGAATGTCTAGTGGTCCTCTAGGGTTAGCCCCGTATATCAACTCAAAAGGGGAAAACCCTGTACTTTCTTGTGGTGCCTCTCTATATGCGAATAGCACTGCTGGTAAATATACATCCCACAACTTGGGAAATTCAGCGGTTACTTTCCCCAACATCTGCTTCAATGAACCATTGAAGCGTTCACATACGCCGTTGGACTGAGGCCTGTATGGTGTTGTGAATGATTGCTTAATTTCTAACATCTTACAGACGTGCTTCATCATGTCAGAGGTGAACTGACTACCCCTATCTGACAAAATTTCCATAGGGAAGCCAATTCTACTAAATATTGACATCAAGGCTTCCGATACAGCCTCAGTAGTAATGGTTCTTAGTGGTACTGCCTCTGGCCAACGGGTACATAAGTCGACCAAAGTCAAAATAAAACGATTACCTTTCTGAGACATGTCTGGAAGTGGCCCAACAATATCCATAGCCACCTTCTGAAAAGGTCGACTTGGGAGATCCACAGCCATTAATGGTGCTCTTGGGTTCCTACCTTTTGGACTGAGCACTTGACAAGTCTTGCACGACCTGCAATATAGTTTGATATCCTTATTGTATCCTGGTCAGTAAAAATTTGCCAGCACTCTTTGGCGTGTCCTAGCAACACCCATATGACTGGCAAATGGTGAGTCATGAGCTGTTCTCAGTACAATAGACCTTAATGAGCTAGGCACCACTACTTGACGCAGTAATCTGTTTTGTGGAGCAAAACATCTAGTAAGGATGTCCCTTTTGAGTTCAAACCATATCCTTGCTGATTTGGAATGCTTTACAATTCCAGTTCTTGCATGGGCAAATAACTTCTGAAGTGATACATCATTACGTTGTTTAGAAACTACATCCAGTATTGATGTCTTAGAAACTGGATCATTGTCTGATAAAGTGCCATCTGATAGTGTCACTATAGGCTGATGTTGTAATATCTTGTCATCAGCTTTCTGCTGTGCTCGCATAGTTGCTACCAATGCAAAATCGCTATGTCCCTGCTTCCATAATTTAATGTCCTCGTCAGTACATTCTTTAACTCCATGGACATTGCCTAGTATCAGATCGGCGACCGCATTATCATCAAGAACACATGCTTTTACCCTACCCCGCAAGAATTGCGTATCAATATCTATCAACACCAGAGGGTAAAACTCTACCTTACCACCAAAAGTGATACATCGAGCAGTTTGATCCAACAAGCGAGACCTTCAATGCATGATCTCCGCACCCCAACTGTCGTACATCCTGTATCCCTTAAAACAGATACAGCCTTTCGTCCTATGTAACCTGAATGTAAAATTAGGTTTCCATCTGTATGAACTGCCGATAAACAAGGAAGTGGATGGCCACAAATTAAGATTGGTTTCTCATCTTTATGAAAAAGTGGTCTGCACCCTTTGCAACTCTCGCTGTTAAATGTATCTAATACTACGACTGAATTTGCATGTTCAAGTTTCTTATTTGGACAATCAAATTGAAGGTGACCCATGCCATTGCATACAAAGCATCTGTACTCCTCACGTCGGTTCTTTTGTGGACTTTCTTTAGTACTATTTTGGGTCTTGGCTTGACTTGACGTCTCAGGCTTGTCACAAAACTTCGCTCCATGGCGCGGTGATCCACATTTAAAACAACCAGAAGGTCTTCTACTACCTGACTCTGTCATATTCTGCTGTTTCCTGGGGGATGTACGGAAGTTTCTTTCTGTCCATTTCCTACTTACTCCCTTCTTATCATAAGGTCTCTCTTCACTACGAGAATTCTGTCTCCGATATGGTCGTGTTTCATAACTCCGCTTGGCCACACATGTCGTAAATGTTTCTGGCACCGCCGATTTATGAATCGGTCTCCCTGGATGAGCTGTTGCATACTGTTGACCTAACTGAGACATTGCCGAAATATTTTCCGGTTTTCTTTCTTGGAAAAAAGCCAACAACTAGACATCACCTTATCACGTAAGATCAAATCACATAGGCCATCAAAATCTATAGCAATGCCAGATAAGTCAATCCATCTGTTCAATAACATCTTAATCTCTGCGATAAACTCCGCAAAATCTTGCTCACTACTTGGCATCGCACTGTGGAACTTTAACCGATAGCCTTGTTCATTTAACCTGTATTTGCATAACAAAGTTTCCTTCACTATGTCATAATTTAATCTATCTTCCACAGTTAATTGGAAAACTGTTTTTAATGCTGACCCTGTTAAATAATCTGTCAACAGTGATCCCCACAGTTCTTTATTAATCTTTAAGGCAGTTGCCTTCGTTTGAAACCTCTCCAAAAAACAGTCCATAAAATCTATGGATTCGTTGAAAATTGGGAGTTTCAACTTGTACATGCTCCCATATTCTTTTTTTTGATGAAGAGTCAGAACTCGACTTCTCTAACTCGAGTTTTTTCAATGATACCTCTTTGTCCGCTTCTATCTTTTTAATTTCTTTCTGTGCTTGTATCTCTAATCTCTTAGTCTCTTCCTCTGCTTTCTTAGTTTCTTCCTCTGCCTTCTTCATTTCTCTCTGTATCTCTAATCTCTTAGTCTCTTCCTCTGCTTTATTAGTTTCTTCCTCTGCCTTCTTCATTTCTCTCTGTATCTCTAATCTCTTAGTCTCTTCCTCTGCTTCTGCTTTCTTAGTTTCTTCCTCTGCTTCCACTTTCCTTCTCTCTCGCTCATCATGTCGTTCTTGTCTCTCCTGCACCTCTTTAAATTGAGCTTGTGCAAACGCTAAGAGATCTTCTCCATATTTTCCTATCTTCTCACCGACAAGGATAAAATCCATAAGTGTTGACATGATTATAAATATATATGATTTATATGCACCTCAAATACTCTAACTTAAAGTCAATATAGTTCACACCACAAAACAATATCTTAAATAACCACTAAGATGATACCTTACTCACTGTCTTACTCAAATAAATTATTAGCCCTACAAAACAAACAATGACACAAAAGATGATGATAAACAGTACACTCTAATTTAACAAACAACAACTTGGTAGGTTGGTAACAAGAACCAGGAAAGATGTGTGACAGAAGTAATATTGAAATATACAATACCTAACCTTTATAACACACGAAAACATGAGATTAAAAAAAATTAACGTATTTACAGGATAGTGTAAGAAGAATATGACTGAAGAATACACCATATACACAGAACGCCAAAGAGGGAATGTAAAACACAACCAATAACAAACTGCACAGTAAACAACTAATGCAAAAATGCACACTTTATTCGTGAAGGGCAATACCACTGATCCTGCCCACAGGATAGGACCCCTTCTAAGAATAAATAGCGCAAAATTCTACAGATGAAATCAAAACACAAATAAAAAACATAATCGTCACGTCCAACAACAACACTGAAACAATGAATGCCAAGGGAAGCCTATAGAGCAATCTGGACAAATAAATGAATTAAGGCCTTAGAATGATGAACCAAAACAAACTGAGGTTACGTAGCTTTTTCTGGTGTACTGGAATGCTAGGCTATGGCAATAAACTGATCTGATCTGTTGTCTCCAAGTCACCTCTGCAGCAGTAACTTTGAGAAGCGCAAATACTACAACAGTTCCTGTCAGCAATATGTTAATACACACATAGTATATAACACTGACAAACAACATTTTTCTTTCTTATATAAGAATAAGTGTTCATAGGTCAGTTTCTTGCGCTGATTTCAAATTTGAAATCCGTTTATCTCTATCACATCGGGTTCTTAAGATATTTGTGAATAAATATATTTTTAGGAAACTGTTATTTGCTCCGTTTCATTTTTACTATATAACTTATTAAAAATTAATAAAATGCAAAATAATTCTACTTTTTATACTGCTAAAAGATGCATGACATATGTTACGCTATTTTTCAAATAGTTACTGTATTTTGAAATAATTCTGAGCGAAATATGGCTTCTAGAAGTTGTAGAAATTCAGCTGATCTGTTCTGTTACGTGTGTGGATATTTTACCGATCTTGTTCACCAGAAAAACTTTACACCATTACTAAAGAAAGCATATGAACTTTATTTCGATTCGAAAGTTGATGATGCAAATAAATCTTGGAAGCCAAATGCAGTTTGTTCGACTTGTGCAAATACATTGGCAGGTTGGTTAAGAAAATCGCTGAAGCATAAGTCGATGCCTTTTGGAGTGCCAGTAATATGGCGTAAACCGACAAATCACGCTACTGATTGTTACTTCTGCCCGACAAATATCCATGGTTTCACTTTTAAAACTAGAAAGTCTGTGGTTTATCCAAATATTGAATCGGTTTCGAAACCAGTGCCTCATGATCCAATCACGTGTCCGATCCCAGTTCCACCAGAACAATATCCGTTGGACGTGAATGAACCATCAGAAAGTGATAGTTTACCTGCTTTAGAAACTAATTCTGACTCGGATTGTATACCGGTGAATGATGGTGTTCACTTAATTAACCATTCAGAACTTTCAGATCTAATACGTGATCTCACTCTTACCAAAGGACAAGCGGAATTACTCGGTTCGCGACTCAAAGAATGGAATCTTTTAGCGCCCAATACTCCGATATCTAAATTTCGTCATAGACACAGAGAACTTGTTCAATACTTTGAGATGGATGATGGCATTTGCTATTGCAAAGATGTAAACGGTCTAATGGTGCGCCTCGGTCATGAGCACATAGTCAACGAATGGCGACTTTTCATTGACTCTTCCAAGACTAGTCTAAAAGCCGTGTTATTGCATAACGGAAATTTATTTTTATCAATTCCAGTCGCCTACTCTGTTCATATGAAAGAAACGTATGACAATATGGCTATACTTTTGGCAAAAATAAAGTACAATGACTACCAATGGCGGATTTGTGGAGACCTAAAGGTCATTGCAATTCTCACGGGCATGCAGATTGGGTATACTAAATTTTGTTGCTTCCTATGTGAATGGGACAGCCAAAACAAACAGGAACATTATGCAAGAAAGGTGTGGCCTATCAAGGATCGTATGCAGCTCGGGCATAAAATGTAATACACGAGCCATTAGTTAACAAAGACAGCATAATTTTACCACCGTTACATATAAAGTTGTGGCTCAAGAAGAATTTCGTAAAAGCGTTAGATAAAACGAGCAAAGCTTTCACTTATCTTCGAGAAAAGTTTCCGCAAGTTAGCGATGCAAAGATAAAGGAAGGTATCTTTGTAGGACCTCAGATTAGGAAAATTATTGCAGACAAACAATTCGAGAACTTGTTACATGGTAGTGAACTTCGCGCATGAATGGCATTCAAATCGATCGTCGATAACTTTCTGGGAAATCACAAATCTGTCGACTATGTGCATATTGTTAAGCAGTGCATAGATGCATACAGAATTATGGGCTGTAACATGTCCCTCAAAATCTATTTCCTCGATTCGCATCTTGACTTTTTCCCTGACAACCTTGGCGAAGTCAGCGATGAACATGGAGAACGATTCCATCAAGATATCGCCGTAATGGAGTCACGTTATCAAGGATGGTGGAGTGTGACCATGCTTGCCGATTATTGTTGGATGCTTCATCGCGATGTACCACATGCCATTCACCGACGAAAGTCGACTGCAAAGAAATTCAAGCCTACATAACTGTTATACTTCTTGTACGAATGATGTTGTAATACTGTATGCGTTGTTAAAAAACTTCAATTGCGTATTTCTAGAGATCTCGACCTGATAGAGAAAAACGGTTTGCAGATTTAAAAACAGCGCATTAAAATTGACCAGAAAAACATAGAAATGTTAGAGAAAGAAAAAAAAAATTTTTTTTTGTTAGCCAGTGTAATTTAAGCTCTTAGAATCTAACTAAAATGGACGAAAGAACCACAGAGAAAGATGACAGCTAGGATTCACACAGTTATAAGTAACGTAGATATAAGTAATGTGTAAGGCAGATAGGAATAGCACAGCTAAAGGTACTGTAGATATTACAATTAATTATAAATGTAGTCTAATCTAAACCTACATCACATAAAGAAAGAGTAATACTAAAGACAGTAGAACAGCAACACTAAAGATGAAATCGAGAACAAAAATGATACTACTGAAAAAAGAAAGTACGGTAGCAGAACTAAAGAGAAATGGCTACATGTGATAACAGAAGTACTCAGTATATGAGAAGAATTACTGATTTCTTATGAAATACACTGTTAGTGCTATATAAAACAAAAATTACCTTTTTAACTAGAAACTTAATAAACACTTTACTAGAACATTAATATACTAGAGCACGAAAGAATGTTACGTAACTTTCTTAAAAGAATAACAAATGAATAATATCTAATTTAGCTATATCTTAAGGAATTATGACGAACACTAATTGTTCACAGAACAACTACATAATACTTAAAATCCAAGCGTGTAGATATGTTTATAATGTCTTCAGCAAGTCCCAAGGTTGATGAAATATGAAGACCACACACAGCACGGTACAATACACTCAGTTCAGATTCTGTAGCGTCCCAAGCTACACACCTTGGAAAACAGGGCTCGTGTTTTCCACTTCACACTGTCGAGTAGACCACAGCAACACGACAGCTTCACAGTTCCTCTTCTTCTGGTCACCACAGATTCTCCTGGCCACAACACACTGTTTCATAACCGCAGCAAGCAATGAATGTAAACAGACCTGTAAGACAGCATTTCTAGCACACTGTTTTCTCGCCAGCACACAGTCACAGCTGACCGTTGACCCAGATCTGAACAGTGTCGAATCGTCTGGTTACTGTAAAGTTGTCACACTTCGCTGCGTTGAAAAACATAGGCTGCTGACCAAATGACCTCAGATCACTTTAGTACTGTACAACTTTGGGTTCGTTTGTAACATCCAAATAGACGAGCCCCCAATGTGACGAGTAGGGTGTATGTGGGTGGATGTAAGTTAGACAACACTTATACACCGCTCGTATAGCTCACTGTCTAGGAATAAAGTACTAACTCCAACAGCTCTGTCAATCTCCAACAATGTATTAGATTCACAAATAAGTCACAATGGACGTAGGGCCATTACAAATATTAGATACATCACAAATCCCGAGTATCCGCACCACTCTGCTTCTCGGAATAACTACAGCCACAAATAGGCTACTCCATGAATAACTACTGCAACGTCTACAACACAACTCCGGCCTTCTACTCGCGCCCTACTATAGACATCCACCTTTCTCTTCTCTGCGCTCTACGCTGTCTACTGTCTGCTCTCTCTCTACTGACCCAACACACGTCTCCAACCAACACACTACTCTCTCTGACTCCCCTTTTCATGCGTACTCACTAAAACCCGTGAAACCCTTCCACGCTCCAATGATCTTCATTCACGCATCACAAAAGCTAACAGCTTGTCTCAAGCAATGCTCACAACCCTGTAGCTGAATTATTACAATGCACGCATTCCCAGCTCACAACAACTCACATGACTAATAAACTCCCGCTGGAGCATGGGAACATTCACACATGCAAAATACCCTCAAAATACTCCGTGACATACATGTATGCGCTTATGGGGGAACTTTTGTGTTTGTAATGATCAGATTCTGCTCTGTGCAGAATCTAAGAAGTCGCTTTCCATTGTCATTAAGAGTGTCTTCTCCATATCTTCCGATAACTCCACCCCATCTAGCATGGTCCTTTCCAACTCTGGCATTGAAATCTCCGAGCATGATAATTTCATCTAGGCAGTCGTCCACTGTCCTTTGAAGCAGCTCGAAGAATTCCTCCTTGACCTCTGTGCTCGCTCATCTTCATTTTCCCATACACAATGACAAGGTTGACTATGGTTTCTCCTTCTTTTAGTTTTAGGACCATAATGCGTTCTGAGAAAAAGTTCCATCCCTCGATATTATCCCTTTGGTTTTTGGCCACAATACAGCCCACGCCCCATTTAGCTCTTTCAGATGTGGGGACACCACTGTACTGCAGCGTGTCACCATCGAGATCCATAACTCCTTGTCCTTTTTTCTTTGTTTCTGTTAAAACCAAGATTTATAATTTGGCTTTCCTCATCTCTTCCACCAGCTCCTCTTCCTTCCCATTCATACTTCTTGTGTTTCATGTTCCACAAGTCGTAGTCCATTCCAGTTCATCGCCTTTAGAATCAGTCCGGTTTTCTCTCTTATGTTTCGCGTAATAAGGTTTTTAAGAGAAACAGATGATTGGCCTGTTGTGCCTTTGCATGGTGGAGGGGCTGCCTCCTTACGGCCTCCATGCAGGCCGCCTCCTCCTTGTTCAGCCGGACCTGGGACCGGCCTAGGCGGAGTTTAATAAGGACATTATCACGCATACTTATTTGAGTGGCGTGTGAAATCATGAATAACAGTACTCGAAGAAGTAACTCAACGCCACTGGTTACAGTTCCATGACATTTAATTGAACAATTAAACAGGTAGCTCTGAACATCAATTACATCTCGGTCACACCGACGCAGTAATCGGGCAAAAATTGCCTACAGGAATAATTTTGACTACAGTACTCACACTGACTTTGATAGTACAAAGACGCCCCTAGGGGCGGCATGCAACATCGCACCAGTAAATTCAACATTTTAAGTGTAAATAACATATCTCTAGTGATTGGCGACTTTATCATTGCCGCTTGGATTCTCTGTGAATCCGCTCTCGTGCGGGAAAGAGACTACGCCTTGAGACGGTATTGCCTCCCCTGCTTTGCAGTAGTGGTCCAACAGTGGCCAAAACTCAAGAATATCTAATATGGGCTTCAAAGGTGTTTACCTTCGCACAAGATTTCTCTTGGCAGATATGTACATAGAAGAAACAAAACGCTTCTATCTACAGGGAGTCTTTACAAGATATTCAGAATAAGCGAGAACAATACTGCTTTGGCTGAGTATGTTAACTCTGTAAATCTGCCGATGCTTTTGTGAAGGATTTAAGCACTTCTTAAGTTCAGCTCGTTTAAGCCCCCACCCCTGATTTACTCAGTGGAATTATATTATTCTAGTATAGCTCTGTTTAGAGTGTGTGTAGTAATTTGACTGAGACAAACATGCAGTAACTTTAAAATGATTAAATCGAAGTTAAATTTGTAACATTACAGATCATCATCATCTCAACCCATAACCCGTCATGGGTCGTAGGGGTGCCATGGTGGAAGCATCAGCAGACAGGGTCCTCCACTGCTCTCTATTCTCAGCAATGCGTACAAGTGTGGAGAAACCGTGTCCTGCCCATTCTTTGATGTTATCAGCCCAGGATTTTCTTTGCCTTCCTCTTCTCTGTTTACCTTCGACTGTTCCCTGGAGGATCGTTTTCGAAAGGGAGTCATGACGAGTTACATGCCCAAACCAGGCAAGCTTTCGACGTTTCACTATTGACAAAAGTGGTTCTTGATGGCCTGCATAGGTGTTTATCGTCTCTCTAACATAGACATTTGTTTTGTGCTCTTTATAGCAAATGCGCAAAATTCTTCTATAACATTTATGCTCGAAAGCCTGAATCCTTCGCTCCGTATCTGCAGTGAGTGTCCAGCCCTCACACCCATACAAGAGAATAGATAATACAAGTGATTTGTATAATTTGATCTTCACAGGAAAACTGATGTTACTTTTCCAGATCACATTCAACCTTGTCATGGCAGCTGAGGCCATCTCAAGTCTTGTCTTGATTTCTTTATTTGATCTTCCATCACTACATATAGTGGACCCGAGATATTTAAAGGTGTTAACTTCTTCTAACGTTTGCCCATTTAACGTAATGTTGGTCGGAACATGTTTCTTATGGCTATTCACCAATATCTTGCTTTTTTCTATATTAATTTCCATCCCATATGTTCTTGTTACTTTCTCCAGTCTAGAGGTAAGGTCTTGAAGTTCTGATTCTGTTCCAGCTATCAGATCAATATCATCAGCAAAACGTAGATTACACAGAGGTCGGCCTCCAATCGATATGGTAACATTACAGATAACAAAATTTAATAATCACTTTAGGTTTTAACAGTTTGAAAATAATTTGAATAGTTTAGAATCAAGAAAAGTTATCATCACGGTCATTATGGATTGTGAAATGTTACAAGAAGTTCAAGTGGCAGCATAGATTTGAACTTAGCTGCCAATGACGGTTCTGCTCCTTCTTATGGGTTGGTCCTTTTCACTCTGCTCACGTTCGTCTCTGGTCAAGGTTGTCGGGTGTAGCTCGTTTCCCAGAAATGTCAAGGAGAGTCTACCACGTGGGTCATTCGTCTTAAAGCTTAGGCAACTGTTCCCTTCTTGTTCCAGAGATAGTACTTTCTGCTGGTACCACCAATAACTATGGTAAAAGAATAGAATGAAACACTCTTCTGGGTATGGCGTTTTCCAACCCATAGTTATGGGTTCCTATCTTCCCATACCACCATCCCAATTAACTCTGAATTTACCCTTGATGAGAATTAAATTTAATCCCTCGGAATAAAACTTTCTTTACATTTAAATAGAATAGCTTTCATAGTTACTTTATATTTAAATTAAAAGGTTAATAATACAGATAGTATGTTTACATATAAATCTCCACTGATTGAAAAGTGTTCACAATATAAATTGAATATGTTTTCATTTATGTTTACACTGATTAAAAAGTTTGAAACTTCAATTAACTTTAAACTGAATATTTTCACATAGACATTTACACTGGTTTAAAGCTTGAAAACTTACATTAATTTTAAAGTGAAATGTTTATATGGACATTTACACTGCTTTGAAAATGTAAATAAATAAGTAAATAAATAAATAAAGGTAATTAACAGGTACTCGTTGGACATAAAGGGTGGTACTAGACAACAGACAAGAAAATATAAGTGATAGGCTTACCGGGAATTGAACCTAGGACCAACCAGACGGCGCCATCGCCTTGCTGTGACAGTACATCGTGAATGGACGCTGAGCCAATTTTGCACCCCCAAAAAAAGTGCATTATTGGCTGAGGTCATTCTCATGACACTCACACAACTATGGTATAGGACCCGTGGACGACCCAGACTGTTTTAAAGACGCAATCACTAATATAACTTTCCTATCAGCAAGTATACACCAAATAAAGGTCGAAATACTTGTGTCCAGCAATGTGTAGTGAAGACGAATAACACAGAATAGACGAGTAGGTTGAAGTCACCGGTGGGTGAACTCGTAAATAAATAATGAAGGAAACCTGAGTCCTGTGGATAGTAAATAAATAAAGGTAATTAACAGGTACTCGTTGGACGTAAAGGGTGGCACTAAACAACAGAAAAGGAAATATAAGTGATAGGCTTACCGGGAATCGAACGTAAGTAAGTATTATACTTAGAATGTACATCATTTCTTTCATCTTTCCCTCCCTGCTCCATATGTAACCTGGAACTACTTTATGCTTTTAGTTCTCTTTATAAAACTAGCAATAAAGCAATCACCAGCCCGTGCAGTGGTGGTTCGTGAATCATCATTCTATACGCTGATGTTGCCAGCCTCAAATGGCTTTAACATCCACTAGCAGGTTTGACACATTAAAATTCACATGGTAATATATATATATATATATATATATATATATATATATATATATATATATATATATATATATATATATATATATATATATATATATATGTTAGTTCACATGTTAGTAATAAAATATGAAATGTAAATCACAACTTACGCCAATCCTGGCTCACAGACGTTTCGCTCAGATGAATAAAAGAGACTTGAATCGGCCTCTTACACGCGTCTGGGGTGTATTTAATTTAATAAGTTCCCTCTCTGACTTCGTGTGTGGTCCTTCAGTTTCCTCAGTCCTAGTTTCCTTATTTAATATGAAAGAGATTTCCTGGGCTATATTGTAAGTCCTGATAAATACTCCAATAAAAGGTGTCCGGTATGTTAAGAAGGAATTCTGAATTCTAATTCTTCACTGTAGCAAGGGCTGGTATCTTGGCGAGCGATTTCTCAAGTGAAATAGCTTGAGAAAATGGTCAGATTATATTCACTGCCTTCTCACGCGTTTGTTATGCGCGCTTCACAGGATCAGCCAATCTGATTTGAATATGTTGCATGACTCAGCTAATGCGAAATTTCAAACATTACTTTTCTGAAAATGGGCTGTAAACATCCGGTTGCCTGTGTAACAACTTACAAACACGTAGATAAACTCATGTAAAAACGTGTTCCCAATGTAACCATCATTACTTTTATCAGAAATTAATCTCTTATCTGTGTCTGTCCATCAGTTGTCTCCCCGTAAAAACGTGTTCCCAATGTAACCATCATTACTTTTATCAGAAATTAATCTCTTATCTGTGTCTGTCCATCAGTTGTCTCCCCGTATTCCAAGCTTTGGTGATGCGCGTAGCCGCGTCTTATCAGTGATTAAGCACTGCGCTGAGGCGATTAACATGTTAATCTGTGTACTGATATCCGCTGCGCCCACGATAGCCAACATGGTTAGGTCGCTGCCACTCCTTGCAACGTAGGGAGAAATGGATAACAACCAGACATGTCTACTTATCCCTGAGAAGGGTGTAAGAAGGAAAATACATAATATCTGTTACACATAGCAGAAAAAGAAAGAACGAAAGTGCGACAAATTAAAGCACACAGTAAAATCAGTACCACAAATGTACCGATAATGCCGGAGTGAAACAAAGATCGAGAGGGGCCGCCCCGTTCTGTCACACGCCTGTATATTCTCCATCATAGCTACTTGGACAGATTCAATGCCTTATCGTGTTCTTTGCGAACACTGGCATAAAGTTCCTCCAGGAACGCTCCTAGGTGGGTAAAATCATTGCCTTTATGAAAATGGGTAAGACCTATAACATAGCACAGATTATAATCACAGCTGTGGTTTCCCATAGTCACAAATACGAACGCACAACTCGGCAATAAATCACATACTGTCTCTAGTCACATTTTGGTAATCTCTCTCACCCTAGACTTGTGTTCACCAAACACGCTTTCCCCAAGCGCACGCACAAGTCACAAATCACAGACTCTCAGTCAGACATGAACTCAGTCCCTGAGTTAAAACAAGTGTTGACAACCTCAGTGACCCTTAATCACAATCACTCCATCATTCACCCACACGAAACCGTTCTGTGGCAGAAATAGTAAACAAATGTAAAACAGCAAAAGAAGCATGGCTAAACTAGAACTGCAAAGAGCTAGAAGTGCAGCACAGAAAAGACACAAAATCTATGTACAAGCAAATAAATGAGTTAACAGACAGGACATAGTCACTAGCTGTTTTAAATCAAAGGAAGGAACATTATAAATGGGCTAAGATAATATAATAGAAAGATGGACAGAATATAGTAAAGGAGATTTATGATGTTGAAAGATCATATCTGAACGTCCAAGACAGCCGTGAAGCATCATCAATTCTTGTGGCAGAAGTAGAGGATGCCATGCGTCCCATGAAGAAAGGTAAAGCGCCTGAACCAGATAATATGACAGCAGAGGAAATTGAGGCTTTGGGAGAATTTGGGGTAGAAATGATACAAAACTGTTATATGCCATCTACAGCAGTGGTCCCATGCTTGATCTGCTAAAATACGTATTCATAACTTTGCCAAAGAAACCTGGAGCCATGGAATGTGAAGAACATCGCACCATTTGTCTCATGCGTCATGTAACCAAAATATTATTAATAATTATCATGAGAAATAGAAAACAACCAGAAGTCGGTGATGAACAGTGTGGATTTGTAGAAGGTAAAGTCATAAACAACGCCATATATATTATAAGAACATTAATAGAAAGAGCCGTAGAAGTAAAGACAGATCTATATTTGTGATTTATGGATTCCACTACACTAAGGCATTTGAACAGGTGAACAATGTGGAAATTATCAAAATGTTAACATCAACATCTATAGTAAAGACTTGAAAAGTAATATAAAAAAAACATGTAGGCTAACCAAATAGAAAAGTTTCAGCAGGTGAAAAGGGGGGTATTAGGGATGTATACTGTCACCGGATCTGTTCAGTAAAAATACAATGAGAGACCTAGAGAACATGCCAGGAATATCAGTTGAGGACAGAACATAAACAACTTGAGGTACGCTGATGATACAGTCTTAATAGCAAAAAAGTGATTGATACAATAGTGACAGAATGTGAAAATACATGCCTTAGCCTTAATAGCAAAAAGACAGAAGTAATGATAGTCTCGAAAAAAATGACTTCTCCAGAATGCACTATCAAAGTACTGTAAATGGTAACAGTTTTAAAACAAGTCATCATCATCATCATAATCAGAACCTCTTCTACCCCACAAAACGAGGTGTAGAGGTGACCCAAAGAGCACAAGGCTCCTGGGCAAAACATGTAATCAAAGTATCTTGCAAACAGGTGATTAGCCCATTGTGCTTTAAAACAAGTCTTTCTTTCTTAATCAGAACCGAAGAAAAATATCCCGTTCAACCTCTGACGGGTTATAGTTAGGATATATATTGTTTTCAATTCCAAATAATATGAACAACTGCCGATATTCTTCTTCTTCGTTCGTCCTGAAAAGGACGGTGGTTGCGTTGTGTCTGTTTACGCCTAAGCTGGGATATCTGCACCTTTCGGTCGACACATCCGACTTCTGCACGGAATTTTTTAGGACCGGGTTTGCCTTCCCATTTCGATCCACACTCGCTCAGCCAGACTGCACAGCTGCAGACTGTTTCCAGGACCACCACGTGGAGGTGGAGTGCGGTCTTGACCAGCTCTGGTTCGCTGGTCCTGACGCAGGCAGTCAAGCTATGAGTCGCTGACTGCGGTCTCTATTGCTGCGTCTTGAGGTCCCAACTGCCGATATGAGAAAGTGGCATCACATTTGTCAAAACATTGTAAATATGGACAATCGCAATTATGCTAATACGTTAAATAAATAATAAAAAAACAAAACAAACAAAATCAAGAAGAAACTCTGAACAAGAATAATATTAAAATGGAGGGGTGTAAAGGCCTGGTGGTTCCAGTTATATAACTGACTTTAACAGATATTTAATTGACTCTCATCTGTTAAAAGTCATATGCATTGTAAGAACAGCATCAAACCTTCACATTCCCCGCCACTATATATTAACATTTGTTCGTGTTAAATATTGTTTGACTATATTATGTAGTTCCCTAGGTCTGTCTATTCTTAACACCTCTTCTATATTTATAGGTATGTTTGATGCTTGCAAATAATCTAATATTGGTATTCTCATTTGTTCATACCTCTTACATTTTAACAAGAAATGTTCTATATTATTGTCTTGAAGACATCCTGCACAGTAAGGTTCTTCTATTCTGAAATAGCCTTTTCCCAGCTGTAGTCTGAGAAGTTTCTTATTACTGGGAATTTTCAATTCACTAGATATCTGACATTTTCTTGTTGGAGCCTTGAACATCTTATATGCATGTCTTCCTTTCAGATTTTTATCCCACTCTGCTTTCTATTCATTTGTTATTAAATCTTTAATTAAGCTCTTAATCTCTGATTTACTCGTCCCTACATTTATTAGATTTTTATCAGATCTACCTTTCTTGGCTTCTTTATCTGCCTTTTCATTTCCCTCTATGACAACATGTGAAGGTATCCAAGCAATTAAGACTGAACATCCTCTGGAATATAAGTATGTAGTAGCCAGAAATATCTCCTCTGCTATATCAGGTCTACTACATTCTCATAAGTTTCTAAGTGCTTTAATTGTTGAAAGAGAGTCAGTTAAAACTGTTAGTTTTTTGGGAGGGTTATTAGAGAATATTTCTAGTGCTTTTAGTATTGCCACCATCTCTGCAGTGAAAATGGATGAATTTTCCGTGATAGCCTACTATATTCTTGCCATTTTCCATATTGGAATATATATTCCTATCCCCAATTTGCCATCCTCTCCCTTGGATCCATCTGTGTACACAGTAATGCTGTCTTTTGATATTTGTTGTATATATTTATTGGCTGTGTTTTTAATATTTTCTACATTATTTGTTTTCTTAAGTATTTCTGCTAGGTGGTAGTCCGTGTCTGGTTTCTTGATCTCCCAGGGTGGAATCACTGGCTTGTATTCACAACTGTTATTAATTGATGTAATTAATGTACCCAGATGGACAATTTCCTCCATACACTTCCATCCTGTTGGGTATCTGGTGGTATTCATTGGATTGGCCTGAGTTGTTAGTTGCCATCTGGTAAAAGCTGTATGTGCTGGGTGAGACTTATCTAACATAACTCTGTTCATGTAATTTAGTCTTAACTCCTTTCTCCGTAATTCTAAGGGTAGAATTCCTAAAGTCACCTCTATAGCTCCCATTGATGTTGATCTGATTGCACCTGCTATTGTACATAAAGCCTGATGCTGAATTCTGTCTAATTTAATCTTGTTACTGTGTGCAGCAGAGTCATATATTATACTTCCATAATCTATTTTTCCTCTAATAAAAGATTTATAAAAAGTGAGCATTGTCTTAGTGCTTGCACCCCATCCATTACCTTTCAAATATCTTAATAAGTTAGTCAATCCTCTGCAAGACTCCACTAGTTTATCTATGTGTTTATTCCAGTTTAGCTGTTGGTCCAATATCATTCCTAGATATCGAGTGGTTTGCACTGTATTAATGTTTTGCCCTTGGATATTTATGTCTATAATTTTATTTTTTACAACCCTACCTTTACTGGAGATCATTCCCAATGTTTTATTTCTATTCAGCTGAAAACCTCATTTTGTCATCCATTTACATACTTTATTTATTTGCTTCTGTAGATCCTTATATAATTTTGGCAGATGTTTCCCAGTCCTCCATATAGCAACATCATCTGCAAACTGTGACAATTTATTTGTTATATCATTAAATTCTTCACCTAAATCATTTACCATTATTGTAAAAATTGAAGGAGACATTACTGATCCTTGGGGTATTCCATTTTGTTATTCATACAGTTCTGATCTATCTAAGCAGTGTATACATACTTTGAAGGCCAGCACGTGACAACACCTCGACATTTGTCACTTTATCTTTCCACGAAATGCCGAGGATGCGGCGTAGACACCGTAAATGGAAGGTATTGAGCCTTCTTTCTTGCTTAGCATAGGTCGTCCAGGTCTCGCTGCCATATAGGAGTGTGCTGGTGACGCAGGCATTATATACCGCAGCTTTGGTCTTCATTGTGAGTTTGGAGTTTCCCCAAACACGCGATGTGAGGCGGGCAAAGGTAGCTGCAGCTTTGCCAATGCGGCTGTCGATTTCTGTATCCAGTGAGAGTTTGTCATTGATGGTAGACCCTAGGTATGTGAAGTGGTGCACCACTGCCAATTCATAGTTATCGATAGTGATAACTGGTGCAGCACCCGCATCCTGACTCAGCACATTCGTTTTCTTTAGACTTATTGTGAGGCCAAAGTCCTTGCTTCATGTTCCAATTTAATTATCTGATCCATAGTGCATCTGTTCTTCCTAAATCCTGACTGAGTTTGATTATATAAATTATTCTTTTCCAAATAAAACTTTAATCTTTTATTTACTATGGTTTCTAATATTTTACCTAGATGGGAAGTTAAAGAAATTGGTCTGTATGAACTGGCATCATGGGCATCTTTTTCTGGTTTTAGTATTAGAATAATTACTGCTGTTTTCCATGTTTTGGGAATTTTTCCTGTATTCCAAATTTTGTTAAAAAGGGATGTTATAATTTCTATGGTACTTTTTGGTATGTGTTTGAAGATTTCGTAGCTCAAGATGTCATGCCCTGCTGATGTATTTGTTTTGTCCTTTATTGTATTTTCAACTTCTTCCATTGTAATATCTGCATTTAAATATGATAAATTTTCAGTATTATAAGGTACTTCTTTACTGAGTTTTTTAAGAAGTGTTGCTCTTCTGTTGACTTCAGCCTGTCCTAGATTTTCCTTAGAACTAACTCTATGGTAGTACCTGGCCAGCACCTCTGCTTTCTGCCAGTCAGTCTCTGCCCTTTCAGGTCTTTTTATATTAGGTATTATCATATGTTTAGTTCTGCCTTTAATGGCTTTTAACTTATTCCACACATCTGTTGTAGAGTTAGTTGTAGGGTTCAGTGTTTGGCAGAAATTTCTCCAATGATTTTCTTTTGCCTTAAGTATTATTCTGTTTGATTCATTTCTTACGTTTTTATAAAAATGTAAATTATCTTCAGATCTATGCTTTCTATATTCTTGTAGAGCTTGTTTTCTTTGTTTTTGATTTTCTGTACATCTAACTGTCCACCATGGTACTGGGTTTTTGTTCCAATGTTCATTCTTTTTTTGTTTCCTTAATGCGGTGTGGAATTATGTGTTCTGGCATTTATGCATTTGGTATATGTTTAACAGCTATTTGTAATATTTCTTTTGTGAGATTATCTGCACATACATCTATATTTTCATTTTCTATATTATTCATTTTTATCTCTTCCATTTCTACCTGAAAAGCTACCCAATTAGCTTTATTATAGTAAAATTTCGGTTTTTCTACCAGTTTGTTAGGTTTGTAATTATCTTTCAGATCCTCTTCTACCCCTTAACAGAGTGTAGTGATGACCCAGAGAGCACAATGGCTCTTTAAAATAAGTCAATAGATTCAAATACAAAGGCACGTTAATAACATCGGATGGAAGATGCATCTCAAAAGTGAAGAGCAGAATAGTCCAGGCAAACGCAGCATTCCATAAAATGAAAAGTACAAGTATTTTATGCAACAATTCTTTGTCAATGGAAAAAAGATAGATAGTTCTTGTGATAAAATGCTCCGTTTTAACCCCCCTCTCAAATATAATCATATTACCGTATTTGAATTTTTTTTCAATATTGCCGTGGAAAAGCTATAAACAACTTCTACATTTGACCTTGGTTGAAGGCAATGCTACTAATTTGAAAATTATCATGGGTAAAATCAAACTGTTGAAAATAAAACTAACTAAAGCATTCTTAGAATCTATTAATAGTACAACATGCGACAGTGTGTCGTTAGGCCCCGTCTCTTGAAACACAATACGCGTGGCTAATATTTGAATATTTGTTAGCGAGCGGGCAAGTTTCACCTACCAAACCCCACTTTTTCTACACCCGTACTAATTGTTAGGAACGGCGGATAGACAGCTTGGCATCGGTCCAAGTCGCCACCGTCTTGAAAATACAAGGAGAGAGGGGAAGAGGTAGTTAAAGTGACGAAAGTTAGCCTAACTTGTTACTTGGCAACTGAAACGACTAACGCATGTGGGCAGAGAAAAAAAAAGGAGGGGGAGGAAAAGAGGAAACTCAGATAATTATTTCTTCGGAAAGAAAGAAGAATACAGAAATAAAAAGGGATGTTTGAAAAGTTATGATAATGTTGTTTATTAAAAGATCATATTATTCCTTATAATGAATTGCCTTGCCTTATAGAAAAGTATTGTAGTTGGAATAAATAAAGAGGAAAAGTACACAGATGGAAACGAAGATAACGAAACACATGAAGTTATAATTGATAGATAAAGGACAGTGGGCCATTTAATAATCACTTTTCACCTTTAAAATCGCACAATTAATAATAGAGATATTGTAGAAATAAGAAATTGAGACAGGCAGACAAACACGCTGATAACTGCTCGGTTTTGAAAATCTTGGGATGTTACACTTTCTAACGCGTCTGTGAAAAAGGTCAAATTGGCTGGATTCAAATTTGATTGGGTACTGATATTGAAAAGGGGAGAGATAAAACTAAAGGGTGGCCAAGCGAACGCTGTCACTTGAAGAATATTTGTTCACCTAGTCAGATTAAGAACAGTAGCAAAGCCTTGTGTGTGACCCATTGCCTTTGCGTCTGGACGGCGGCGATCAAGATTTGTGCCCATTGATCGCCAGTTAATCTATACTAGTGTATTATTTCATTGATTGCGGTAAGAGAAATGATTTATTGATATTCTTATTAATGTGTAGAGGCTAACCCAGATAGGGCGCACACAAATTTTGTGTTGTGCGACATTGCTATTGTGGAAGCTTATGACATCCTAAGGGAGCACATGCATGCCTAAGCAGACTATTGAAGCAGAAAAACAAAATGTAAATGGTGTTTGAATATTGCCATGCATAACAAAATATTTTGACTATAAGACCAGAAAGCTACTGGCAGTTCTCTACAGGCCACAGTGTTCCAATAACTCTTGGAGATTAAATAGGAAGTCATACTACCAGAGTTAACAGATCATTAGAAAGAAAAAAGAAAAGAGTGTATCCCAGCTGATGATATAAAAGATTACTAAAGTCTAAGTGACAGAGGCGTTGAAGCCATGTGGGAAAGAGCAGATACCCACGGATTGAGAAGAAGTCACAATACAATTAGGAACTGTAGCTATTGATTAGCACTTGGGCTGATCACTACGAATGTTTAACGATGTTTATTTGTTAGGTGTGGAGATGTGTATATGAAGTGTATTTAGGGAGGCATTGTTCATTGTTGCAGGGTTGCATCAACGAGTAACTAGTAAGACAAAACCTGGAGAGGCAGTGTACGAGGCAACCTACCTGCTGCTTGTGTTGTGAAGTAACTGCCATAGCTGACTCCAGCTGAGATTCTTGTGGACAGAAAGTGTCATATTTACAGTCAACCACCTACTTGCCTCTGATTGAAAGATAAGCCTTCTTTTTTTAGGGCTAATGATTTCTCATTTCATTGTTAACCTCCACACTGTAATTAAACGTTCTAGTGACATGATGAAAGGAACAGTTCTTCCAACTAGTGACCCTTCTTAATACCTTGTCACTACAGCCAGTGATACAAGTAAAGAAACATTTTAATCATATTATTTATTGGACAAGATGTCCATCCACTGTATTTACCTGTGTACATAACCACATTTATTTTGAGTTTAACCTTCCTGATTCAAAACATTTGAGAGTTAGGAAATTAAAATTGTAAATTAATCCTATAACTTTAACCACTGTCTTACTTGAGTTTATTAGCTTGAGTTTATTAGATTGAGTTACAGTTGTGTTAAATTTGTTATCATACATCACATATACATTACCCTAGACACGTAGCCATATAAATTAATAGACTTAAAATATTTCGCAGAGTGAGATCATAGGGTGGTAGCAGTTAGGTACCCTGAGAACACATCATCATCAACTATTAGACTCAGGGACTTACATAGCTGGACCTCACTCTGTAGACAATTAATAATAATTAACATAAATAACATATAAACCCACCACAGTTCTTTCGTTTTATATAGAACCAGTCATGACATACGGAAGTGAGTCATGGACAATTGGTAAACTAGTAGGATAAGCACTAGAGGCCACAAGGGTGCGATTTTACAGAATTGTTACAACCAAGTATTGAGATGGTGGTGTTGATTAGTAAAATTGGCTCGGTTGATTGTGCATACCATTTTTGGTACTGGCTGTTTGTTAATGCGAATGTTCGTGTATCGGTTCTAGAAGGAGTATGCGTTTAAAACAGCTTGCATCACTAGGAGACATTTAATAACAGCATTTGGTGTATAGTACATGATAAACAGCATCAAGCATCAACAATCCAGGTTTGACAGGCATATATATAAATATGTAGTAGACGTCAACAGTCTTGACCGATACAACTAGCAACTGGATACTGTGAGATCCAGTTGGAGCACTACGGCAAGACGCGAAATATATCTCTGTGGCCTCTTAACAAATGAAGAATATACTTGGTGACTAACATTGCACCTTTACAACGACAGCACGACATGGCTGGTAAATAATATACTGGCCTAATGGCTCAAGCCGCATAACGAATGCGCTTATAAATTAGCATAGCTCACAATAGGGAGCAAATTCAGAATACGTCCACACAGGACCACGTCTACTAATGAAAGGCCACGAACATAGTTGTCTAGAAACGAGCGCGGACGCTTGCTAGCGTCACATAGAGACACTGCACTATTATACCATAGTAGTGCGGTATCGTCTCTAACAAAAATCATTTATATAACTTGAAAAAATGCGCTTAACTATATCTCTTTAAATATTTGGCATATGCCTTAAAGCATAAACATGCCTTAACAACTTTACTTCCTCTCACCCCCCCCCCCCGCCCCCCCCCCCCCCCCCCCCCCCCCCCCCCGCCCCCCCGCCGCCCCCCCCCTCCCCCCCCCCCCCCCCCCCCCCCCCTCGCCGCACAAGATCCCTTCCCCCCCCCCCCCCCCCCCCCCCCCCCCCCCCCCCTCCCGAAAAAAAATCAATTTTTCCACATAGCGTAATCGGTCAATCACAATTGAAGAAAATTTAAACAAGTATATCAATAGTATCAGTAATTGTCAAGTTAATCATAAAGTCAAAAGAAACAACTAAAAAAAAAAATGCGTCAATAGTTGTCAATAGTCATGTCGAGAAGAAGTAGGGTGACAGAAACTCGAAACAAAAAAAATTAAAGTACATATAAATGAAAATGGTAAAATATGCAGGAAATTGGAAATAAAATGCAATGACAAATATTAAGGGCGGTAATCAAGTACTTTATAAATGCGAGAAAGAAAAACTTAGTTATATCCCCTTGCTTTTACGAAGAGGTAACCGATAGGAACGAAAGAAAAAATATCGGACAACCACCAAAAATGCATGCATAAGAATGAAAATGCAAATTAAAATATATAGTTCATCGCGAAAATCACTAAAATAGTTCCAAGGACTTCGAAGATGTAGTGATGTGGGACTTTAGAGGCATCAAAACGAAGTGTACGATGATGTTATTCCATACGAAGATGTAGGCATGTACATATATTCCCATATATAGTTGCCCATATATTCATTTGAATCGGTAAGTCAAGCAGCATGTCATAGTAATACTGGGGTATCTCAACACTCGATATGAAGACATCAATGACTGGAATAACTACATGCGACAGGCAGTGATGAAAAAAATGCGAATATCCATCAGCAATGGGAAATCATCATATTAACGAGCTTGAAGTAGATTGAAGCGGAGTAAAAATGTGCACTCGATCCAAATAGTCACGTACAAAGTATTAATTAGTTCCAACGTGAGCTGACATCACTGACAAACGTACTGCAACAGGCCATAAAGTTGTACTAACATGTTCACGTCTGTGGTTGTCTCTTAAATGAAATGGCATCATAGGCTGACATCAATTCAGAAGAATGAACGAAGTATGTCTAGCCGGGTACATGTGTACCACGGGCAATGTCACGTATGTATCAAGAAGAAACATATTATGTTCATATCGTGCGTAATCTAGGATATATGTAATGTTCACGCAAAAATGGACATTTGAATGCTATAAAGTGCAGTAGAGTTCTTGATATGCTCTGAAGTAATAATACATCCAGCAGTTATATTGATCCTTCTTCTTTTTCCTCGTTCGTCCTGAAAAGGACGTTGTTTGCGTTGTGTCTGTTTACAGCGGAGCTGCGATATCTGTGCCTTTCGGTCGGCACATCCGACTTCAGCACGGCATTTTATGGGACCGGGTTTGCCTTCCCTCTTCGATCCCTACTCTCTCAGCCAGACTGCAGTGATGCAGCCTGTTTCCAGGACCACCACGTGGAGGTGGAGTAAAGTCTTGGTCAGCTCTGGTTCGCTGACCCTGACGCAAGCAGTCAAGCTATGAGTCGCTGACTGCATTCTCTATTGCTGCATCTTTGAGTCCCGTTATATTGATCCATCCATGTCCTGTTGAGGGCAACGAGAGAGAACATCGGCAACTACATTTTCCGTTCCACGTATCGCCCGTACGTCGAAGTGAAAAGGCTGTAGCGAAATTGTGTAACGTGCAGATTTCGTACTTTTGTGATCTTTTTGCTAGAGAAACGATAAGGCACGCTGGTCAGTCTCCACGACGAAATGAGCACCCAGCAGAAATCTCTGAAGTTTGTTTATTGACCACACCATAGCTAGTAGTTCACGGTCAACAACGGAATATTTCTGCTCAGTATCTGATAACTTGCGTGACACGTAAATGATCGGATGAAGTGTACCATTGAAGTTCTGCATTAAAGATGCACCGATACCTTTTGATGAAGCATTTGTTCGAAGAGTAAAATGATTTTTATCGAGTAATCGCAAAATAGGTGCAGCAGAAAACAGCGATTTAATATTAGCTAAAGTGGCTTGGCAATCCTGCGACCACTGTACATTATTGGTAGAACCTGTCTTCAAAGAATTGACAGATTTGAAGTGATAGTTGACTACAAAGGCAACTGAATGATATGTAGCACGGTCATATGACAATATGTCCATCGAGAAAACTATGAAGGACAGCGACGGAAACAATGAAATGTCATAAGATACTAAGTGAAATACCGAATAGGCGTGTAAACATATAGAAAGAGCAATGAGCATAGAGTATATAAAGTAGCCGAAAATAAAATAACGAAGATTGGTGTGATGACTGAAGGTCCGAGTCATCAGAGATGTTCCCCATCGAGGCCAGCTCCTTGACGTGGAGATGGGGCTCAAGTACAGCCATCAGCGGCTGAAAAACCAAGACTGGCCAGGCCCTCCTACACTCGAGCAAGACCACAGTCTGCCCTAGCAAGTCAAGGTGCTGAAGACGGAGGCAACCAGCCAAGTGGCGCACCACAGCAATCAGGATGCCACGCACACACGCAATGGAAATATGTCTATATCTACAAAACGTTATGGCACTCGCCCTGTGACGGACACCCAGGCAGACGCAGTGCCGGGCCCTCTGCCTCAAAAGGGCCCAACCCCTACTACTGGGGGTCCTTCTCAATTGCCCCGTGGAGCCAGCAGGCGTGAGAATAGAGCTACTGGCCAAGCAAAGCAAAGACCACTTAAAATAATGCACTGGAATGCTGAAGGCGTCAACAGTAAAACAGATGGCTACAGCAAAAAACTAGAGCTCGAAAATATCTTGAATGAAGAGCAAGTAAATGTATGCTGCTTGCAAGAAACCCACCTCAACAAACACATAGCGTTCTAAAGCAGAAGCTACCAGTGCTACCGATCCGACCGAATAGACAGGCGAAAGGGTGGAATACTGACACTCGTGAGGAATAACATCAGTGCATGTCAGCTTGAAACATATATGGAGGGGGCGGAATACCAGATGCTTCATCTCAGGACAGAAAGTACAGAATTCCACCTGCTCAACTACTACTGTCCGAGTGTCCGCCCACTGGCACTAGACACAATCCCAGCAAAAGAAAGACTGATTGTGTGCGGAGACTTCAACAGCCATTCACAGAGCTGGGGCTATGATCACATGGACAGGAGAGGTGATGAGCTTGAAAACTGGCAGGATGACAATGGGCTTATCCTGATTAACCAGCCAATCGACCCACCAACCTTCTACTCGAGATCATGGCACACCACCTCTACACCAGACCTGGCATTCCACTCACCAGGCCTGGAGTGGAACACCACACGTGTTGTAGGGAAACAACTTGGAGGCAGCAACCACCGGCCAGTCTTCCTAATTGTGGAAAATGAACTTGTCAAGGAGAGCATCACTCTCTCTAGGTGGAACTACAAGAAGGCAGACTGGACAATGTACCAGCATCGTACTAGTATACTGGCTAGAGATCTGTCTGTAGACAAAGAAATCAATAAGTTAGTCGATGAATTCAGCAGATGCATATTACAGGCTGCTCGTGAAACAATACCTAGAGGGGCTCGTAAGCACTACAAACCATATTGGAATAGTGAACTAGAGCAACTGCACAACGACGTGGAAACATCTCGAAAGCAGGCAGAGACCAGTCCATGCCAAGAACACCACAATATCTACCAGCAAGCTAAAACCAAATTCCAAAGGGCCAAGTTGCAGGCCAGGCGGAGAAGCTGGAAGGAGAAAACAGAGTCCTTGAACTTCGAAAGAGATACAAGGAAACTGTGGAAGCTGGTAAAACAACTTAATGATGAGGGTACAGGGAGAAACGCAAAGATTGCACTGTACAAAGATGGAAACATCCTCATGGGAAAACAGGCAGCTGATCACTTTGCAGACTCCTTTGCTAAAGACAACAACATCGAAGTAAGCCCAGAAAAGCAACAGGAGACTCGTGAGAAACAACAATTCGCAGGACGAGATGGAACCATACCTGAAGTTATGGAGGCACCAATCACATTCAGAGAACTGGAGCTTGCAATATCCAAATTGAAAATGAGAAAGTCGCCAGGAGTTGATGGAGTGTCCAATGAAATGATTAAGAACTTGGGAACCGCAGCAAAAACAAAGCTGCTGCAGATCTTCAATATCTGTTGGAACTCAGGCAGAGTTCCACAGACCTGGAGGGAAGCAATCATGATACCACTCCTAAAACCAGGAAAAGACAGTTCCACTGCCTCCAGCTACAGACCAATCAGCCTTACAAGCTGTCTCTGCAAAACTATGGAACGTATCATCAACCTCAGGCTACAGTGGTACCTTGAAAGTGAAAACCTTCTTGTACCACAGCAGGCGGGCTTTAGGCAGTGTTACTCTACCGAATATTAGGCAACTTACCTTTCCCAAGAGATTGAGGATGCGTTCCAAGATAAGAAACTGGTACTAGCAGCATGGATAGATCTAAGGAAAGCTTTTGACAAGGTTTGGAAAGAAGGGCTTCTGAAGAAACTGTAGAGTGAATGGTAGCATGTACAAATGGGTGAAAGCATACTTGTATAACAGAAGAGCCCGAGTACAACTAGATAGCCTCAAGAGTAAGAACATTCTACTGCGTCATGGCATCCCTCAAGGAGGGGTTATGTCCCCCACACTTTTCCTAGTCTACATCAATGACCTGGTTGCTGAACTACCACATGGAATGAAAGTGGCAATGTACGCTGATGACCTGGTAATATGGTGCACAGATAAGCATGCAACAGTGGCCACCAAATGAGCATGCAACAGTGGCCACCAAACTGCTACAAAGAGCTATAGATGCCTTAACCTCGTGGGCAAATAGATGGTGTGTCAGCATCAACACAGACAAGTGCAGCACTACGCTCTTCACCCTCTCTCCCAAACAAAAAGCTGGTGTCATCAAGATAAATGAAGAGCTCCTGAGAGAAGATAAACAACCCACCTATCTCGGAGTTACATTCGATGATAGGCTGACATGGAAGCAGCACATCAACAAAGGCCAGGAGGAAGTTAGCCATCCCGAGAAAACTAAGTGGAACCACATGGGGAGCCAGTGGGAAAATACTTAGTAAAGTTACCAGCAGGGCATACGACCACACCTGGAATATGGGTCAGCTGCGTGGTGTCCAGCATCAAACACCACATTACAAGAGCTAGATAAGGTGCAAAACCAGGCGCTTGGGGTCATCACGGGAGCAATGAAATCAACGCCTATAGTGGAGATGGAGAAAATGGGGAGGATACAAGCACTGTGAGAACGCAGAGACACGAAAGTGCTAACACAAGCAGAAAAGTTCCTCTGTATGCCAAGCCATCCAATGAAGGACAGATTCCAAAACCTAGCAATGGGGCGATTGAAAGGAAGCAGCTTCACCCACCAGGCCAAACGATTTCGTAGACAAACCTCAGACCTGCCTGAAGTTGACAGCCCCCTAAAGTCTGTGCCAGAACTAACCCCTTGGAGAGAAGAGCCTGGACTACCAATACACATCCAGACAAAAGTGAAAGGAATATTCGACAGGGATGAACAGAACAGCGTGCAACGTAGGACAGTCACTCTCAGTTTTCTGGAAGATGAATACCCACAGGACCTCTGGGTCCGAGTATACACGGATGGGTCAGCACAGAATGCAGTCAAGAATGGAGGAGCAGGAGTGTACATATAATACCCAAACAACACTAGGTATACGGTCAGAGTACCAACGGGGAAATTCTGTAACAACTATGATGCAGAAATCGAGGCAATCAAGGTGGCAACTGAGAAACTGTTGAACACCAATCTCGGTCCACAGCCTGTGGTATTCCTGACAGATGCAAGATCAGCACTCCAAGCACTTCAGTCCAGAAAATTGCCAGGTATACAAGCCCTACTTTCTGAAATGTGCAACCATTGCAGGGTCGCCATGCAATGGATACCGTCTCATTGTGGAATACCAGGAAACGAGAGAGCAGACCGACTGGCTAAAGAAGGTGCTGCAGACGAGCAACCGGATGTACCAGTTACGTACCATCAGAAGAAAAAGATGATCAAATCAACCAGAAAGCCACCAACACCAACGCAGGATGACTACCAAGCTATGAACAGATCAGAACAAATTGTCATTCTGCGCCTCAGAACAGGACACAACCGCCTCCGCAGCCACATGTATACAAAATTCAAGATTGGCAATTCAGCCATGTGTACATGTGGACAGGCACCCCAGACTGCGGAGCATGTACTTCAAGATTGCCCCGAATATGATATATTGAGTCAAACCCACTGGCCCAGAGAAACAACACTGGAAGCAAAACTATACGGGCCTCTGTATGAACTACAAAAGACAGTGAAGTTTATACAAGAAACAACATTGCAGATATAGACAATATTGATGCGTGATGCCATATGATGATGGATGGCATCCGCATGTCTGGTTTTGTGTAGTGTGTAGATGTGTTCAGTCAAAACAATGTTCATGCAACAATAACAGGGCAATCCACATAGGACGTCAGTAAACTCACGACGTATAAAGTCAATGAGTCTTGAAACAGCCGTTGACGTTTTTCTTCATTATTTATTGTGGACGCCACAGTGACAAAATGGTTACGCAAATGTGTAGGCACATCAAACAGTCATTATCACAGCAACATTCAATACAGCAATAAACGGTAGACAGCATTACAATGATGAGTCAGATGCATGTTATATTTCATAGTGCTGTAAATGTAGTCAGGTGGAAAACTCCATCCTTTTCTATAACAGCCAGGAGATAACCAGATGTATGAGATCAGTTCACTCTCCTTAGTTTGACTTCAGCAAGACAGACACGTCTGCCGAAGTATAAATAATGTCCTCAAAAATATCCTCTAGATAATAAAGGTTTTCTAAACCTAGTTCATTTAACAAAGTAGCAAGTAATGGTCCTTGGTACATGCATCAACCGATGCAGTACAATGCAGCGACATGTGAGCTGGGAAAGAACATCTCGTGACGACGACTTTCGGAGACAGGCTATGAATCGAAATCGCTCACGACCCAAAATCGATAGAGTTAATGAAAAAGTCAATTTACCTTGCTTTCATGAAATACACAGAAATATCACGCCTCCCGGCATGTGCAAATACACTAGAGGTATTATCCCGAATAAACGAAATATCCATAAGAGGACTACACATCCCTGACAGAACAAAAATAGCGGAGATCCCCTCTTCAACGAGGCATCTCTTTCGCCATTCCAAATCGCTCACTCCCACTAGTGGTGGGCGGAAACCGATCGACCAACAAGCAAGACAAGTCATGCGCAGTCCAGCGCAAAATGACCACAGCTCAAACTTAACTGCATTCGATACCAACGCGAGAAGACAAATGCTTACCGAGAAAAGTGACTATAGATTTCAAGCAGTTGTTGCCCTTGCGTTATAAAACAGATATTGAAATAAAACGATGTTGCGAGAATTTATCACGCAACATATCACCACCTCCTCCCGATAAAAAAAAAATGTGGAACATATTTTTTTTTTTCAATATCAAAGAGCAAGCGATAAGCGGCTCAAAACGCACGAATTATGCGCTGATAATTAATTAAATTGCCAAACAATAGGCTAATTATAGAGTGTCTGGTGAGGATATACCTCAACAGAAAAATAAATATGTCTCAAAAAATATTCACATCGGGGAGGTGTCACCAACACACATCACGTTAGCATGTAAACACAATATACGTATGCAAGTTACTATAATCATCATTAAACAGCATACTCTAATATTGTCTTTAAAAATGGATGTACAAATCTGATAGGAAAATTTAAATAGTACATTCTTTGACATGTAATGACATAAGTACATAGCAAAGTTAAACTACATGACGATCCAGGACATATGCTCTGGTATTCCGAGGGTAAGTACACAATCTAGAACTCGTAAGGTAAGTCCTCAGCTCAACAATGACATTCTGAGAAAGTACAAGCAATATAATGCTAATTAATAACTAATATGCTTCATAAGGTACAATACATTATTAATAATTGTGGCTGTTTAGTAAACTAACGGCCCTTATATTAACTACTCAGTCCTCCTCTATCATTTTAAAAAACGAACAGAAGAAGATGACAACAAAGCACGATAGTGTGTACATATAAAGTAAGTACAGATGTGCTAATCTATTGTAGAAATATAGGTGTGTTATGACTCTGTAATATATAGAAATATAGGACAGAAGTATTAGTTGGAGTCATGTGGGCATCTAGACAAAATGTCAGCCATCACATTATCCGCACCACGGATAGCTCGTACCGTGAAGTGAAAAGGTTGAAGAGCTATAGCATATCGAGTGGATCTCGAACTCTTCAAATTCTTAGTCTGAATAGCTGTAAGAGCTTTCTGATCAGTCTCTAGAATGAAATGTGCGCCCAGGAGGAATCTTTGTAGCTTTAGAATTGACCAAACCATCGCTAACAACTCACGGTCTAAAAACCGAGTAGTTCCTCTCTGCCGCATTTAGTTTTCTAGAAATGTACATAACAGGATGCAGAGTATTTGCATATTCTTGCATCAGTGCTGCTCCAATCCCAGTGGATGAAGCATCACTCCGAAGAACAAAAGTCCTATCAAGAGTAGGTAATCTTAAGATGGGAGGAGAAGAAAATATATTCTTGATTTGGTCTAGTGAAGATTGGCATTCTTCAGACCAACGGACCAGATTAGGCGAACCTTTCTTCAACAATGTTGAGAGAGGTGCCATGATCGAAGATAAATTTGGAATAAATCTCCCATAAAATTGAATTAAACCTAAGAGACTCCTAACTTGTTTCTTCGTTTTAGGAACAGAGATGTTCAGTATTTTGGAAGTATTGTGGTCTTCTGTCTTCAAGAGACCATGACCAACACGATGACCCAGGAAAGAGATTTCACCAAAACCAACAAAAGCTTTAGAAGGTTTTGCTGTCAAATTATTCTCACGTAGAGTGGACAGTAAGTCATATAACCCTAAATAGTGATCTTCCCAGGTATCACTGAAGAGACAGATGTCATCTAAGTATGCGATGACATCCGAACGATGTGACAGAATTTGACGCATCATGCGAACGAAAGTGGCAGGGGCGTTCATGAGACCAAAAGGCATAACATTCCATTGAAATAGACCCCTAGGTGTAGAAAAAGCAGTAAGAGGTTTGGCATGCTCTGCTAAAGGCACTTGCCAATAACCTTTAGACAAGTCAAGTTTAGTGAAGAATCTAGAATTAGAAAGTCTAATCAGTAGATCTTCTAACAAAGGCATCGGTTCAGCGTCGAACTTTGTGACCTGATTCAATTTGCGATAATCAACGCAAATTCGTATGTTCTTATCCTTCTTCCGGACAATAACCATGGAAGAAGAATATGGTGAAGTCGATGGTTCAATTATATTTAATTGAATCATTTCATCCAATTCCTTTTCCACTTGCGACTGAAAGTGTATAGGAATAGGATACGGCCTAACCCTAATTGGATTATTGTCGGTAAGAATTATGTCATGTTCTATGACATCTGTGTGTCCAGGAATGTCAGTGAGAACATCCTGAAATGTTTGTAACATCGACGAGACTTGTCGATGTTCGTCACCAGAAAGATTAGGAGAAACAGAAACGTTTTTCCAAGATTCCGTAGAATGTAATGGAACCACTGGAAGGGGAAGGTTGACATCAGAGAAGGTAGCTTCCTCATCCTGAATGACAGACAGGGATGAATAATGACCGTGAGGTGCAGGAGCATCATCCGTTGCCTGGAAAATAGGCAGCAAATAGTCCGGACGTTCGTGAAATTCCGAAAGCATGTTTATGTGGAAAGTTTTATGCTTTCCATCAATATCGACCACATAGTCAACATCGGAAATCCGAGAGACTATTGCATACGGACCTTTCCATGCAATAAGAAGTCTATTTTTCCCTACTGGGGAGTAGGACGAATGCTTTGTCACCTGGACAAAGTTGTCGTAGACATCTATTCTTGTTAGCAAACTGCCTTGCCTTCTCTTTAGCAATTTCTGATGAAGCAGTTGCTAGCTTACATGCCTCAATGATCTTTTGTCTAAGAGCAATGACATACTCATATGAGGATTGAGTTTCATCGCTAATATCATCGGCAGTGATGAGATCGTGTAATAAAGACATAGGGCCGCGTGGACGCGCGCCAAAGACAAGTTCGAAGGGAGAAAATCCTGTGTGTTCATTAGGGACTTCTCTATAGGCAAAGAGAGCCGCGGGTAAAAAAAACCCTGTCCCAATCTTGAGGATGATCTTCAGTTATCTTACCAAGCAAAGTCTTGAGCGTTCTATTCAGGACGCTCAACTAACCCATTAGACATAGGATGGTAGATACTACTGAGAGATCGTTCAATATGTAAGGTAGACATTACCTGTGACATAGTGTCAGATATGAGTTGAGTGCCATGGTCTGACAATATTTCTCTGGGGAACCCCAAGCGAGAAAATATCAACCAAAGAGCATCTGCGATATCTGTAGTAGATATGCTCTTAAGAGGAATAGCCTCTGGCCAACGTGTGCACATATCGACACATGTAAGGATAAACTGATGTCCTCTGGCCGACTTGACCTTAAAAGGGCCAATAATATCTATGGCCATTTTCTGAAACGGCCGAATAGGAATGTCAGCAGCCTGGATAGGCGCAGCATGTCGTGGTCCTCTAGATTTGACCTCCTGACATACCTTGCATGATCGGCAGTAAATACGAATGTCCTTATTGACAAAAGGCCAAAAGAAAGCCGCAAGGACTCTCGACTTCGTACGGGCAAAACCCATATGTCCAGCACATTGCGAGTCATGAGCATGTTGTAATATTTGGACTCTCATGCTCTTGGGAACAAGAATTTGCGAATGTGCCGACGTAGTCGAATCTTGTACCATACGTACAAGTACGCCGTTTCTCATTGCAATCCAAGATTTTCTATTTGTATCCTGATTCGGATCACCTTTCTTCGCAAGAACGAAGAATTTTTTTAAAGAAGGATCTTCTTCTTGCAATTTTATGAAAGAGTCACGAGTAATTACTAAGTGACTATCTTGGCTATCAACTTCATTATCACTATTCAGTGAAGTTTCGGGTGTTTGTAGAGCTTGTGCTCTTGTAACTACTGCATTTGTAGCTTGCATGTTATTATCTTCCCAAGCAGCAATCTGCTGTGGGGTACACTCCCTAACTCCGTGAATACGACCAATAATAAGGTCCGCAATAGGATTAGGTAAGAGACAAGCATGCACATCTCCAGTAAAGAAAGGAGTGGCAATGCGAATTACAGCAGTAGGATATTTTTCTAGAGTGCCGCCAAATGTGACACATTTAATAACCCTTCCTGTAGCACAAGATGGATCTACAAGCGATTGTCTAACACCAATAGTGGTGCATCCGGAATCGAAAAGTAGTGAGACCGGAGTATCATTAACAAGACCCTTATGTAGAATTAAAGAACCCCTCCCGTCATGCGCAACAGCAGCAGGAAGAGCGGGAAGTGGGTGACCACAACTCAAAGTAGTTATGGTACCCGGTTCGAATAAAGTACTGCATTGGGGGCATTTGTTTGCTCTCTCAAAGTCAAAAGCAGAACTAGTGACAGCGTCAAAGTTTTTATTATCAACAACATGATTACAGGCTCCCTCAGTTTCCTGTTGTACAGCATTAGCCTGCTGATATCTCTTTTTTTGTGTTGAGATCTACCCCGACTATTATTACCTCTGAAGTTATCAGAGTTATTATTATCTCTGCAGTTATTATTGTCTCTATTGTAATTGTTATACTGGTTCGAATTCCAGTTTCCACGATTACTATCATGTTCACATTGATGCGAACATCTATTTGTTTGGTTCTGAGGTCTTCGGCAGGAATAACCTCTATTACCATATCCTCTTTTGAAATGCTTATAATTATTAGGGTGATAGTAACGACCACTATCAGGTTGTCTCCAATTCTTCGAAGAAGAATCACCATGAAATTGGTTTCCATGATTTTGACAGAAATTACCGCTGCCCTTTCTATCAAAATTTTGTTGGGATCTACGAGCAAAGTTTTGACCATACGGAGCTGCCGAAGCAACTGGTAAACCTTCTTTCACCTTAGAGTTACCCATGGTTATGTGTGGGTGCGCAGTTACGTATTGGCAACAGAAATCTTCCATTTCTTTTATTGTTTTAGGTTTACGTTCATGAAGGAAAGCAAGGAAAGACTCATTGACAGACGACATGACTTTGTCTCTAAGTATTAAGTCCATAAGTCCTTCATAAGTTTTTTCCGTCTTAGATAGTTCAACCCATCGTGAGAAAGTAATGCGTATTCTTGCAATAAACTCGGAGAATTCAACTCCATTTTCAGGTAACATGTTTTTAAATTGTAGACGATAGCCGTCTTCGTTAAGCTGATATTTCTTTAACAAAGCGGCCCTGACAACCTCATAATTGCTCTTGTCAGGTTCATCCACCATATTTAATATACTTAGAGCTTTACCTGTCAGTATCCCTGATAACTGATAAACATATTTTGCTTTGTCTATGTTATGAGCTGTACATGCTTGTTCAAATCTGTCCAGATAGAACATTATGTCATCACTGGAAGGACTAAATGTTGGTAACTTAATCTTAAAAGTATCATTATTAGCCTTCCCAGAAGATGAACCCTTGTTTGAATCATTACCATTACTCATGCTCGTCAATTTCAATTTCTCCAACTCTAAAGCTAAGAGTTTTTCTTCATGTTCCATTTTTGCTTTCCTCTCATCAGACTCTCTTTGTAACTTCCTTTCTTCAGCTTGAGCCTGCATTTGAAGTCTTTCATTTTCAGCTTCTTTTTCAAGTCTTTTATTTTCAGCTTCTTTTTCAAGTCTTTTATTCTCAGCCTCTAGCTGTAGCTTTCTTTCCTCAGCTTCTGATTCCCTTTTTTGTTTTTCCATTTCCATTTGGAATCTCTTTTCATCCACCTGCATCTGCAGTTTCTTTTGTTCAGCTTCCAAATGCAGTTTCTTTTGTTCAGCTTCCATTGCTTTATCATATCGAGCAGTTGCAAATTCTTCTAACTTATCACCAGTCTTCCCAAGCAATTTACCCTGCTCAATAAAGTGCTCAAATGTAGACATGTTGTCTAACATATGAGTCCAAAACCTGAAATAATTAACTAATTTATTTCAAACCTAAGTGTAACAAGTCTTAATTAAGCACTTGTATATTCACATCACATTATATTATCCCAGTCTCTGTGGGAAACAAGTCTCCAATCAAAGAACTTGTATATGAAATATCAGCACTCAAATCTTGATCATAAGTGCACTTCTCATTCAATAGTGCACGACACTATTCATCATTCATTTATCATCAGTATAGTAGTAACAGTGCATTAGCATAGCCCATTAACTAATTACTATAACTGTAAACAATGACTATGTAAACACATGCAGAATGTAAACATTGAAAATGTAAACAATACAAACAATGTAAACAATAACAATGTAAACAATAACAAAGATCAGCAACAATACAAAAACTTTCGCAGAAATCAACTAAAAATAAAGCAGAAATTAATGAAATATCACAAAAAATGTGACGATATCTGCGATAGAATTAAACAAAATACATGACACCACAGTGTATAAACAAAAATGTTGTATGAAACTAAATTATAGACAAGAGTAGGCTAACAAATACAAACAAATCACAACAAAACTAAAGAATGTGAAATAATAACGAAAACAATATTAAAACATGTCATCACAGCTAACATAAATAGCAACAGAAGTCGCTTAGCAAATTCCAGTATCGGAAATTTGCAAACCCTACAGAAAACGCTCACAATAGACGACCTCTATGACGTGGCATAATCTAACGGAGACACCACCCAACCGAGAACCCGCTGAAATATAAACATATAAATATACAAATAACATATAGACATATAACATATAGAATGAGATGATACACAGAAGACTCAGCAGAAGTATAAGGGCACAGTTTACATACAAACAGGCCACTTAACTTAAAGGCTTCCAATCGTAGAGCAGCAGAAAAACGGATGTCAATCAACGTCCTAAAGAGCGAAGCTCCAACGATGATGGCACATCTGAACTGCTTCCACTGCTAACACGATGGTACAAGAGCTTCTGACATACTGTGTGTTGAGTTGTTTCGGCACTTGACCTTCTAATCCAAAAGTAAGTTGATGGAAATCGGTACTTGGCCTTCTTCAGAAAACAACCCGTTTCAACCGGCACTTGACCTTCTCAAAAAACGACAGCACTGGAACCTTGACAGCAGCAATTTGCTTGACTTGCGTAAAAGATAACAGCAGTCCGAGTTATCCGGCAACATGTAACAACGCCGGGTACTGTCAAATTCTTGTTTCCGTCAAAAAGTTGAAATTTTGACTTTTACCGGGCAACGCCGAGTACTTTGAAAATTTTGAAGATGTTGACTGTATTGAAGAATGTTAATTTCTTGAAGGATGCTGATGAATTCTTGTTGAAAATGAAGTGGGTAAGGGACCCCGTGTTTGCTAGTACCAGAATCAAACCAGCTTATGGCCACCAAATGATGCGTGATGCCATATGATGATGGATGGCATCCGCATGTCTGGTTTTGTGTAGTGTGTAGATGTGTTCAGTCAAAACAATGTTCATGCAACAATAACAGGGCAATCCACATAGGACGTCAGTAAACTCACGACGTATAAAGTCAATGAGTCTTGAAACAGCCGTTGACGTTTTTCTTCATTATTTATTGTGGACGCCACAGTGACAAAATGGTTACGCAAATGTGTAGGCACATCAAACAGTCATTATCACAGCAACATTCAATACAGCAATAAACGGTAGACAGCATTACAATGATGAGTCAGATGCATGTTATATTTCATAGTGCTGTAAATGTAGTCAGGTGGAAAACTCCATCCTTTTCTATAACAGCCAGGAGATAACCAGATGTATGAGATCAGTTCACTCTCCTTAGTTTGACTTCAGCAAGACAGACACGTCTGCCGAAGTATAAATAATGTCCTCAAAAATATCCTCTAGATAATAAAGGTTTTCTAAACCTAGTTCATTTAACAAAGTAGCAAGTAATGGTCCTTGGTACATGCATCAACCGATGCAGTACAATGCAGCGACATGTGAGCTGGGAAAGAACATCTCGTGACGACGACTTTCGGAGACAGGCTATGAATCGAAATCGCTCACGACCCAAAATCGATAGAGTTAATGAAAAAGTCAATTTACCTTGCTTTCATGAAATACACAGAAATATCACGC
Source organism: Oreohelix idahoensis (assembly GCA_024509875.1). Taxonomy (NCBI): domain Eukaryota; kingdom Metazoa; phylum Mollusca; class Gastropoda; order Stylommatophora; family Oreohelicidae; genus Oreohelix; species Oreohelix idahoensis. Next base: position 132,892 of record JAMPIV010016691.1, read on the forward strand.
CTCCCGGCATGTGCAAATACACTAGAGGTATTATCCCGAATAAACGAAATATCCATAAGAGGACTACACATCCCTGACAGAACAAAAATAGCGGAGATCCCCTCTTCAACGAGGCATCTCTTTCGCCATTCCAAATCGCTCACTCCCACTAGTGGTGGGCGGAAACCGATCGACCAACAAGCAAGACAAGTCATGCGCAGTCCAGCGCAAAATGACCACAGCTCAAACTTAACTGCATTCGATACCAACGCGAGAAGACAAATGCTTACCGAGAAAAGTGACTATAGATTTCAAGCAGTTGTTGCCCTTGCGTTATAAAACAGATATTGAAATAAAACGATGTTGCGAGAATTTATCACGCAACAAATATATTTCAAGCGAACGAAAGAAGAATAATCAGAGATGTTGATAAGCAATCAATTTGGGTTGACAAATCGTCAACGGCTTTATAACCGACTGACGGCTGACGTAAGTCAGAAACAACAACTATGTTCATGACTGTAAATAGCATAATAATGTTAAAGAACAGCGTGCATACAAATCGGCGACCACCGATAGACGATAAGGAATGATGAAGAAAAGGCGTGAGAATCACTGAACTAGCTGGTCCAGTAATACTCTGAAACACATAGCTAAGCCAAAAGAATGGCCAAAGTAATAAACGTGTACCTGAGGTCGCACTAGACTCAGTCGTATCACGAATATCGTAATGAGCAGTGATAAAATGAGAACATGTCTGAGTACCAACAGAGCTAGTATGCGGTTCCTCAGAACCGAGATTAAACCCAATAAGGAGTACATTAGGCTTGTCCTCAAGATCTGTACAATCAGATCCAACCTGAATATTACACACATCCATGTGTTCACTTTTAGTAACTTCAGCAATGGCTGGTAGTCTACGATATATGAAGCATGAATTTGCAGCAATTATTTTTGACTGGCCTACGACAAAGCCAGGTGCGTGTGAAGCACAAGAACTATGTAGGCCAGAGGGTTGCCTTAATTTAGCACTACTGTTTTTCATATGTCGACGTGACACCTTAGTAATGGTAGAGTGTGAATGGCACCTGGTAATGTTACAAAATGTGGTACCTGATCCGTGAATATGACCATGTAACCTGGGTGTGACTGCATAAGCAGACAACATATGATGCTGTTCCCACTTAAAAATTTCGCCAGGTGTACATTCTTGAATACCGTGGATACAGCCAACTGTCAGATCAGCAATTGAATTCAATAAAAGGCATACTGTAATATACCCAGTATAAAATGGTGTATGGATAAAAACTATAGCAGTAGGGTACTTTTCAATAGATCCACTAAAAGTACTACATTGCACAAAATCTCCTGAGGAGCAGGATGGATGCACCAATGACTGCCTTACCCCTACAGTCGCGAAAACCCCGTATCTCTGAGAACCGAGACTGGAATGTTATTCAATAGGCCTTTATGTAATATGAAAGAACCTGAACCATCGTGTGCTGACAGAGCTAGAATAATAGGAAGAGGGTGGCCACAACTCAACGTAGACACTGTCGTGGTTGAGTTAAAGTTTTAGAGTATTTGTCGAGTCAGACAATTGTAGTGAAATCGACAATGAGAGTGAACTGACAAAATTATAGACAACACACAGATAATGTGTAAATAGGGTGAACTTGAGACAAACCTGGAAGAGGATTCATTAAAGCTATCTCTCTTTCCAAGCCTCAACACACTTATATAGTCTTAAGCACCACCCGCTCTCTCTCCTTTCTCTGGTCAAATAGAGACAATAGTAAGAGCTTGCAATATTAAGTATGGATGAAGGGTCGTGAACAGCGCGTTAATAAATGAGTAAAATTTATTAAAGGTTCTTGAAGGAAGAAAATATATGAAAATAAGTATATCAGCACAACAACATAAGAAATCATCAATAATCACATCGAGTTAACACATATCCAATTAAACACCAACGAACAAACAATCCACCAACACAAACCCCTCCTGTAGAACACAGAGAAATAAATAAACAGAGTTTCCAATCCTTCCGCTATTGTGGAACCAAATTCAATAACTCCAGTTAGTGTCTTTATATGTATATCCTCCTATAGGTGATGAATTACACTATAAATCCGCTGTAGGCGCTATCCATGCACCGTTGGTCACACACTAGTAACGAGATAGGCTGTAGATTACTATTTCTATATTCGGCTGACCGCTAATACGTGCATGGTTTTGGATGACCAGAAACACACACAAGACGAGGTCAATTTAGGACACCCGGTTCACTGCGCTATTATCCAGCACGTGAAATTAGGCCTGCGTACTTGATTTTTAAATCGGGTTTGGCTGGTTTGGACTTTATTTGTGACTGAGCGCTCAGTTTAAGCACACAGTCTGGTGCTTTCAATTCTGCTGACCACGCTGTGCTGATCGATATGCTGGAAGCCACTATGCTCTGACTGGTGATCATGAGGCGAGTAGGAAACCACTACTGCCAAATACGATTTCAGATTTACTATGGCTCGTCATACACTGAATGAGCTCATTTCCCATTAGAGGGATGGGCGTTGAAAAGGGTTGTACTTCATGTATAGGTGACAACTCGTGGTGCTAATTGCTTTCAGGAACCGTGAGATCGATGAGAATGTTACGTTCTTCGCCTGACTGGACTCCTGCAGTAGCAATGGGGTACCATGAAACTGAGACCCAAACAGACAACCTTTATATCAAGCAAACAATAAAATTACAATAACGTTATAATAACAGTTATGCCCCACTATGGGACTTATAATTATTGTTATGATTTCTAGGATAGTCTCGGGCTGTCTTTATCCATATGAGTCGCTCTCCTGTTACTTCCACTCTATCAATTATCAACATGCGCCCGCATAGGCTAATATATCTTGTACATACATGTACCTGTCAGCAAATGCCCTGACAGCAAAATCTACTCCGTCCTCTTCCAATTAAAATACGGGAAACCTAACCCTGTAGTTCCAGCTGAGTAGATATGCGATTCATCTTACAACATTAAGTGAATGTACATAAAATACAGTATTAGACATTACATATTAAATGGTATGCGCCCCTTGGGGTCGATACACAAAAAGGAACAAGTAATAACCTATCAAACATTGAATACATGAAAAATGCAATGTTATAGCTATAAATAATACGTTGTGACTTAAACATAAGATATAATTATATCTCTGGCTGGTCACTGCTTTCTGGATTGCCGTGAAAGTTTTAAACGGGTGTCTAACTACACAGTAGGCATATAATAATTCCACACTCAACCACTAGAAGTTCCCCTCAGAAAGTAATAAGTGACTACCTCTTATAATTCAAGTGTAATCGCGCACGCACATCACTATTCCGTTTTAAGTAAATAACTTACACCACTGCCATTTCCTTAAAGTAATGACGCTTTTAGCCTACTCCTTAACCCACGGTAAGCACTGAACGGACTATGAGGTTCTTCGCCTAGTAAGTATCTGTTAGCGTAAGTTTACCATTAACCCATTGTAAACAATAACATCGGGAGACACCTAACTGCTTAAGCACCAGTTAACTAAGGCGGTAGACGGCGCTACATTATCACTGAATTAATTACCGGGGAGAAATCACCTAAAATAATTCAAGTCTCACTACTATCAGTTGTGTATAAAAGCTAACAGGAATATATATATATTATAAAAGACATCAACTTACCCCGAGATGACGAGAATAGGCAACACAATCTAGTTTTGTGCCCACATCTGCCTTTGTCTCATTTAGTCATCTACAGGCAGGAAAAATTTACGAGTGTGCTTGCCTGAGTAAAAATATCTAGATTTATAGTCTACCAGAGACGCTACCCCGGCCATCTGGCATCGCATGTTTCCACAGATGTTCGGTGTATAACGTAATCATGAGTAAGACAAATGTTATTCTAGAGTCTACTTCAGAGACAACAACTGCGAGAAAGTTTCGTAGATAAGACATAATATTATTCTACGAGCTAACAGCGGCGGTCAAGGGCCACAACAAAAATCTCAGAACGAACGTGAGTTTTGTCTCCCTTGAATCGGAGATAGAAGTGGGTACTCAGTCCTCAAAGGGTTGCATCACCTTTGATCCCGCTAGCGGTTCGCTCTTCAAAGAAACTATTTCTCGCTCGTGATCAACGCTGTTACGAGCTACAAGCGTTCTCCTAGTCAGACAAACACCAGGTGCAGCTTAGGTAATATTATCGTAAGCTGACCACTACTGACCAAGTGTTGAATTTATAATGAAGGCCAGAACGAAATCAAACCGCGGGTGGGGTCTGAGAGGGGAATGATGGGCCACGTAGGAAAAATCCGAAGAAAAGAAACCGAAAGTGCAAAAAATCGAGGAAACCAGAAACATTAAAAGAGTAAGAAAAGTGGGACGTGTTGGGAAAATAAAATTATTAGTCACTCCGTGACATATTATCCCGACGTTTTAAGTTCGTGGACCACGGACTTATGGACAGTAATTTAATTTTTTCATATATGTCCGTTACATGTCCTTGGAAAAATCCTATACTCATAAACCAAATTCGTGTCCAATGTACTGCCTGTCTGTCCGCATGGCTACGAGTTCATCTTTCTTCCCTCTGTCTAGTAGTCGCTCGGCAAATGAGAGTTTGCTAGGCCATTCGGCCGTGACGTATTTCCTTTCCCTGCGAATCTGGCCTTGCTTACATAGTTCGCTCTGCCTGTTTACCATTCGGATAAGTTTCCGTGACCTATTTGAGTTTAGGCGCCACCGTAACTCACTGACCACTGCATAGGTAATCAACCTGTTACGTACAGTGAAATCATTGCTCGACGCGGGGTGTTTACGTTTCACAGGCTTGTACCTAACTGACCTGAGATAGCAGCGACCTACCGGAATTTTCCGCGCGCGAGTAACCCGGGTCGGCAATTGAAACAGTTTGCTGGCCGAAGAAACACTCGCGCATTTCTTCTCTTTCCTCTCCACACCTACTCCCGTGCTTCGGTGGGAGCATTGATCAATCTTCAGACCTGTACCGTCTAAAGGCGGGTCAGGAACTTTCCTTGCCTTGCCACTCACAATTCTGGCTTGGTCAACGGAAATGATCAAGTTGCTCGGTAGTGGCCTGGCGCAGGCGACTACGTTGCTGTACATCAGCGGGGTTGAAACCGCTGGAATATTGCGATTAAAATGAGAGATCTCTGATGCCTCTAGCATAGAGTCTCCGACCGCATTCTGGGTTCTACTGAATCATAACTGATCTCAGTAGCTTCTATCTTTGGAGAAAGATAGGTATTATCTGCTACTTGCAGAATTTGTTGATTCGCTTTTCCCTTACACACATGAAGTGAGCCAGAGCTGTCAACAATAGCTCCTTGCAAATTCGTAAGGCAGCTTTTCGCACTGTCTTCTACCCTGAGAAGTATGTGAGATTCAAGTGGAGTCCCAGGGATTCCTCCGCCTGAAACCCTGTTTCTACTAAAAACATCAACTTTGCCCTCCCCTGAGGGAGTTAATGGCGTCAGTTGCAAATTGTCCTGCAATGACAGATCTACTTCCTGGGTTACAGGCTCCGCAGTCTGCAAGCAAAGAACTGGACGGTTTAAGATCCCGTGTGATCGCGGAGTGCCCGAGATAAAGCTCTCGGTGTCTTTTTCCAAAGTTCCTTGGAACAAATTGGAAACTTTAACCCTTTTAGCAGGCGCCTCATTCTGGCACCTTAGCAGCTCAGGGTGATGAGAGGGACGGCACCTCCTTCCTCCGATCGTTGAGTTGGAGGGATACGCCTCTGCATATGTTTTTTCGCTGTCCCGCCGGGGAGCTTGCGAAATATGACGTGATAGGGTTTCGGACCCTTTTCTCGACGTCACGTGTCGGTTAGGTGGTGCTCGATCTGGAGCATGAGATTGTGCCTTTCTTGTTGCTACTTTTCCCATTCTTGTCTTTCTGTTTTCCATTTCTTGTCCCTTTCTATCGCTTCTTCTACATACTTTCGGATGAATGCTTCGCTCTCCCCATCTTTTTTACAGGGCCATGCTAAGGCTAAACGGTTGCCAAATAAGTCGTCTACTTCGTATTGCCTCTGCATGCTCTCTGCATATTCTAGAAGAGACTGAATTTCGCTATCATCGAACTCCATGTACTTAGCTACCTCAAGTGCAATCCTATGCACTTTAGCTAGATCGGCCATTATATCAGGGTGAGCAAACACTATACAAGATAAAACCTAGAGATCTTAGTTACCTAGTCCACTAGGTGCTGATTAACTTCCTTGTGAGTTAAGACTCAATAATCAATAAAATCTAGGCTAGAATGGGAAAACTTTAAGTCGAGAAGTTTCTAGAGACTATGATTGCGACAAGCAAAACCCCAAAACTCCAAAAAAAATCTAAGTGATGTAAAACGTATTATCATCACTCCACCCCACTTCTGTCAGTACTCAGCTATTTAGAGGATTGATAACTATCATACGACTGAACATCCTCCCTTGGTACATAGGCAAGCTAGTAAACTGACTATCTGTAGCTTCTTATCCCAGATTAAAGAGCTACTACCTGGAAAAATATTTAACCCCCCAAAAAAATCGCTGACTTTAACAACAATAGTCGTCAGCCTATTTTTAACCAAAACTCAGCAGTGATACCAGTAACCTTAACCAGCTGTGACGTGTAAAAACGAACAATAATTGTAACTTGTGATTTACGATTGCTGTGGAGAAAAAACGCTGTTCAGACTTCTTCCAAAAGAAAAAGGTCGATTTGTCTAAGGGATAGAAATTCCTATAATCTGCAGATTCATACCGGACTGAGACCTCATCTGTCATGATTGAGTTAAGATTTTAGAGTATTTGTCGAGTCAGACAATTGTAATGAAATCGACAACGAGAGTGAACTGACTAAATTATAGACAACACACAGATAATGTGTAAATAGCGTGACCTTGAGACAAACCTGGAAGAGGATTCATTAAAGCTATCTCTCTTTCCAAGCCTCAATACACTTATGTAGTCTTAAGCACCACCCGCTCTCTCTCCTTTCTCTGGTCAAATAGAGACAATAGTAAGAGCTGCAAAAATTAAGTATGGATGAAGGGCCGTGAACAGCGCGTTAATAAATGAGTAAAATTTATTAAAGGTTCTTGAAGGAAGAAAATATATGAAAATAAGTATATCAGCACAACAACATAAAAAATTATCAATAATCACATCAAGTTCACAAATATCCAATTAAACACCAACGAACAAACAATCCACCAACACAAAAACCCTCCTGTAGAACACAGAGAAATAAATAAACAGAGTTTCCAATCCTTCCGCTTTTGTGGAACCAAATTCAATAACTCCAGTTAGTGTCTTTATATGTATATCCCATGAGCTCATTTCCCATTAGAGGGATGGGCGTTGAAAAGGGTTGTACTTCAGGTATAGGTGACAACTCGTGGTGCTAATTGCTTTCAGGAACCGTGAGATCGATGAGAATGTTACGTTCTTCGCCTGACTGGAATCCTGCAGTAGCAATGGGGTACCCTGAAACTGAGACCCAAACAGACAACCTTTATATCAAGCAAACAATAAAATTACAATAACGTTATAATAACAGTTATGCCCCACTATGGGACTTATAATTATTGTTATGATTGCTAGGATAGTCTCGGGCTGTCTTTATCCATATGAGTCACTCTCCTGTTACTTCCACTCTATCAATTATCAACATGCGCCCGCATAGGCTAATATATCTTTTACATACATGTACCTGTCAGCAAATGCCCTGACAGCAAAATCTACTCCGTCCTCTTCCAATTAAAATACGGGAAACCTAACCCTGTAGTTCCAGCTGAGTGGATATGCGATTCATCTTACAACATTAAGTGAATTTACATAAAATACAGCATTAGACATTACATAATAAATGGTATGCGCCCCTTTGGGTCGATACACAAAAAGGAACAAGTAATAACCTCCCAAACATTGAATACATGAAAAATGCAATGTTATAGCTATAATAATACGTTGTGACTTAAACATAAGATATAATTATATCTCTGGCTGGTGGCTGCTTTCTGGATTGCCGTGAAAGTTCTAAACGGGTGTCTAACTACACAGTAGGCATATAATAATTCCACACTCAACCACTAGAAGTTTCCCTCAGAAAGTAATAAGTGACTACCTCTTATAATTCAAGTGTTATCGCGCACGCACATCACTATTCCGTTTTAGGTGAGTAACTTACACCACTGCCATTTCCTTAAAGTAATGACGCTTTTAGCCTACTCCTTAACCCATGGTAAGCACTGAACGGACTATGAGGTTCTTCGCCTAGTAAGTATCTGTTAGCGTAAGTTTACCATTAACCCATTGTAAACAATAGCATCGGGAGACACCTAACTGCTTAAGCACCAGTTAACTAAGGCGGTAGACGGCGCTACATTATCACTGAATTAATTACCGGGGAGAAATCACCTAGAATAATTCAAGTCACAATACTATCAGTAATATATGAAAGCTAACATGAATAGATATATATATATTATAAAAGATATCACCTTACCCCGAGATGACGAGAATAGGCAACACAATCTAGTTTTGTTCCCACATCTGCCTTTGTCTCATTTGGTCATCTACGGGCAGGAAAAATTTACGAGTGTGCTTGCCTGAGTAAAAATATCTAGATTTATAGTCTACCAGAGACGCTACCCCGGCCATCTGGCATCGCATGTTTCCACAGATGTTCGGTGTATAACGTAATCATGAGTAAGACAAATGTTATTATAGAGTCTACTTCAGAGACAACAACTGCGAGAAAGTTTCGTAGATAAGACATATTATTCTACGAGCTAACAGCGGCGGTCAAGGGCCACAACAAAAATCTCAGAACGAACGGGAGTTTTGTCTCCCTTGAATCGGAGATATAAGTGGGTACTCATCCCGCAAAGGGTTGCCTCACCTTTGCTCCCGCTAGCGGTTCGCTCTTCAAAGAAAAAATGTCTCGCTCGTGATCAACGCTGTTACGAGCTACGCGCGTTCCCCTAGTCAGACAAACACCAGGTGCAGCTTAGGTAATATTATCGTAAGCTGACCACAACTGACCAAGTGGTGAATTTATAATGAAGGCCAGAACGAAATCAAACCGCGGGGTGGGGTCTGAGAGGGGAATGATGGGCCACGTAGGAAAAATCCGAAGAAAAGAAACCGAAAGTGCTAAAAATCGAGGAAATCAGAAACATTAAAAGAGTAAGAAAAGTGGGACGTGTTGGGAAAATAAAATTATTAGTCACTCCGTGACAGACACCACATCTCACTGTAATAATGTGCGGCATTCAGGGCATTGCGCAGCACAGTCGAAATCAAAAGAATAACAAGAAGCAGCAGGTAAAATACGAGGGACGGTCAAAAAGTAATGCCTCGTAATTTTTAATTTCATTCAATAGGCAAGAAAACAGATAAAATTCACATTGAAATGTAGCCCCAAGATTGAACTTCAAAAATTTATTTCTCAATGTAGTCTCCGTTATTTGTTACAGTTTTTGTCCATTTTCTCACAAGGGCATGTATCCCCGCACGGTAAAAATGTATGTCCTTTTTCCTAAACCACTGGCGTACGGCGCGTTTAAGGGTCTCGGTGTAAACAAAGTGATGTCCGCGAAGATATTCTTTCAGTGGTCCAAACAGATGGAAGTCAGAAGGTGCAAGATCGGGACTGTAAGGGAGATGTGGTAATAATGTCCAGCCAAATTCTGCAATCGCATCAATGGTGCGTTTAGCGGTGTGTGGCGTGGCATTATCGTGCAACAGTAGTGCAGTTCTCTGATCTTTTAGTGGGTAAAGTCGCCGAAGACGACCTCTAAGCTTCTTCAAAGTTTCAATGTAACGGTCTGCATTCACCGTGTTTCCCTGTTCCGAGAAGTCGAGAAGAATCACACCCTTCTCATCCCAAAACACGGAGGCCATAACTTACCCTACAGATGGTGAACTTTTGAACTTTTTTCTTGTCGGCGATGTTGTCTGTCTGTCAACATTCTGGGTATCCACCGTGCACAAACTTTTGAATAACCCAGGTCTTTAATGATGTTCTGGACACTGCCTTTACTAATGGACAACATGGAAGAAAGTTCATCCAGTGTTACCCGACGGTCACCACGAATAATGCCATCAACTCGATGAATGTTGTGTGGAGTCACTGCGGTAGACGGACGGCCAGTCCGCTTTGCGTCAGCTTCGTCACAACGATGTACCCAACGACGGACAGTGCTAACATCCACTGTTGAATCTCCATAAACATTCTTCAAACGTTCGTGGATGCGAATTGGGGTCTCGCCTTCAGCATTGAGGAATTCTATGACATAACGTTGTTTTAACCGCACGTCTTTGGCAGCCATTTTTAAACTGTTACAGTGGTGCCACCTGTTACTGAAACAGGTTGGTAATGCTATACAGTGCAGAAGAGTGTTTGAGGAATCCTGCTAAATTTACAAATTGCACACCGATGCAGTATTTACATACATAAAAAATAGGAGGCATTACTTTTTGACCTTCTCTCGTATTATCACCTAACCCTGCAGGAGCACTAGATTCAATTCGTGCAGAATTAGCATGCACGTTACATCTCTCAGCATTTCGAGATCGAGCAACGCTATTTGACCTGTTCTGATTATATTTATGATTGTTATTATTGTTACCTTGTGATCTACTATTATTGTCAAAATTAGACCTTCTAGAGAATTATTTTGGCTATTATTATTATCATGAGAAAAATTTCCTTTATTCCTCCATGAAAAATCATCATGTTTCCACCCTCTAGTGGATTGGTTATAATTCTGTTGTGGTTGATGGAATGAATTAAAGTTTCCCATCCTTTGTGGCGAAAATTTTTTATGATTCTGACCATTCTGGTATGGTCCAACATTATTTGAGTGACTCCTACCAAAATTTCGACCAGCACAGTGAGATCTGTAGCGCTGGTTCTGATTGTTCCATGTTAATGCTGAAGCAACAGGTAATGCTTCCTTAAAATGTGAATTGCTTACCGCCATATTTTAATGTGCTGTTAAATATTGTCGATCAAATTCTTCTACTGATGAAAGATCCTTTGGCTTACGTTCATGTAAAAATGCCAAAAATTGTTGGTTGATTGACGACATCACCTTGTCTCTTAATACCAGATCCATCAAGGCATCATTTGTGTGGTCAATCCTTGCAAGTTCAACCCATCGGTTAAACGTTAACTTAATAGAGGAAATAAACTCGTACAAATCTTTCCCAGTTTCAGGAATCATAAACTTAATTCTAAGTCGATAACCATTCTCGTCGAGCTGATATTTTTTAAATAATATTGCTCGAGCAGTATCATAGTTATTTTTATCCGTCCCCTCCATTGTACATATAGCTGTAAGGGCTTCTCCAGTGAGAATTTGCATCAATTTTTCACACCACTGTGACCTATCAACCTTATGAGACTGACATACAATCTCAAATCTATTTAAAAAACACGTTATGTCATCTGTATTTGGCTGAAATTTAGGTAAGGGAATTCTAAAATATGAACCATGATCCCTATTTGAGGATCCTTGAGCCTCAGAACCATTCTGGGTAACATTATTAGTGGGAATCTTGAGTTTCTCAAGTTCCAGAGTAAGCATTCTTTCCTCATGTAATCTTTTATTCTCAGCTTCTATCTGAAGTCTTTTATTTTCAGCTTCTATCTGAAGTCTTTTATTTTCAGCTTCTATCTGAAACATTTGTAATTTTACCTCATCCTGTCTTTTAGCATCATCTGACTCAATTAATCAGAGTTTCTCTGTAGCCTCCATTTTTTTAAGTTCAATTTCCTGGACAATTTTTAAAAAAATCATCAGCCTCCATTCCCAAGGTTTTACCTTGTTTTATAAAATAATCTAAGGTAGACATTCTGAATACCCTTGATATTACTCACTTAGTCTTCTATAATGGCAACAACTCTACTGATTTTTTTCAGCGTTACCAATGCCTTTTGCAATTTTATAATATTATCAATATTAAAAATTAATCATGCATAAATAGGATTAATACATAGTAAACAAGAAAAATAGGATCATCAATGCATAAAAGAACAGAATATGTAGAGAAAAAGTATAGTGACATATGAAAATACTTGCAGTAATAAAAATTAAAGAAATAGTGGAACAAAAGAAACTAGTGTTGCTAAGGCACACGTTACTGCAGTGAATGACAAGACAAGATAACAGGACAGTGTATAAATATAAAGTTTGTATACAACTCAGTGATAGTAAGATTAGGCAAACGACGACGAACAAAACTTCAATAAACCAAGGCACAAAGAATTATACCACAACACCAGAAAAAACAACGACTGCACATCTAAACAGTTATGGATCACTGACAACCAGCCCACTGGACTGAAATAAATTACACGGCCAATAATTGCCGGATTTCCACTGCGGGAAATCTGCGATAGCCCTATAGAACGTCTGGCGTGAGCCCGGATAACTCCGAGATGAGTCTCATCGTCAGAACACCACCCAACCGTCCCGCATTATAACTTTAAACAAGGAACATAAAGTAAGCAATAGTACAAGATAGGCTCAAACCCAACATGCGCGTGGACCACAAGACTACACAGTAAAACAAAGCCACTTAGCTTTTAACGGTGAATCCTCCTTCCAGAAGCATCCCTTCGAAAGATATTAGTATATCATGTGTCCATCCCGGTCGAGTAAGGCACACGATCATAAAAAATGTGCAGCAGCATCAATCGACATCAAAGTAGTCTGCTTCCACAGAAAGCTGTGAAGCGCGGAAAGACTGTCCACTTGAACGTTCAACTGATATGTTTCGGATCGGACAGTAGGTAACATGTGGACAAACAATCTTGACTGAACCACTTGTACATCTTGTTGAGTGATAACGTTTGACCTCGGGTACAAAAGGGGTGAAACATTGAAACGATCAGTGTTCAGCAAAAATCCTCCAACGGCTTTCTCTTCATCTTGTAGCAGTGGACGTATCTCCGTCTAAACAAAACATGCGCAATAGATGATGCGTGGAAGTAATCGCGACGATGGTTCATTTCTTTACGAGACCTTACTTGGCACTGTTCTTGAAAAAATTTCGATCCCCAAGTTACTGGCCCACCAGATTAGTTGTTACAACCAAGTAATATGATGGTGGTGTTGATTAGTAAAAGTGGCTCGGTTGATTGTGCATACCATTTTTGGTACTGGCTATTTGTTAATGCGAATGTTCGTGTATCGGTTCTTGAAGGAGTATGCGTTTAGAACCAACACCATAACTTGAACGTTGAAACAACTGGTAATGATAAACTGCATCCGAAGCTAGCATCACAAGGAGACGACATTTAATAACAGCATTTGGTATATAGTACATGATAAACAGCATCAAGCAGCAACAATCCTGGTTTGACAGGCATGTATATAAATATGTAGTAGACGTCAACAGTCTTGACCGATACAACTAGCAACTGGATACTGTGAGATCCAGTTGGAGCACTACGGCAAGACGCGAAATATATCTCTGTGGCCTCTTAACAAATGAAGAATATACTTGGTGACTAATAATGCACCTTTACAACGACAGCACGACATAGCTGGTAAATAATATACTGGCCTAATGGCTCAAGCCGCCTAACGAATGCGCTTATAAATTAGCATAGCTCACAATAGGGAGCGAATTCAGAATACGTTGTTACGGTATTGACTCCCCTGCTTTGCACTAGTGGTCCAACACTGGCCAAAACTCAAGAGTATCTAAAATGGGCTTCAAATTTATCTAGCTTCGCATAAGATTACTCTTGGCAGAGATGTAGATAGAAGGGTGATGACACTTCTATTGCAAAGGGAGTCTTCACAAGATATTCAGAATAAGCGAGAACAATACTGCTTTGGCTGAGTATAATAACTCTGTAATTCTGCCGACGCTTTTGTGAAGGATTTAAGCACTTCTTAAGTTCAGCTCGTTTAAGCCCCCATCCCTGATTTACTCAGAGGAATTATATTATTCTAGTATAGCTCTGTTTAAAGTGTGTGTAATAATTTGACTGAGACAAACATGCAGTAACTTTAAAATGATTAAATCGAAGTTAAATTTGTAACATTACACATAACAAAATTTAATAATCACTTTTGGTTTTAACAGTCTGAAAATAATTTGAAAAGTTATGGATCAAGAAAAGTTATCCTCACAGTCTTTAGGGAATGTGAGGTATTACAAGAAGTTCAAGTGGCAGCAAATATTTGAACTTAGCTGCCAATGGCGGTTCTGCTCCTTCTTAAGGGTTGGTTGTTTTCACTCTGCTCGCACTCGTCTCTGATCAAGATTGTCGGGGGTAGCTAGTTTTCCAGAAACGTCAAGGAGAGTCTACCACGTGCGTCCTTCGTCTGAAAGCTTAGGCCACGGTTCCCTTCTTGTTCCAGAGATAGTACTTTCTGCTGGTACCACCAATAACTATGGTAAAGAATAGAACGAAACGCTCTTCTGAGTATGGCGTTTTCCACCCCATAGTTATGGGTTCCTATCTTCCCATACCACCATCCCAATTACTCAGACTTTACCCTCGATGAAAATTAAATTTAATCCCTCGGGATAAAACTTTGTTTACATTTAAATAGAATAGCTTTCATAGTTACTTTATATTTAAATGAAAAGGTTAACAATACAAATAGAGTCTGTTTACATATACATCTCCACTGATTGAAAAGTGTTCACAATTGCCACATATATATACGAGGGGCGTTCAGAAAGTAATGCACCACATCGTTTTTCTCAGCTAATAATGAAGATAGAAGCATGAAATTTTGCAAACTTCAAATATGGCATGTGCCAATTGTGTGCACCAAATTGCACTGCAACCGGCCAAATAATACGGCTGCCCTAAACCGTTGAAATGGAGCGTGTTAGCAACTTGCGTTATAAGCAGCGAATTGTGATAGAATTTCTCGTTGCAGAGAAGGAAACTGTAGTGAACATTCACAAGCGTCTATGTGATGTTGTACTAAAATCTGCGAGATAATCGCTCATTTCAGTAAGATTTTAGTCCTATGATAATAAGTAACCCAGCCCGATTGTGTCTGACTATAAGCATCTCACACGCCAGCATCGCGCTGAATTTTGTGCCATGGTAATGCTTAGAAACGATCTCGCCGTATAGGCCTACTCGCTTTCCTTGTGACGTACAATTAAAATTTTTAACATTTTGCCCGATCTGATACAGACTGCGGCAAGACTTATAATTAACGATCTTCCAGAAATGTGCTGCCAAACTACTGTCTGAATTAACGTAATACTTTAACTTTAACGCCTTTAATTGTAGTAATCCTTACATTTTTTGGTAGTGTAACACGAGACAACAGTAATAATTAACGCCAATTCTAACACCCGCCGCGCAAAACACCGCTTCGCTTGACACGCGGTGGGATTGGCCCGGTGATATATACACACAGACAGTTTAAATTCTCGCCGAATAATGTATTTCTGACGTCACTCAAACAAGTTAGTTATTTGAATAAAAATGCTAGAGAGAGATGAGAGGGGGAAGATGGCCGACTTGTGTAAAATTTATATTTGACGATTGACAGTGACAAAATTGAAAATCTAAACCATACTGAAACTGACCATAAAATCATATGGTAGTATAGCTTAGAGTCCCCTGAGCAAAAATGTGTTTTTAAAAATATGGTAGTCCAAATATTAGCCAAGTTATTGAGAAAATACTAAATGTCTAGTAACACTAAGACTGTGGTTCCTGCTTGTTTTTTTCATAACGTTAGTGGGGACGCCAGCTTAGAAAGAGCATGGTAGTAATTCAAATTCTATTAGTTGGTATAGGAGTGAAAGGGGAGAGATAGGAAAAATGTAACTAAAAACGAAACATCTTTTTCTATTGGGCATAACTAACGCAGACTGACCAATCGACTACCAGACACAGAGTTGTCTGGAATTTTTTTTTTTTCAAAAACTACATTTGAATTCTGGTTGTCGCAAGTTTTCTATTGGCCAGTACTAATAGATATTAGCAAAAAGCTTTCACTGCTCATCGCCAGTTGACAAAAACTTTTTCTATCAAATACGCTGAGATCAGCTGTGTTAATTTATAAAATAAAGAATTAATTCGCAGTCTGGGCAGTGCAGAGGAAAACTGAGGCCATTCTTTGCAAGTCAGCGTTATTTGTTACTATTTCTTGAAATTGTGGTAAGAATGCTTTATGTATTAATATGTTTATTACAACTGCCAACGTTAGATACTGCTATTGGGAAAAGTGAAGGACATACCGGGAGCAGACATTGTTGAGTCCTCACATTGAACTGTATCTAACTGTTGTATATTGTCATGATTTTGTTTTAATATTATTGTATTAGAATATGTTAGTAAGCCTCCGTGTTCCATGAACACTGTTCAACATGCCTGGAGCGTTTATAATTTAAAAAACAAAAGGAGAGCAAATCATACAAAAGGAAATGTGGTTACTCCACGTTATTGTATTGAGGAAAACTATGTAAAAGTACAGTGGCGTATCTGCCATAGTGACAAGAGGTGTGGTCACAGCAAGGCGTGAGTCATATAAAATTAGGGGCGAGTGCACCAGTATGCACGCGAGGCTGACCCCATACCACCATATGTAAATAATAATAATAAAGTGTGATCAGATATAAAAAGGCCAGGGTGTCTTTTTATTGCAGAGGTTTTATTTCCTGTTACCAGCCGGTGACAGGAAACCTGATGAGTGAGTATAACGCCAACAAGTCTCCGGTAAAACGTGTATGCTGTCAGCAGATAGCTGGAGGAGCTTGTGCGTGTTGAGATATCTATATTTTCTGCAACTACATAATGAATTATCCTTCTACAAAGAATCCCAGGTGATGTGTTAGCATCTGGGTATATCTGACACTTCAGTTATAATAAACTTTGATATTTTCAATCATACCCAGGATGTTATGGGGCGTGATGAAACTACAGCCCCTCCTAACAAGTGACACACACTATTAGATAATAAAGTTGTAATTTGTGAATACACCAACAGGAGAGATAGAGTGACTTTATACTTATTGGACAAAGTGTCCACACATTTTAGTTAATCCTTTTTATGTACACTATCTTTTCCTCATTGTCAAAGACCTGTCCAAAAGAGATGGCGGGACAGGCAGATTAAATTGTAAAAAGAAAATATTGAATTTTAAAGAAAAACCTTAACCACTGTGTTAGTCAATCCCTTATAGTGAGTTAAAGTGTTTTGTGTTTATGTACCATTATTTTCATTTCTCCCCTAGACATTAGGTACATCATATACCAGACACTAGAGCCAAAATAGTGACCGTGTGAGATCTAGGGATGTAGCGTTAGGTTCCCTGCAAATATATCATTATCATCTATTAGAGTCAGGGGCCTACATGTGCTTGACCTCACACGGTTAACACAGACACAGATTTCTTTCCTTTTAGGTATAACATCATAACCTCCCCAGCAAATTAAACTTGCTACAGATGTGTATGGAAGTTTTGCAGTCGACAGGAGTATAGTCAGTCGCTGGGTTCAGAGAATCAAAGAATCAGGAAGTGGAGATACGGAGCTGCTTGATCGGCCGCGATGTGGACGTCCTGCCACAGCCACCAACGCAGAAATGTTGAAATGCGCTGAGGGCATTTTTCTTACTGATAGGCGAATCACTACTCAGCAATTGGCCTTACAGCTGTCAGTCAGCATTGGTAGTGCAAATGCAGTTATAAAAACTCTCGGATTTTCTAAGGTTTGCGCAAGATGGGTTCCTCGAAGTCTCTCAAATGACCACCGATTGCAAAGGAAAGCAATTTCTTCTGAATTGTTGGAGCGTTTCAATGCTGATGGAGAGAACATTTTGGCTAAGATCGTTACAGGTGACGAAACCTGGGCACATCATTTTGAACCTGAGACAAAAAGACAGTCAATGGAGTGGCATCATCCGCAATCACCACGACGAAAGAAATTCAAGACAATTCCTTCAGCTGGAAAGGTCATGATCACTGTCTTTTGGGACATTGAAGGTGTGATTCTTGTGGACGTTATGCCAAGAGGAGAGACAATCAATTCGCAAGCTTACATTAAGACATTGAAAAAACTCAATCAACGTTTTCGCAGAGTTCGGCCGCACAAGAATCCAGCAGACCTTCTTCTCCTTCACGACAATGCGCGACCTCACACAAATCTGGCAACACGGGAAGCAATCACCAAATTGGGTTGGACTGTACTATCCCATCCACCCTATAGTCCCGATTTGGCACCCTCTGATTTTCATCTGTTTGGTCCACTTAAAGATGCACTCCGTGGGACAAGGTTTGAAGATGATGAAGGAGTGATTCGTGCAGCGAAGAAATGGCTACATGATCAAGACAAAATATGGTACGGGCTAGGAATACTTGCACTTGTTTCGCACTGGCATAAAGCCGTACAAGTTGATGGGGATTATGTTGAATAATACCGATGTTTACATGACATATCCATGTATATTGTGTATAAATTTCATGCTTTTTGAATAAACAGTTCCTGAGAAAAATGATGTGGGGCATTACTTTCTGAACGCCCCTCGCATATATATACTAATGGAACAAAGTAAGTGTGCAACACTTTATAGGGCACTGTGCGTGATTTCATGGACGAAATGAAATAAAAGTTGGCACACAATGTGGTTGAATATTGAATAAAAGACCAAGTGATCACTTTGATTTTAGTGAAAGTGTCATGAAAGACAGATAAAAATTAAAGTCAGTGTGGCATCCCCACGAAAAAATGAAATCTTGATTTCAGTACCGTGTATGTCCACCTTGAGCTGTTATCAGTGCTTGACAGCGCCTTCTCATCGAGCCAATGAGACGTTGGATCTGTTGTTGGGGGATATTATTCCATTCTTCTTGCAACGCATGTGCTAACTGGTGGTGTGGTTTTCAGGAGGATTTTGTCTTCTTCGCAGCCTACGGTCCAGTTCGTCCCACCGGTGCTCGATGGGAGAAAGCAAAACGTTCTCCTGGACGCATGTACACCAAATCATGCCCATCATTGCCTTGCAAACAGAATCTTGACTCATCAGAGAACAGAATGCGTCTCCATTGAAGACAGGGTCATGCTACGTGCTGTCTGGCCCAGGCCAAGCACGCTTGTCTATGGCGAACTGTCAGTGCTGGTCTAACTGCAGATCAGTGAGGTAAGAGATTTACCTCTCTGAGCCTATTCCGCACTGTTCTACACGACACGGGTCTTAAACCTGGAATGTTCCTGGCAGTCCTGTCGTAAATTTATTTTGAGAGAAAGAGTCTTAGAAATAGTGGTCCGGTTTAGAGTGGAGAATGGTGGTGAAAATCTCAGTGATAGAAAATGTAAAGAGTAAATAGTTGCTTCACAGAGTGCTGGGGAGAGTAAAGACAGACTTATTTACGACAAATCGTTTCTCTCAATCTTTTCTTCAGACTCTCCTGGTCAAACAATTATTTGCCAGTTTCCAGACACACATCTGCGCTCACACCGATTTGGTGCTTCAAACACACAGACGCACGTGAAATACAAACTATATTAAACAAATAGGGGAAATTGTTGGGCTTTGGGTATTCCAACACAGTACTAAATAAGTTTATGATGTTTATTAAACTTAAAATCAAATCACAAACAAATATCAAGTGTTACATAAAATTATCATAAGTACAGAAAATACAACTAACAAGGTGAGGGGGGGGGGGGGAAAAGAAAATTGGTATCGACTAAGCCCTTCCCGCTTGTATTAGACAAAGATAAACCCAGTCCAAAGATAGATAATTATCAGGAACATAGGCAATGTAACCTAACAGTGAAGTTAATTACTCTGAAAGAGGGGTTACAAATCTTAGGTATGGGTGGTAGAAAAAATCCTGTTATTCCCAATTGTTCTTCCCTTTACTAAGCAAAGGAAAAGGGGAAAGGGGGGGGGGGGAGAACAGCGTTAATAAAATATCCCAATTAAAGGAACAATGCAGGGTATACTGAAAATGTATTACCCGGTAGGCAAGTTAACAAATGGTTTTTCAAACAAATTAAAATCTCCTGTCATTCATGCACGCGCGTGAGGATCCACACTCATATATTCACTCACACTTACCGATTGAAGCATCAGACAATCCATAGAATTATATAAACAGAAATTACACTCTAGACATGTGAAACTGTCTAGTACTTCGATGTCCCGCCCCAGATGTAGCGAGGTTTGCTGATAGCAAATATTCCCACTTATCGCCGGACTTGAAGCCTAAGAGTTCTTGTGTTTATTATATAAAAAAAGGAGTCTATGGGATGGCACTGACACAGTTCGACACAGGGGTGAAAATGAAGTGGTGGTAAAATTCCTTCAATGCGTGATGATAGCAACTGACCGGTAAAGTTTTTAATCCAGTGAGGAAAAACTAGGCTCAGTCACAGTCAGGTAAATCGGTATTCTCTCACAACAGAGCAGTAAATAAAATATCGCTACTGGCACTGTTCATCTTCCAGTTTATCTCACAGGTTGAAATTAAATTTGATGATTTCTTTAAATGTTCTTGGGTAGGCTTTCTTTCATGTAGTTATGATAGCTAGGTCGCATCGGACCGCCACAAGATTAAATTTAAAAAAATGTTTCATCAATATGTCTGGAAGTTTAAGAACCGAGTCTGAAACTCTCTGTATGATTTCTTTATGCTGGGATTGCAAAGGTGATCATTCTATAGAAAAAGATAGAAAACCCATGACAACATAATCATACCTCAAAAATCAAATAATATTCTAACGCGCGATAAATTTACCGTTAAGGCTATTATATACACTCGCGTATTTAATTATGTATTTAAGAAAAACACGTCACGTCACGGTCTAATAGTTAAAATACACATCTATATATATAGAACTTAACTAAATTTATTAATTATAAATTCCTTCGCGACTTTAAAAGTTACTTTAACATTAAAGCATCTATTACTTTTTTGGAAATATTATAATAGATATATCATTAACTTTACCACTGGAACTTTTGGGATGAGTTTAATTTAATAGATTTAAATAAACACAAAATCCAGTGAAATAAAATGAAAGCACTAGATCACTGATCACTTTAACAAATATATTATACCGTGCACCGAAACAGAAATCACTCCAATGTAGCCGCCAATTCAGATGGAAATCTAGCAGAATTTCTACTATAGCTAGTGAATCTTAAATCTCTGGCGACCGAATGATAACATGGCTTTCTACGTGGTCTGTATATATCTAGCTGAAATGCAAGATGAGTGGGGCATGAGAAAACGGACACCTTTTTAGGTCTCAGGAGACTTTTGGGATCTGACCGCCAGACTAAAGAGAGAAGCCGCCCCTGGTCTGACGTATCTCCGCTCGCTGCTTGCGCGTCGGCTTTCCCGTTCGCTCCCACTGCGATTGGTTTCGTGTTTAACACCGAGATGCGAAATACCGACAGGAAACTTGCGTCGCTCGTTTCAGGGACCACCACTGCCTTTGATAACGCCGATAGTCTTTCCTGAGATCCCTCAGTTTGTTTGATCGTGTGCCGCTACTTTCTGTTTGATTCTGGCACCGCCCCCACTGGGCCAAGTTAATGAAAATACTGCATATGATTGCTCAAGAGATGTCCGTGGGCGTGATTTAATCTCTCCTTAAATCAATGCGATGACCAGAATGAACGGTAGATAAACTGTCCACATATTAATCAGCAAACGTGTTGACCATCTGCGTGGAACGGTTGCATAGCTAATGAGTCCAGGTGAAAAAAAAATCCCGTTTGACGAAAAGTTACCACAATATTCGGGGGCACTGATGCTATACGAAGGGGTCGTTACAAAGGGTCGTACCATATCATCCAACACTTCAGGGGTACCGATGTTATGAGAGGGTTCTTACCATCATTCTAACAAATTCAGGGACGGCTAAGTTGTCTGTCACAAGTCCATGTTGCCTGAATAAACCTGTTACGCAAGTGCATAAGGCGTATGTAACGGTCTTGTGCAGGGGTGGTAACTCGTGGTCGGCCACTTCTATGGCGATCAGCAGTGGATCCAGTTTGGTGGAAACGAGCTTGAATGCGTGATATAGTGTTCCTGTGAACATTGAAATGTTGTGATACAGCTAATATAGTCGCTCCAGCAGCTAACATCCCTATAGCTATTGCTCGCTGTTGTTGGTTCAATCTTGGCATTGTCAAAAAAGATGTTTCTGTTGGACTCTTGATACTCTCTATTTCAACGATTACGTTTTCACATGCCTGTGATTAGAGCTACACACTTACCTTCCTGTTATCTGTGATAAATTCTCCCCTACGGCACTTTTCACGTGATTTATCTTGCACCTTGATTATCTCCTCATGAATAGTGCGATCCAATTCTAATTGCACGGGTAAGTGAACAACACTCACACACAAATGTGTGCCAACTTGCATTTGAGTTCACCCAAGAACACACGCACAGTGCCCTGTTGAGTGCTGCACACTTACTTTTTTCCATTAAGTATATATATATTTATATATATATATATATATATATAGATATATATATATATATATATATATATATATATATATATATATATATATATATTTATATATACAGCAAAACCCCCCAAATTCCTATATATATATATTATATAAATATATATTTATATATTACGAGGGAAGGTCAAAAAAGTAATGCCTTCCTTATTTTTTATATATGTAAATACTGCATCAGTGTGCAATTTGTAAATTTAGCAGGATTCCTCAAACACTCTTCTGCACTGTATAGCATTACCAACCTGTTTCAGTAACAGGTGGCACCACTGTAACAGTTTAAAAATGGCTGCCAAAGACGTGCGGTTAAAACAACGTTATGTCATAGAATTCCTCAATGCTGAAGGCGAGACCCCAATTCGCATCCACGAACGTTTGAAGAATGTTTATGGATATTCAACAGTGGATGTTAGCACTGTCCGACGTTGGGTACATCGTTGTGACGAAGCTGAAGTAGGTCAATCCTTAATGGCTGACGCAAAGCGGACTGGCCGTCCGTCTACCGCAGTGACTCCACACAACATTCATCGAGTTGATGGCATCATTCGTGGTGACCGTCGGGTAACACTGGATGAACTTTCTTCCATGTTGTCCATTAGTAAAGGCAGTGTCCAGAACATCATTAAAGACCTGGGTTTTTCAAAAGCTTGTGCACGGTGGGTACCCAGAATGTTGACAGACAGACATAAAGAAACAAGGAAAACCATAGCCATCAAACCACCTGCACCGTTACGAAACTGAAGGAGAAGAGTTTTTATCGAATATTGTGACAGGTAATGAGACTTGGGTTCGTTTTTTTTAATCCAAGAGGCAGTCAATGGAATGGCATCACACAACATCGCCGACAAGAAAGAAGTTCAAATGTTCACCATCTGTAGGGAAAGTTATGGCCTCCGTGTTTTGGAATGAGAAGGGTGCGATTCTTCTCGACTTCTTGGAACAGGGAAACACGATAATGCCACGCCACACAGTCCCGATCTTGCACCTTCTGACTTCCATCTGTTTGGACCACTGAAAGAAGATCTTCGCGGACATCACTTTGAGGACACCGAGACCCTTAAACGTGCCGTACGCCAGTGGTTTAGGGAAAAAAAACACATTTTTACCGTGCGGGGATACATGCCCTTGTGAGAAGATGGACAAAAACTGTAACAAATAATGGAGACTACATTGGGAAATACATTTTTGAAGTTCAGACTGTTTTTTTCTTGCCTATTGAATGAAATTAAAAATTACGAGGCATTACGTTTTGACCGTCCCTTATATATATATATATATATATATATATATATATATATATATATATATATATATATATATATATATATATATATATATATATATATATATATATATATATATATATATATATATATATATATATATATATATATATATATATATAATAATAAATTCTTTAAGCGCCAAACACGGCGCATAAGGCAGAAACCAGTGCTCTCCAGGTTGTTCGTTGTGACGCCACTCCTCTTAGCTCTTGCACATTATTTAGGCCCAACGTTCTTCCTTCTCTTATTATTGTTCTTCTGAGTGTTTCTTTTGGTCTTCCTTTTTTCCGCTTACCCTCAGGAACCCAAGTGAGCGCCTGTAGTGGTATTCTGTTGTTTTGCATTCGTAGGACATGACCGATATATGACCATCGTCTTTTCCTTATATAGTCGGAGACATATTTCTGCCTAGAGTCTTCTCTTATTTGTCGATTAGTCTTGAATTCTTTCCAACTGATGTTCATGAGTTTTCTAAGACATTTGTTCTCGAATGTATTCAGCTTGTTCTCCAATGATATATTATATATATATATATATATATATATATATATATAATATATATATATATATATATATATTATATATATTATTATATATATATATATATATATATATATATATATATATATATATATATATATATATATATATATATATTAATAGTGTAGCAGTGACCGCCCACTTTGCGCGCCCCCCCCCCCCCCCCCCCCCATCTAAGGTTTATATTTTTTGCTACGCGAAAGCCATGAAATCCACTGACTGTAGACCCACCTTCGAAGCCACGCCTATTTTTCTGTTGACATGTGCTGCCAAGGTTTACCTTCGTTCGGACAGGCACAATAACAGTCAACAAGAGCCCTGATTCGCTATCGCAATTATCACGCGAGCCGATTTAGCAATTAAGCATGGTTGAACAGACCGGAGTGCGCGGCTGATGTAATCGTTCTCTGATCAGGGGGGAAGGAAGGGAAAACGCGCAATAGGCAGAAGGCCAGCCGCTAACGGTTCGTTTGTTTGAAGAATCAAGGGCGATAAGTCTAAAGACGTACCTCTGATGGTTACATTTGACAGGGGGAATTAAGCGAATGCACAAGGAGCGATAACCACATTTACCGACCACATCCGTTTGTTCGTGTTCCTAGGGGACGCAATTAGCGACAGAGAGAGACAAGCCAGATGTTGTCGGTCGGCAAAGGTGCGCATAAAACCTTTAATTCGGGAATCGAACCGTAGATTTGCCCTGAGGTGCGAATTTTAGCACTAATTTAGATTTCGTGGAGATTGGTTCATATTTCTGATTTGCGGTAAAATATATATTAGCATTCAAGTGATTCTGTGTGTTAAATTCATCATTATAATTCATTGGGATTTTTCTAAGTGCTAATACTAGCGTAATTAAATAACGCACAGCAAAATTTTTCCAGTGTAATGTAGATTTAAATTACTTGCTATCACCCAGAAGGAGATGTTTAGTTGACTAATAGATACCCTAGGTGACTGACTGTTGACAGAATATAAACTTACTCCTAATCCATTATGTGTAACTGTGTAAGTGACTAGTGTAATATCATGTGGCGAAACAAATAGCTAGTAATGACAAGCAATATTTGTAAAGTAGTCATAATAAAATTATCACTGATATTGTGCGCTGAGAGTTTACCGAGGCGGAAAGGGAAAAAAAGCACATACCTTAAAATCCAAAACCCTTAACCAGTGAGCGCAGCGTGATAAGATAGGCATGGACCTGTGTGCTTTTAATTTAATTAAATGAAGGAGTGGATAAGAGATCTTAACTTTGCGAGTGAATAGGATAGGTTATTGATATTGTGATTATATGTTTTGTTTCTCCCTAATTTTAGCACGGATCGCAAACCAGCTACCAGCGGTCGTGTAACACCAGTAAACAATTTTTTATTATTCAGGTCAGTGATGTTGACCTGCTCGGGCCTCTTGTTGTCATACAGAGAGAGTTAAGCATATGAACAATAATAGCTAATTTTAACTGGACAAACCAATACCCAGATTTTTTTCAATCTATTCTTATCAGCCCGCAGTGGCCAAAGATCTAACCATAACATAATTTTTTTTTCTGACTACTGACAATTGTGGTTCCCAGTGGATTTATCCCGGAGAATATATTGTTTCAGGATCGGCATCAACACCAGAGAGAAAAGCTGATAGGAGATACTTTCTACATCGTCCATTTCTTACTAACAGTTTACCAACCATATGTTGCCTTAACTAGTGGAAGTACTTACTGTGTATTGTCTACTGTGACCACTAGATCGCGGATTATATTTTTGCTACAGGAAATACCTGATGTGACAATATTATATTCAATAAGCATTACCAAAGTAAGCGTTCCCCCTTTTGGGAAATTAACAATTCGTGGAGGAACTGGGGCTTATTTTCGGAGAAGCACCACCCTGGATTATGATTGATCTGTCAACTGATGTGTATGTTCAATAAGTTGGTGAGCAACTAATAGGTAAGCGAGATTGAAATGTGGCCACAGATTTTGACAGAGTGAGAGAAAGCGGAGTGAATATTTCTTCTTTTGTATAATCATTGAACTCACTTCTAATTTTGTTTGCTAATACTGTTATTTTTACATGATAGCTTAACTAGGAACTTTGTTCTTTACTATATTGTCTATTACTATATCCTAGCGTGAATCTTTGATCTTTTGGGGTCCTTAACTTCTGGCAGGATCTTGTCTCAACAGAGGGGAGGGCACTTATTGAGGGTATTTTTTATTCTAAACTCTGTAACCTATGATTTTATTGATTTATCAATGTTGGATGTTGTAAACAGTTTATATGATAATAAACGTAACAAAACTTAATTACTTGTGTTGGTTAGCTCAGCCCAAACCCATATTCCATTTACCATAGTTTTCACGTTCGTGTGTCTTGTTGTCACATGACTGTGTGTGTGTGTGCGTAGTTAAAAGTATATCAGTCTATCCAGAAGGACCAAATCTATATGTTTCCTAGTCCCGGTGTTTTCCTTATTTATGTACGCAGTCGTGTGTGCATCTCTATTTGCGCCCTGAACAAATCACCAAGAAACAGTGGATATTCAAGGGCCACTCAAGGGAGCATTACCCCTGAAAAATAAACTTTGAAAATCCATTAGCGAAGAATCTTCAAGTCAGTTGTCGCTATGTGGAAGGGGAAATAATTGCAGCAAGTACTAGATGATCCTTCTACCCCATGATGTTGGGACGTATGATATGTTTTTGGGGAAATCCTATAAAACCTGAGGTTGCGGAAGACACCCGGACCAGGTCAGGCTCCCAGAATAGAGAGGGGAACACTCATTTAAAAATTCATTCAACCGAGATGAGGAAGGCTCAAGCCCAAGATAGTACATTGAAGCCTTGCTTTGGCAAATTGCCAAAAAAACAACATAACTCCCAGAAAAGGGGATCTTTCTATATGGAAACACGCCGGGACTCCTGCACAGGAAAGCTGGCAGAGGGCCAAACGGGCCATGGCAGATTGTTGTACCATCCACATACAGAAACAAGGTTATTAGAATGGGGGAATGTTGCTTCTTTAAAAATCAGTGAAACACCTGAGTAATGGTGCCACAAAACAAAGGATAGCCACCCATTACTACTGGCCAGGTATTACTGAGGGCATTAACTGGTTTGTAAATTCCTGCCCAGAGTGCACCAAGGTAGATCCAGTGAATCAACGTAAGCGGTATCACAACAGATCTACTGGAAAACCAGCGACCATGGGTATTCTCGGTATTGGCACGAGAGGGGAGAAGAAATATCCCAGACAGTCTAAAATACAGGCTGAAAACCAGGAGTTGGATTTAAGGACACAATCCTTTTGCTAAAATCGAAAGTCCAGGAAATTGCGAGGGAAACCCGCAACCACATCTCATGCAAAACAGGGCTGTACATTTCAAATGAATAACACAGACCCTAGTTTATCATGCTATAGATCAAATAGAAAATCATCTGTTGAGGACCCAACCGTAAGAGCCTGGATGATCAATCGAACGGGCAAAAGAGAAATAGAAAAGATAAATCGCTATCAAAGAAACTAGAAGTTGGGAGCATATTCCTTTTGTAGGCATCCCATTGATCAGGTTCAGGATAGACAGAAGAAAACTAACCGCCTATAGGCATGATTACAACGATATCGTTCCCAAATTTAAGCTCGAGATATTTCTCGCTTAGAAAACGGCGGGACTATGTCGCATAGTGCGATTGGGATTCGATATCTACGTAATCAACACAAAGTAAACACCGTCGAAACATGTGTAATGCTAATAGCTCGACCAATGAAACGAGAGCTTGCTACACGGAGATCGTCTATGCATAACAATCCGGTAGGGAGGAAATCTGTGTTAGGACCACGCAGTAATAAATTCCTTATAAATCTACGGATTGACAGAAGGCAATTCTACTTAACCGAGTCATAGAGGAAATGTAGACCCACGTGTGGCTATAACCAGAAAG
The DNA here is from genome assembly GCA_024509875.1 of Oreohelix idahoensis. Lineage (NCBI taxonomy): Eukaryota > Metazoa > Mollusca > Gastropoda > Stylommatophora > Oreohelicidae > Oreohelix > Oreohelix idahoensis. The sequence continues at coordinate 161,167 of JAMPIV010016691.1, forward strand.
ACAATGTCTTTTATAATTCTGGGGATATGATCACGTAAGTGGGTCAACCAGTTCGGAAAATGATGAATAGTGCGGTTTTAACATGCATAGAAAAAGGAAAGACAGACGGATCTTGGAAAGACTGATATGGAAGGAAAGCCGCATGTTGTCCGAGTAAAACGAGATATCTCAAGAGGCAATAGCTTTTGTAAGTAATGAGAACGACTAAGTTATCTGTTTAGAAATTAACACAGATCACCTACCCGAAGTGAAATACGAGAAATATTTTCGACCGAAATTGCTTGACGGCATAGCCAATCAGCGCGGAGTCACGGATTCTCGCAAGATGGCCGACCAAGCGTATAAATACGCGGGTAGTTGGAGTGAAAGGACACAAGAGCCAACGTCCTTTTCAGGACGCCACTATTCTAGAAAAGATCGCATTTATCGTCAAAATGACCAGAAATAAACCACACCCCAAAAAGAGGAAGGTATACACCAGCCCACCAGCGCTGAACAGCCAGGGAAATAACAAACCACAAAAAACAAAGACAGATAGCAAGACTGTCCCAAGTACTCGTGCCGGGACCGGCCCTTCTATAACTCCTGACACGACGGAGTTAGCTGTGACGTGCGTCGACTCGACTGAAAGTCTGAGTTGCCCGACTCCTTGCCTAGATGAAGAAGACCCAAAACGTGAAGAAATATTGAGAGCGTTACGACAGCTGGAGCAGACGACGGAAAGAATAGAGAAAAGAAAACAGGAGCTTAGATCCATGCTGCCACCACCACACGTAACCGACTCGACAGCAGAAACCCGGTCTACCACAGAGAAGCTGCACCAAACACCAATGACACCACCACACGATGCCGAGATGACAGCCGACCCACCTGTAAGCACTATGAAAGAAGTGATAGAGACAGCTCCTCAGCACAGACAGGAACAGAGGAAGATATCGCAGAGACCATATTAGATGCACTTCGAAGAACTGAAGACGGAGACGAGTCCCTTAGGCTCGCTCTTCAAGAAGCGATAGTAGAAGTAGCCAAAGGCGTGCTGGACATCAAAACCACCGAGAAGCAAGCTACCATTCCTGGTCCTGAGGAAACAACAGCTGACAACTCAAGGGCTCAGACGCAAGATATGACACCGTATAACAAAGAACAGGAACAAGATTCGAACCAAGCCTGTAGAAGGAAACAAAGACCAAACACTAAAAAGACAAACAACTCAGAAACGATACAGGAGAGGATTGTTAAGATCACACAGATGTCTGGAGGTGAGGCCTCACTCAGGGCCCTACCAGATGACAAAGTGATCAGCATCCTAGAGACAATGACAGGCAGGAGAAACATCTCTAGGGTACGGAAGCACGAAAAGGGAGTCGTGCTTTCGCTCAACAACACGGATAAGACAACTTCACTGATGACAGAATTGGGGACCGGACCAAAAGAATTCATGTTGCCTCACCAGATAAAAGTAGTGATGGAGACCAGCAAGACAACAAAGAAATTGGTGCTAAGAGGGGTAGATACAAGATGGTCCGCTAGCGAAGTCCAGGGTTGCCTACAGACTGAAAACACAGGTGCCCAGGTCATACAAGTCGAGAGGTTAAGGACATGGAATGGAAAAGATACCAATCTTGTGGTAGTTACTGTTGAAGGAGTGACAAGACCTGAAAGACTGACACTAAAAGAGACATCAAAGAGGACAGAGGCATATATCCCTCCTGTGATGCAGTGCTCCAACTGCCAGCAGTTCTCACACACAAAGAAAACGTGCAGGAGAGATGCAGTCTGTCGATATTGTGCGGGTGGCCACCTATTTCGCGACTGTCTCAAGGCGAAGGAAGACCACAACTACAAAGCAATAAACTCAAACCGCACCTGTGCAAACTGCCTCTGAAACCACGGGGCTAGATACCGACGCTGCCCGATGTTCCTGGAAACAAAGAGCATCCTGAAGGAAGCGGTTTCCAAAAACATCCCCTTCAAGGAGGCAAAACACAGAGTGGCTGCGGATGGTGCAGAACAACAACGCACAATTGACAGACGACAGTTATTCCAGCTGACCGATGAAGTCAAACAATTGAAAATGAAACTCCAGGTCGAAAACAGAAGCAAGCAGGCTCTGAAGACGAAAAGGACAGCGGTGAAGACGTAATAGATATACAGAACGTCAGAAAAATGATGAAAGACATGAAAAGCATTCAGCAACAGATAGAAGCAGATGTAAGAGGCTGATAGAACTGAAGGAGGAAAACTCAAAAATCCTCAAGAGAATCGAAACAGAGCGAAGAGCCATTGAGGAAATGACATCAAACACAAGAGCGACCAAAGCAAACGAGCAATCAGACGAAGAAGTCATCGAAGAAACACTTGAAAAACATCTACCAGCAATAATAGAAAAAGCACTACTACAGATACAGGAAAGCAGGAAGACAAGAGAAACAGAAACTAGGAAAGCAAAAACTAACAAAACGACACAAGACAGATAGGAAGGCAGGAAATGAACACCATGAACACGCCACGACAGACAAGCAATGAAGAGGTAACCAGACAGTCAGCTAGTGGTCCTTTTTAGGACCAGTCCTTTTCAGGACTAACAACCGGCTAGCACCGAAGAAACTAAATGCAATATATACCCCAATTATAACCAACTTTCAGGTTGAACAGGGTATAACAGCATCATAGCAGACAAAATAACGAACGAACGAACGTGAAAGGACACACACGAACTGAAAGAACGCAGAGGACAAAAGGAGAGAGCTAGGCACGTATTCCTTCACCATTGAGTATTTGTGCTGGCCTGCCTTTGCCAGAAGTAGTCCTGTTAGTTATTTCCGAAAAAGACCAGAGGGTGAGTAGGGCTACTGTACTTATTTTGTTAATGCATAATAAATTTAAATATGTGACTTCATTGAACAATCATGCTGTGAAACGATCCTGAACTGATTTCTGAACTATCCTTGTCCTGTTTTAATGTGTTTATATGAATGTATCCTGCTCTATGATTATCCTATCAGGTTATATAATTGCTTATAACTTCAACATAGCACTATGTAACGATAGGCAACAGTTCAGTAGCCATTGTTATGAACGTAATAATCTGACTGATAGCCAATGGTTCTCAAGGTTGAGACCAGGAACCCACTCATATGGATGTAATGCTCAAGTAGCAACCATGTAAATCAGTGGTTTTTAAGCCCTGGCCTCAAGGACACCCCATACAGGTTTATGGCAGCATGGGAGACTATATCCCAGTGGTTCTCAACCCATTGGTACCAATGACCCCAAATTTATTTGACTGCTCTATGGGCACAAAGTAGGCCAGGGGTTCTCAAACTTTTGATAACCATAAGCAATATATGTCAGAATCATTCTGCTTGGATGGAAAGATAGCAGATGGAAGAATGTACTATGTAACATAATGTGATGTAAATGAATGATGTAATATAATGTACTGTAATCATATCATTTGAATTTGTTGTTGGAAAGTAGACATCTGTACAACTAACAATGTAACCAGAAACACATGTGCGCATTCATACACGTGCATTACTGATGACACGGAACAACAATACATTAAGCTACGGGAACTCTTGGAAAGAGGCTAGCCACAGTCTTTGTGTTGTTTTCAGGTTTCGGTCATACATATAGACGTAAGCCAGAAGTGAGAACCCCAGTGTTATCCTGCATAGCAACACGGAGCACTACAGCTGGTCTACCTGGTTCTGCTGGTATCCCTACTACATAGGGAGATCAGCCGAGTCTATACAGTCGTGTGGAGCTCACCAACATTGTCAACCATCATTTAAGGAGCACTCAGTTAAGTGCAGAAACAGATGAACATTCGATCAATTTATATGTGAAGAGTCAAGTCATATGAAGAAAAAGACTGGTTAACGTTTTGTCAGAAAAGCAGAGACACTACAATTCAGTAAAGTTACTACTATAATATCACTGATTTCTGTGGATATGATGTAAATATAAAATTCATATACCTATAGCATTTCTATATATTTCAAGAACAGAAGATAAGAGAATCATTATAAATAAATTGATTTTAATTGTAACTTGGTTTTTGTTAATTTCATAAAGTTACTATTGAGTTCAATTTGAATTTCATTGTTATTTAAAGCATAAGATAGTTATTACGAGAAGACACTCTAGGCTCTTGATCTTCTTATTACCACCGGACCAGGGGTCTTTACTGTCTGACTATCCTTTGTGCTATTATTCACCAGTGCTCATTTCTGAGACTGGGGTATATCGTGGAGTTCATTATTCTGTATTGAACTGTCATCGACTATCATCAAGACAACAACCACTATACATACCATCTCGTTACATGCCTTAAAGCATAAACATACCTTAACAAGAATAATGTTAAAAAAAAACCATGGACAGCTATAAAGAGTAATGAGGATGTCCTGAAAGAGGCCAATGCGAAAATGAAGCTTATTCCTCATGCTATAAATTAAAATAGCAGTCCAATTTCTTTGGGTACATTATGAGAAGAAGACAACTGGAGCACATTGTAACAACAGGAAAGACTAAAAGAGATAGAGGACGACAAGCAGAAAAGATACTGGACAGTTTGACATCATGTCATGGAAAGAAATCAACACCAGAACTGAGAAATAGTACTGGAGACAGGTAGTCATGGAGATACACGATTGCCTACTGTGGCGGGGTTGTCTCCTCTGCTTCGCAGTAGTGGTCCAACAATGGCCAAACTTAGAGTATAGTGATGAGGGTCTTCAACGATATCAACCTTCGCTCAAGAACACTCTTGGCATAGATTAAAATAGAAGTATGATGCTTCTATTACAGGAAGCCTTGCAAAATTTCAAATAAAAGCAAGCACTACGACTGAGATCATTTAAGCCGTGATGAACTTATTATTCTCCCTCCCCTTCTGTGAAGTAATATATTTTCGCTCGTATTTCTGAGCCCCCAGCTGCAGGTGATTCAGCAAAATCTTAATCTAATACCTTTATCTGATTATATATTTAGAACAATATGAGTCCTACGGATGCAGACATACACGTCTCTCAAAAGTGATTAATCCAACTACAGCTTTGCAGTTGCAGATAAACAGGTTTAATAATCACTTATAGTTTAAAAATGTAAAATAAATAAAGTTGTTTATCACAAAGAAGCGATGCTATTTATTATCATCGGATGATTTAAACAGTGGTGGAAATTATGAAAAATTGCGAAATGTTCATTGGCTGCGCTGTTATAGTACTTAGCTTTCGGTGTGCGTCAGCTGGCGTCTGCTTCAGCCGCTGTTGGTTCCCACAGGTGCCTTGGACTGTACTTCTCTACATTAGTCACGTCTGGAGGCTGTAGTGCACTACGGCTGAAGTAATTACAAAGGTTGTTAAGCGTATTCACGACCCGTCTAATGTTGGTGTCTAGCGTCGACTGTTGGACACGAGTACCACAGACTGAAAGGAGACAAATGTCTCTGCTAAGTATTGGGTCTCCAAACATAGTCATCAGGCGACGCCCGCTTCCATCTACCACTTCATCTTCCTCAGAAATGTTACCCTCCCTGAGCGTTTGTTTTAATACCAGTGAGTCGGATGAAATTGCTTTTGGACAACTAAAGACAACTATATATATATATATATATATATATATATATATATATATATATATATATATATATATATATATATATATATATATATATATATATATATATATATATATATATATATATATATATATATATATATATATATATATATATATATATATATAATGAAGGCTTATGGTAAGTAATGAGAAAATTCAATTTTGATACTAACATCATAGATATCATTGAAGCACTATACAAGGACGCAAGCAGTGCTGTTTTTGCAAGCAACGAAATTGGAGAATTTTTCAAAACAACTGTAGGAGTTCGCCAAGGATGTATTCTGTCACCAGTGCTCTTTAATATATATCTAGAACATATTATGCAGGAGGCTCTCTACGATTATAAATCAACCATATCGATTGGAGGCCGACCTCTGTGCAACCTACGTTTTGCTGATGATATTGATCTGATAGCTGGATCAGAGTCAGAACTTCAAGACCTTACCTCTAGACTGGAGAAAGTAACAAGAACTTATGGGATGGAAATTAATATAGAAAAAAGCAAGATATTGGTGAATAGCCATAAGAAACATGTTCCGACCAACATTACGTTAAATGGGCAATCGTTAGAAGAAGTTAGCACCTTTAAATATCTCGGGTCCACTATATGTAGTGATGGAAGATCAAGTAAAGAAATCAAGACAAGACTTGAGATGGCCTCAGCTGCCATGACAAGGTTGAATATTATCTGGAAAAGTAACATCAGTTTTCCTGTGAAGATCAAATTATACAAATCACTTGTATTATCTATTCTCTTGTATGGGTGTGAGGGCTGGACACTCTCTGCAGATACGGAGCGAAGGATTCAGGCTTTCGAGCATAAATGTTATAGAAGAATTCTGCGCATTTGCTATAAAGAGCACAAAACAAATGTCTATGTTAGAGAGAAGATAAACACCTATGCAGGCCACCAAGAACCACTTTTGTCAATAGTGAAACGTCGAAAGCTTGCCTGGTTTGGGCATGTAACTCGTCATGACTCTCTTTCGAAAACGATCCTTCAGGGAACAGTCGAAGGTAAACGGAGAAGAGGAAGGCAGAGAAAATCCTGGGCTGATAACATCAAAGAATGGGCAGGACACGGTTTTTCCACCCTTGTACGCATTGCTGAGGATAGAGAGCAGTGGAGGACCCTGTCTGCTGATGCTTCCACCATGGCACCCCTACGACCCATGACGGGTTACGGGTTGAGATTATATATATATATATATATATATATATATATATATATATATATATATATATATATATATATATATATATATATATATATATATATATATATATATATATATATATATACAAGGGGATTGACAAGATTGACACAAGTCTTGGGCCTGACCATGAAGGACATGTCACAGAGAGCTGAAATTTTGTATATTGTTTATTCCTTTTCAATATAGCCACCGTCTGAATTGACACACTTCTGCCATCTCTGTTTGACCTTGAAAAGACCTTGGGAGTAGAACACCCTTTTTTTCAAACTAAACCAGTCATCACATGCTAGTATAACCTCTTCATCGCTGTCAAAATGATTTCCTTTTAGCTGTTTTTTAAGATTTGGGAATAGAAAAAAGTCTGATGGAGCCAAATCTGGAGAATATGGTGAGTGTGGAAGAATTCCAATATTCAAATTGTTGGCTGCTAGCTGCACAAGCCGTGCTTTGTGAGAGGGCGCGTTGTCTTGAAGCAAAGGAAGATTTTGAGTACGCGTTATCCCTCGTTTCCTGGTCACAACCTTTCTTAGTTTGGTGAGAAGATCTGCATAGTAACTGTCCATTAACTGTGTTGCCACGAGGCAGATAATCTTTCAAAAGGACACCTTTGCCGTCCCAAAAACAGTCAGCATCACTTTTCCTGCAGATTTCTGCGCTCTCGGCTTGACAGGTGTTGGGGAGCCCGGGGTTTTCCATTGCATGCTGGCAATTTTAGATTCGGGGTCATAATGGTGTACCCAAGTCTCATCTACTGTCACCATGGTCTCCAAAAATTTTTTTGACTGACACTTTTTGAGCAACTGTTGACAGCAATTTACCCTCGCTTGCTTCTGTTCACGTGTCAACAGTCGCGGAACCCAGCGTGCACACACTTTTCTCATGTTCAGTCTGTTGTGTAAAATTCTATAAACTGTTCTTTCATTTAGTTTTACTCTACTAGCTATCTCCACAATTGTCATTTTTCGATCCTGGTCAATGATTTTCTTCACTCTTGTCGCATTTTCATCGTTGGACTCTGAGGCGGATTTACCAGATCTTGGCAGATCAGCAACATTTGAGCGGCCGCACTTAAACTGTTGACACCAGTTTTTTTTTTACCGAAGTATATGAAGGACAAGAATCACGAAACACTGGTTCCATCTCCCTGTGTAGTTCTGTAGATGTTTTTCCCTGAAACATCAGAAATTTTATCACAGCTCTGGCCTCCTTCTTTTCCATTGTTTTGTCAAATCCTTGGAGCAGCAGATCCGGTCAATAGGGTACATTGCGCCGTGCACCGTAGCGGGAAAACCCATTGAAGAAACAAACGCGTACTTCACACATTCAGTGCAAATATGATGAACTTAAATGTGCCAAGTTTCATCTTCCTCCTGTGACTCCTTCATGGTCAGGCCCCAGACTTATGTCAATCCCCTTGTATATATATATATATATATATATTCCACTGTAGTCCATTTCTATTGTGTGATGTCGATGTTTTCATAACCCAATCTATTGCTAGTAAGAAAGGAAATGGACACTGCCGTTCTAATCCTAAACGGTAATGTAAGTTGTTCTTCATGAAGAACTCTGCAAGTCATGTCTTCATAGGTCTTCGTTATTAAGTTAATGATCTTCGTGGGAACTCCATAATGCTTCAACAATTTCCAAAGTGATTCTCTGTCTACACTGTCAAATGCCTTTTCATAGTACACGAATCCGATGTATCCAGACTTTGTTCAACTATTATTCTCAATGTGGCTATCTGGTCTGTACAGGATCTGTTTTGTTGAAAGAGACGTACAATAGTGCTGTGGTGGCAATTAATCCTTCTGGCAATGGCCCGCGAGCTCATTCCGGTCTCCTTGAAAATACACAAGGAAAAGACAAAGATTATGAGAATAAATGCAAGAAATAATAACAAGGTTGAACTTGAAGAAACACCACTAAAAGATGTAGAATCGTACACATATCTTGGAAGTAATGTAGACAAAGCTGAAGGGACAGACAGTGATATCAAAATAAGAATACAAAAAGCAAGAGGAGCTTTCATTGCACCGGAAAACATGGAGAACAAGAGAAATCAAGTCCAACACGAAAATAAGAATCTTCAACTCAAATGTCCAGCCAGTCCTGTTGTATGGCTCTGAGACATGGAAAGCAATAAAAACAACAACCAAAAAGCTACAGACTTTTATAAACGGGTGCTTGCGTAGGAAAGAAGGACTGAAATGGTATGACAAAGTCAGTAAATAAATTAGTCAATAAATAAAGGTAATTAACAGGTACTCGTTGGACATAAAGGATGACACTAGACAACAGAAAAGAAAATATAAGTGATAGGCTTACCGTGAATCGAACCTAGGACCAACCAAACGGCGTCATCGCCTTGCTGTGGCAGTACATCGTGAAAGGACGCTCAGCCAATTCTGCATTCATACCCTTCGACATTTGCTGAGGGAGACTGAGCACCTATTGGTTTGCCCGGAGTGCAGTGATGTCGATTCTGAACCACAATAACAATCGTAACAAATAAGGTTGTTTATTGGTCTTCCACTAAAGTTTAGACTTGGCATTTCTAGTACAAAGCTGGCAAAGACCAATAACTGCGAAAAAATCACTAAGATGCGAACAGAGTGAGTATTAAACTTACCACGACATGGGGTATCGTTCATATCTATAATGACATTATTGCATTCATTAATTACCTTCCAGCTCCGCGGGGCACATCTCTTCAACAAATAAACAAGACGCCTTTCTGCCCTGAACTATCATTTCAAGGTCTTTCCATAATTTCTTTGTCCTCTTCACATTTATGTTTAATTGCCTTCTGCGTGTTTGTCGCCCTTTATTTTTCTCCATAACAATGACTGCTTTGCAAAGCTATATTGAATATTGTTTTATATGCTTCAAATAGGGTAGGGATTGCTGTTAAGATTAGCTTTAGCGGTTATTGTTCTGAGATGTTTAGCTGCTTATTATTTAGAAAAGGAAAACCATACGCTGGAAACAGGGTTAAGGTCAGCGGTTTAAAATTAGAATTTGGGACCCAAAGATGCAGCAATAGAGAATGCAGTCAGCGACCCATAGCTTGACTGCTTGCGTCAGGGTCAGCGAACCAGAGCTGACCAAGACCCTACTCCACCTCCACGTGGTGGTCCTGGAAACAGGCTGCATCACTGCAGTCTGGCTGAGAGAGTAGAGATCGAATAGGGAAGGCAAACCCGGTCCCAAAAAATGCTGTGCTGAAGTCGGATGTGTCGGCCGAAAGGCGCAGATATCGCAGTTCCGATGTAAACAGACACAACGCAACCAACGTCCTTTTCAGGACGAACGAGGAAGAAGAAGAAGAAGAAATTAGAATTTTAGGTTAGACGTAAGTTATGGAAACAGAAAAAAGCAGACCCTAACCTCTTACCTTGTTCCAAGCCCATTCATTAAAAAAAAGGGGGGGGGGAGCAAAAGTACTGGATCGAGAGATTGGCGACATGGTGGTGTGTGTCCAATATTATGCGATTCAACCTAAATGAAACTCTTTTTCTTTTAGTTTGTCCACAAGCGTGATTTTGGGGCTTCATCTTAAAGACTTCCGGTGGTCATCCTGTTTCCATATCACCAAGAGAAACTTACATCTTGAATTTACGGTTTAGAATATAAAATAATAATTTATTATTTCGATGCAGTGATTTTTAGTGCTGATTATCCATTGTATCGGTATCGTTTTTACAGTTGAACGGACTGCAGTGGAAAAAAACTGGAACATTGACCTTGGCGAAAAAAAAAAAACAGATGTTCACATACCTTTCTCAAACTCATGTAGCAGCTATAGCAAAAGATACCAGAGAAGTAACAAAACGCTGAACAATTTAAAAAAAAAACGAAAATAAATATTGAAGGCTTCATCCCCTAAATACAGCAGTGCTTAAGTGCAATCTTATACTGCGCATGTGCAAACCCCATTCATACGGTCAGCGTACAAAAGCAAGAGATGATGATGACGCGACAACGAAAACAAAGATATTTTGCCAGCTGTTTAGTCGCCCGGTACCCAGGATGCACCGTGTTCCGATTAAAAAAACATAACAGCAGTAAGGGAAGCAACTTAAACTAGAACCCCTTTTAGAACCCAGAAATTCGTAAAAAGTACAATGTAATGAAAAGCAGCTAAGAAGAAAAGAATAATAATGATTTAAAAAAAAAAACGGAACAAGTAAACAACCCAAACGAAATATGTGGCAGACGATAACGTAACACGACAGTCACCAAAATTATAACATTATCAGAGTGTGCTTATGATATTCCATTTTATGTTTCTGTCCGTTATAATGCTTTTCTTGGTATCCAAAATTGGAATCTTCGCACGCCTAGAGTTTTGTGTGTTAGGGTGACTGTTTACAATTAAATACCGAACAAACTTTTTTGGGGTGGGGTGGTAGATTATTTATAAGCGAGGGCCGGAGAAACAATTTAGAAGCTTTCAAAATCACTCTTGAACAATAATGACCACTGCCGCCAAGAATAAGCCACTCTACACACAGTAAGGGAAGGGTCAGTGACAAGATCACTACTAATGGCAGCCTGTTTACCATCTCCGGCTTCATTGATCTGTGTCCTGCTGTATGGAGACGAGTGTGAAGGTCAAAGTTACAAAAATGTCAAGGCTATACAGTCCGCCTGCCAACGGGAAACAAACATTCTTCGCTTAGTGTTGGTGGGACCATCGTGTAGGCATGAGAGGTGGCGCTGTGTGGCACCTGCTCGTTAAAAATATGCAAAGTAGATAAAGCTCACTCTTCCCATCTAACCTTGCACAGGTCCATACTTGGATGTACATTAAGACTACTGAAATTTATATCAATTATTTCACAAATAATATACGATTGCACAATCATGGTACAGCGAAAAATAACATAATAATGAAAAATAAATAGAACTTTAAAGTGTCCTTTTCACCTGTCACTTATTTTTAAATACTGATACAAATGTTATACCACATTCCATCCTTCTATGTTTTGTTTTAGTGGCATGTTCGAACCTTAGGTAAAGGCAAAATGACGTAAGCGCTGACAGACTTGAAGTATATTTTTCTCAAAAATCGAAGAGCATTTGTTTATTTCACTCTTTTTTTTTCCATAGATGTGCAGGTGCCCGCTATCTGTTTTATTAGAGGTTTTACATTGGTTTTGTGAGCACTTGTAACATTTTCATACGTGGTGTATTAGTGAATGTTCATTTTCGTTCTAGCCGTTCTGAGGTGCGCTGTTTTACATATTTATATTAACTAGGTGTTTTACCGCGCGCGCTTGTGCGTATGTATGAAAGAGGAACGAGGGGATGACAGAAAGTGAGACAATGAGATCGAACTAATACAGATAAGGTAGTTTCGTTGTTGGGATCCCCATACTTCCGGTGCTACAAGCGGGAATCCCTTCGTTCCAGAGGGTATCCCCAACCGGAAACGACCGATGTAGGCCGATGACAAGCTGTAAAAAAATTTGTCAGCTAAGACAATTTGCACTGATTTGCAATTTCTAACACAATTACTTGATATGTTGTTTTCACCAAAGACGGCAGATGCGAAGTAAGATTCACCTGCATCACTAACATCTTGGTTAAAACTCGTGGTGGCAGTCAATGTGACGTCATTTACTGGTGAGCATCAACAAAAGTTGCGAGCTAGATTTACAAGGACACCCTGGTCTCTATCGAAGCGACACGAATAATTAAGAGCGGCAGCAGTTTTTAGTGGTAATGGACCAAGTTCGCAAATGAATGTTGAACATTTTCCTATGGACAATAGGGGCATTGGCTCCTTAGAGAGTCGTTAATCTTGTAATGTCTTGTGGCAGTGGAGGACCGCCATCTTGGACAGCAGCAGGTTCTCATAGCAGTAGCTATTCGCAAGTGCGCCACTCCAGCGGGGAAGGTAAATCGTTATACCCCTGGCGTTCCAAAATGCAGTATCACTTTCTTAACGTATTTATATAGTGACTACACAGTTATACATAATAGGATGGTATTTTGTGCTATGTGGTATTGTTTTTACAATTGGTGATAAGTCTTGGTCACTTAATAATTTTGGGGGAGGATGTTAGAAATGATCTTGTTTAACTCAGAATATAACCCTCCCAGTCGCATGAAGTGTGAACAGCATACATGACTGAGCATATTTGAATACAATTTATTTCCATATAATCATAGTTATTGCTTGACAAAGAGGTACTTATTTGAATGAAACAAGTTGCAATCATTAAATTTATTGAAATAAATATTCAAATGTTCAGGCTTTTTAAGTGATCTTGAAATTAACTTTTCCTACTGCCCCATGTGGGAAATAGTATCCCACCTTGCAGATGGTGATCTGTATGCAGTTCTGAAAAGGCACATATAGAAACAAAATTAAAAGCTGTGGGCTTGTCAATATCAGCTGTTTGACAACTATGCATGGTACCTTGTGCAGTTTATTTAATGTTGCTCTTGGCAAAAGGTTAATTTGCCTAAGGCATGCATGAATGGGAAAGAACATTGCCATATATCTTATTTAATGTTATCTTTAATGACAATTTATTTTTAAAATGTGAACTATTTAGTAATAATATGCTCACATCATCAGCTGTCATGCTCAGAGAATCATAAAATGGAACACAATTTTTCCACATTTAAAAAAATCCTACTAGTAATTTTGATTGTAGTTTAAAGTCCCTTATTATATATGCTGCACATTTTTTGTTTGTGTTTTTTGTTAAGAAAGTGTATTTTGGGTTGACATCCACCATGTTGTCAACGGTCAGTGCCATAACAGATAATAAAGACCATCAACTGGAATCTTACCCCTTCAGATAAACCAGACTTAATAATACCCCAACCCAAATGAAACATTAACTTAAACTCACGTAAGATCATCATCATTTCCTGTATCACTCTTTATGGAGCCACCACTACAGCGAGTCCATTTGCAGGAAGCCAACACCAGAGCTTTCATATACTCTTATAGTTCTGGTTTCTGTAGCTGTGTGTTTTCTTAATGAGGTTGCTAGCACTATGCACAAGATTATGTTGGTCACCTATGACATGCCGGAGGTAGCATCCTATTCTCTACTTCGCTCCTCACAGACCTCTATGACTAGTGGACCATGTAACCTAGTCTAGCCTTATATAAAATAAACATTCATAGGTAATAATTTACTTAACTGTTTAATAAGAGAGGCCGAAGTACACCATTATGATTACCATTTTACTATGTACTGAGTGGCTGCTTGTCTTTTACCCCATGTTTGTATGTTGTTTGCCATTGTAGCATTGTACATTAATATGTTCAGTTGTTTTGTCAATTTACCGTTCTGGTGACATTTGTAGTGTTTCATAAACTTGGCGGCAGCTGTCTGATTTTGTAGCAGCACGGACTGGGTATAGAACTAATGGGTAAAGGGTGAGCAGTAACAACTCATGCTCTTGATGATTGTTCATTAGATGCAGCATGCTGGGTATGGTGGTCAAGAATTTGACCAACGCATGGAGGTAACCTGCCCTGAGGAGACAAAGGATGGATTACTGCTTCCTTAGGCCTGTCGTAAGAGGTGACTGATATGAGGTTGTGCATGGGACTGGCAACTTCATCATGTAGTACAGATTGCTCCAGAAATCACCACCGCAAGATCACATAATACTTGGTGCAGGCTTCCTGCGAGGGAAACAGCTGCAGTTGTGGCTCCATGCTCCATAGTGAGCAAAGAGGGAAATAATGAAAGACAAAACCTGGACATTATTATGCACTTGAATTCCTGACTGACTGTTCTTAGTGCTGTGGGCTAGCTAATGCATTGGGTACCCATGATGTGACAACCTTTCGCTGTTTTAGTAGCACCAGATCACTCCGCCTCTCAGTCGCCTCACTGCAGGCCACATTACTTATAGTGGCAGAGAATTGCCACCTGTTCACACCACAGTTCTTCCTTGGGTTGACCCACTCTGGGCATGGGTGGTGACCTGCATTGACCTTCTTTTAGCTGTTATTCGCTTAGGTGTCATTTTAAGTTTGTTGTAGAAGACCAAATGTCTCCACCCAGAATAACAGTCCATATAAGTTAACTGAAAAGCATGACTAAACAGCTTGACAGGACTGACAGGAAGTCTTATGGTCATATCTCCACCTCATCATCATTATTGCTATTTATTCCAAATCCACCTTGTATGGCCAGACAGCATGAAAAAGCTGAAAATTTGATGAAGTTTTGAGTTATAATCTCTCATCACCATTATCATCATCATTCCTGTTTGTTGCAAGTGCACCATAGGATGGCAGTTGTTGCTCTCCACCACTTTATATTTTGGGTGATTCACTGATGATCTTCTACTTCACATCTACAGTTGTTCTAGATCTCTCTTGTTCCCTTTGAGTATAACTTGAAAGTTGGTTTGGTTGTACTAGTTGGCTGTTTCTATCAGCCGTAACCTAACACATGTACGTACACATGCACACATGTACACACACACACACACACACACACCCCCACAACATAACATACCATCTCCATCTCTTTCAGGGCAGAATGGCTTTGGGTAGTCTATGTGGGATCTAGTCTTCTTTGTGAGCTAAAAGGAAGCTTTGGTTCTTTGTATATGTCACAAGCATTGATAACTCTTCAAAAAATGTAAATTACAATTATTAGGCTGCCGGGTCAGTGACCATATGAAATTCAGTGAACAATCTGTCATGAACAAAAGCCTGTTTAAACCACTGAGGACTAGGTTCAGGATGTTTGAGTGAATGGAGAAGAAATCAGTTTACACAACAGATACTTGTGCAGCCTCTGTTTTTCATGTTGTTTATAGTTACATCTTACATTTGTAGTTGTTGTAAACTACCTGCATTGGTTAGAAAGATGAAGATATCCATGTCAGGACTAACAAAACCAGATCTCACCAACTCTCTTCATTTTCCTTTGTGCTACTTACAGAGCATGGAGCCACCACTACAGTTGGTCTCCTTACAGGAATCCTGCACCAAGTAGTCACATGCTCTTGCAGCGATGGTGTCTGTGACAATTTGTTTGACATGGTGAGGTTGCCAGCACCAACCACAACCTTGTATTAGTCACCTTGTAGACATGCTTGAGGGTGTAGTGGTCCTATTCTTTCTTTATCTTTTCAGAGACCCAAGAGCTACACCAATCAACTCTCTTCAACTAATAGAAAACTCACCAATCAACTCTCTTCAACTAATAGAAAACTCACCAATCAACTCTCTTCAACTAATAGAAAACTGCAGCTTTTTTTTCCTAGGAAAATAAAATTAGGCAAATGTAAAATCTGTCATTTGAAAAAATGGCTCATCACCAAGAGTGTCATATTAAAAATTCAGATCTTTACCAGCAGGTGCCAGCTTCACATCCTTCATCTCAGATGGTCAGATGTCGTAGCAAGACTATGGGAGAAATGATTCAATTTAATAACAGACTGTTATTAAATTATATTAATCTGTTAATACTAGACATGATTTTTCTTCATTGGTCCTTGGCCACTTTCTGACAAAGCAATCACTGACACCTGGCGGCATTTCCACCTTGCTACCTTGCTCAGTCTGCAACCATCTTTCGTGTGGTGCCCCAGTCTGCCCTGCTTTTGCTTTTCTTCTGTAGTCCATAGCTTGGCAGTTCAGGTGATGGTGTCAGGGTCTTTTCTGAGGATATGGCCAACCCAGCTCCAGTGGCTATCGGCTATGATGTTGCGCAAGTCATCATCAAGAGCCTTGTAGGCAAAACTTCAGATCATCAGTATCTGTCACTTCCTTGTGGAGAACACATCCTCAACAGAAAACACACTAAAGCTTCCCTGTCCTGTGCCATCACTTCAAGATCTTTCCATATCTTCTTTAACCCTTTCATTTCGGTCTCCAGTTCTCTTCTTCAGGTATTTAGTCTCCCTCTATTTCGCTTACCCTGGGGATTTCAGAACAGTGGCTGCCTTGTGATGCTACCAATTGATTTTCTTGTGTGTCCTAACATATTCCAGCATCTTCTCCTCACCTCTTGTTCCAGTGGGAAAGTGTCAGAAGGTGATACAAAAATGAAATTCATTGGTGAGCAAAAGTTGTGCCCCTATTTTCCACATGGATAAAAAAAAAAATGGGATGATAATGACATTGTTTAGGATGTATATACACAATTGCTATCAGCACATATGTCATTCTGTTAATTACTTGGTTGACTGAACTGGGATATATTTTTAACTTTTGCAGTGGTGCTGTACACATACTTGTCTGGAGGTTATCCAAGTTGCCCTGTCACTTGCTGTTTTCCAGGTGTTATGGAAAACATTCATGTAGATCCCCGAAAACAAGAACTACTTGAAGCACGTTTCTTAGGAGGTCGGGTATGTCATCTTCTGAGTACTGTGTATTGCTGTTCATAGTTAGAAGTGGGAACATGCAAATATTTAGAAGTGGGAACATGCTGCTCTCACTAAGTGGCTCTGTGCAGGACATGACGGTTACTTCGCAGAACCACAGCACAGCATTTTAGCCCTGCATATGTGGGGTGTCCCCTTGGATGGTGGGGAATGGAATGCACAGTACGCTTCTTTTTCTCCTCACCCCCCTTTTTTTGTGTAGCTTGAAAGCAAATGTGAAAATTCTTTTAAATTTTTTAATGTGTTCGAAGTCAGGATACCAAGGAAGGTAACTGGAGCTCATGATTCCAACTCAGCAAATTTTTGAATGGCAGAAAAGTCACAGGAAAAGCCTAGATATGCATTGTGGGAAATGACAAGGATTCTTCTGCCTGACATTGGCTATGTAAGAGCGACAAGCTCAGCTGCCTGTGTTAAAATAACAACATTTAGAAGTGGAAGTTATTACAAGATGGAGGTACCTTGGGTGTAGCAGGAGGAAAACTGCAAGTGTATAACATTCTGTGGTAGAGTTGGTATGTGTAACAGTATACTTACTGTCTGTATGTGACGACTCATGTTATGCATGATGTTGGTCCCAACAGAACCCACTCAGAGATCAACCCTAAGATATGGCATCAGGGTGGCCACAATTTCTGACATTAAAAAAAAAAAAGAATGTCAGTTGTTTAATAGTTGTTTCTGTATTAGAAATAGAAGATGGTAGCTGTAGCTGAAAAACAATGAAAAATGTTGACATCGACAAAGTAGAAGCAATAGTTTTTGAAACAAAATAAATTAGCTTTTAGTATTACTGCATAAGAATACAAGTAATATTCAATCATAGCTAAAAATGTGGACTAATTAATCAATTGTTTAAATAAGAGGTTTTAAAAAAAATATGATTCAATCATCCAAAGTTTTCATTATCCGAACAACCCTTATGAATTAATTTGGAAAGTCAGTGTTCTACTATATCAAGATATGCAGAATTTGCAGAGAATGAGTTTCTGAATTAAGAGAATTCCACTTTAATGTATGTATATTTATAACTAGTATATAGCAAAATGGTTGAAAGTTATTGAAACAAGAGCATCATATGAAGTACTTTAATAATACTGTCTTTTAAAAGCTATATCCTGATTCATTATTTGTCTTATTGTTTGTTTTTTATTCTTTTTTTAGTAATGTGGGTTCAGAAGATAAGCTACTTTTTCCTTATGTCAGACATTTGAATAAGTGATTCATTTGTGATGGCCTTTTAGTGTTTGTGCTTATTGTCATTATCCTTTGTGCACCCTATGGAGCATGGAGCCACCACTTCTGCTGGCCCACTTATAGGAAGCCTGCACAAAACATTCACATGCTCTTGCAGCAGTTTCTATAGCAATTTGTTTTACATGATGAGGTTGCTGGCCTCATGCCCAACCTCATATTAGTTGCCTTATATGACATGCCTGAGGGAGCAGTAGTCATATTCTTTCTTTGTCTCATAAGAGGACCCACCCCCCGGAACTAGGCAGGGCTTTGCACTAATTGGGTGGGGTCAATTCTGTTTTAAAGGTTACTGTGCTGGGTTTGGAAAGTGTTGTTCATAGTAAGCTGGACATAACATGTTGCTTATTCTTGCACGTCAGTTCCAGCCATTGATGGTGCCACAGCCACCCCAGGAACAACAGCAGGACAGCAGCAATCTTAGCAGTGGTGGTTCAGGAGACAGAGATGATGGTGAAGTAAGTTGTTAATAAAATTGTAGCCCTGTTGACTCTGTCATGACATACTTGATACAACACAACAAAATTTGTAACATGATAGCACTTTGAGATGTTGGTATCGGAACACAGTTGTGTCAGAAACCTTGTCATGGGGAAATTATTGTAATAGGATGACATTGACAACAAAGGATGGCGTGAACGGGCAAGGATGGCTGAAAGGTTTCGAATGTGAAAATAGGGAACAACGAAAAGTTTGAGAAATTCCTGGTACTTGCCTACATCCTTTTATCCAAGAACTGAAATATTCTGAAAATCTAAAGCTTCTTTGGGCCACTTTCGATCACAATTTGGGCTCTTTTGGGTGACTTTGTGCTATTTTTTGGAACACGTTTTGGGCAACATTTGTAAACCGACAAAATCCTGTTTCCAAAAGAAAGCTGTCCTTGAGGATTTAAGATAAAAGTATGCAGACGTGTACATTGTACATACATTAGTGTAACAGACGGGAATGACTGCTAGTCAGCAAGATGGAGGACTGTTTGAAAATAATACTTTATTCATTTCATTCAGTCCTTTACTGCCCTTCAGCTTTTGTGAGGAGCACAGACCTGCAGCAGATTCATGTCAAGCGTTTGTGAGGAGCACAGACCTGCAACAGATTCATGTCAAGCGTTTGTGAGGAGCACAGACCTGCAGCAGATTCATGTCAAGCTTTTGTGTCCTGATCTCAGTCTTTCCATGTCATTTGTATCTCATTTATGTCTGAAGAATAAAACTAATTGCCATAGAAACCAGTGTGGCAAAAGTACATGAATGCTTTGGTGTAAGGGTTCAGCTGCAGTGATTGCTGTATTCTCCATTGGAAGCTCAAAGGAAAATTATGATGATCTGGTGAAATTGCATACTTGCTGAGGATGTATCACTGATCAGTAGAGTGTATTGTGGAAGTAAGTGTAAATAAGTAGTTTTCTGATTTCTAAAGCAGAATTATTGAAAGACTTGATGTTGGCCAGTTTTAAATAAATGTTCACAAGGTTGGTGTCGTGGTTGGTGTTGAGGGGTGGTTTAGTTATTTACAGTTGGGAAGCAGAAGAATTTTGGTCTGTCTGCTTTAGGTTATATTATTGAATTTATTATCATCATTATCATTTTTGTTCTTTATGGGGCCACCACTGCAGCTGGTCTCCTTACAGGAAGCCTGCACCAAGCATTCATACGTCTGTAGCAATTTGATTTACATATGAGGTTGCCAGCTTCATGCAGTCTTATATTTGTTGCCTTGTATGGCATGCCTCAGGGAGCAGTATTCCTGTTCTTTCTTTGTTGTCATGAGATACCTGTGGGAACTACACTGGGTGAATGTATTATGTCATGTTGTTATTTCTTCTTTGGTCCTTGACCACTGTCTGACGAATCAATTTGTGACCATCGTGCTTGTCACTGCGCTATTTTGGCCGTGCGGTTAGCCACTTGTTCATAAATAGAGCAAGCCTTTCGGAAGCTGCCGAAAGGGCTGGCGAAAATAGTCGAGCGGTTGGGGTCATATGGTGAGCGGGAAATTTGGGCGCCAAGGGATTTTTCAGTGCCTAGTCGTTCGACTATCGTCCTATATGGACGCTTCTATGCCAGCTTGTATGCTGTTCATCTGGTGTGGAATATTGTGATACAGTGTTTGCCATTAGAGTCTTGTCCTGGTGTTATTATTCGTCTCAGTGGTGATTTTGTAAGCTGAGGCTTTTCTCATAAGTACGAGCGATATATTTTTGGTAGTTGTCAGTTTGATATAACGATGTTTCTTGTCACTCGGGTGAGCGAGGTTCACCGTAGCAGTAGGTTGTCATATTGCCTATACTTGTATATTGATATTGTATATTAACTCGCAGTGGCAGTGTATATATATATTGCATTTGATTATGGCCATGTGTGGCCAAGTTGTGATGTTGATAATAAAGGGACATTAGCTGGTTAGAAGCCTTATTTTCTTGTGTCAGCCATTGTTCGTGTGGTCCTCTAGTGTACACGAGTCATTGCCTGTTGTAGTTAAATCCTACACGGACAGTGGTAACGCCCTAAGAGAGGGGGGGGGGTAGCCAGCTAGCACCTTCCCCCCACCTAATTAGTGTGCTCTGACAGTGCTTGATGTTATATGCTGATTCATATTTGTACCGTTAACTGCAGCAAAGAAGTTGCAGACTATCATAACTACTGCTTGTGCAGAACAGTTTAAAATGGTATGAAAATATCACCAATGTGGAACTAAGGACAAGAGCCAGACAAACACCAGTGGAATGTGAGGTAAAGATGTTGGTGATGGATATAGCACACTTTGAAGAGCCACAAACTGTTCACATACACAGCAGTTCTTGCTCTAGTATCCTGAAGCTTAAAGAAATAGGAGATCCAGAAACATGTAGAGAGACATATTGGAGACTGGCATCAAAGGGTTTGAGAAGACATGGGGGAAAAAACAGATGGCATATAACAGGAGCACAGGACATGAACTTATCAAAGGCCTCATCTTCAGAGGGAGCTGAAGAGTTACATCAACCAACAGCTCATATAAATGTTAAATATAATTTTTTTTGTCTTGGCTAACAGGAGTATGTACTTGGTATAGTCATTAGTATCATCAATTGCATTTAATGAATCATGGCATTTGTTTATGAAAAGACATGGTAGACAGTTGCATATTTTCAATTTATTGCCAACAGGGTCTTATGTCAACACCGGACAAAGGTAAACTAAGTGATAGAAAAAGAAAGAGGAAAACTGAAAAAATTGAAAATCAATCTGGTAAGTGTGTCTAAGACATTTCACCTGAATTTTCCTATACATGAGTAAAATGTTATTTTTGTTCATTTTATAGAGAAGGGCTCCCAAGTTTTCTGGTGATTCCATGAAATTTCATTTTAAATCAGAATGGTTCATATTAGATTGCTGACCAGTAAAATGTAATGAAACTCGAAGAAGAAGATTAAAATTTATAGAACTTGTTCTGAGAAGAGAAAAATTAGGACATGATAACAATGTAAAGGATTGAGGGAAAGGAGGACAGAGAGAGAGAGAAAATACTCGGTAGACTGGCATCATGGCCTGGGATGGTCAGTCACCATAAAGAAGTAAAGAGCAGTCCCAAAGACTTTTGGGTTTATGGTGAGAAATGATTGCCTACACCTCCAGCACAGAATTTGATAGTGGTGATGATGTAAAAGGAAATTGCCATTATATTCATAATTGCCGTAGAAGATTTGTATGCAGAAGTTGCAGTTATGTCAATTGTTCAGCTTTGACCTGGGGTTTAAAATATATGTGTGTGTGTGTGTGTAGATTGAGATAGGTATATATAGATAATTTCCATTGTCCTGGCAAAACACTTGTCAGCAGCATAGATGATTATGTCCCAACTTAGCCAGTGCAGGACATGAAGTTCATCAGCGGCTTAAAATTGTTATTCTTTTTCCACACTGGACCACTTTACTGGAGTGAAATAATGCACTCTTGTTTACTGTTTGCTTAGAAATTTACTTACATTCAGCTCCAATCGTTTGCGATGATTGGCTGACAAAGCAGCATGCTGAGCCTTCTGATGATGTCAACATTTTTAAAACCTCTCCATACCTTCCCCACACTCTCCTTTCTGAACACACACTTTCATGAGCAGTAAGTGTTCACAGATAATTTGCTCAAAATTTCCAACTCAAAACTCCAGTGTTGGATTCACTATCATGCTGCCTGCTTCCCAGAATTGGCTCTCTGATAAAATGTTCACATCTTTAGCAGCTATTTGTTGAATGTGAGAATTCTGTAGGTTTGAGACGTCTTTGTGCCTTTAGCAAACTTGTAACTCTAACATAGATATTTGTACACGACAGGGTTTCTTTCCCATAGTGTACCATAATGTGGGAAGACATTTTGCTGGTTTCACTTTCTCTTTTGCTAGGAATGTTATGATCTAGCAGTGTTCTACACTTCCAAGTGATAAGATTAGACATTGTCTTGTCCTGGCTTTAATGCACAGACTCTGGCCAATGTCTACGTGCCATGTAGTTACTGCAAAATTGCCACAACTACCTTAAAAGGCATCTTTACTCATCCCGTTTATACATTTTTAGGAAAACAAAAATAAAGCCCCAGTCAGCCTTGAATAGCCCCCGATATTTTATTGATACAAATGTTTCTCTGATTTGAACACATTTATCTCGAGTCTGCATTATAAAGGAGAAAAAAACTACCGTAAAATCTCGCGTATAATACGCACAATTTTTATTCATTTTTGCCCGCTAAAACTCGGGTGCGTGTTATACGCGAGTACTAAATAATACGTCATTTTCGATATCGAAAGTAACCTACATTGGAAAGTCACAATTTGGTAGTGAAAATGGCGTGAAATTGAATGTGCCATGTGTTTTCTTATGTGTCAGACATTGTTGCAAAACGCATTTCGCACTCTTGGTCTTCAATCTGTTTTAATATTAAGCTTGGTTGTGAAGTTTGTCATTTTATTATTTTGAGCCCTAAAAATGAATTCGAAAAAATGTTATACTGCAGCAGAAAAGCTCTTAGTGGTAAAACATGCAGAATCTAACGGCAATCGGGCAGGAAGTCGACATTTTTCCATTAACAAGTGCAAGGTCGAAGAACTACTATTGCGCAGCATCTTCCAGACAACCACGAAAACAAGCTTCTGGAGTTCCAAAAGTTCGTAATCAATTTGAGAAAAGAACATATCTATGACGTTGCACAGATTGGAAACGCCGATCAAACGCCTCTGACTTTCGATATGCCCTACGACAGGACCGTAGACACGAAAGGCATAAAAACTGTGTCTCTACGTACAATTGGACACGAGAAGTCTCACTTCACTGTTATGTTAGCGTGTACTGCAGATGGAGGAAAGTTGCCGCCTTTCATAATTTTTAAGAGAAAGACTACCAAAAGGAGTACAATTTCCGACAGGTGTACACATCCGTGTTCATGCTAAAGGATGGATGGATGAAGCCCTAACCATTGACTGGTTAAAATGTGTTTGGGCAACACGTCCAGGTGGTCTCTGAAAACAATCTTCCATGTTGGTGCTTGACTCGTTTCGGTGTCATCTGATGCCTTCTATCCAGAAGAAAATGAAGAAAATCAAATCTGATCTGGTTATAATTCCAGGCGGCATGACCCGTCTGTTGCAGCCTTTAGACGTCGCTGTTAATAAGCCGATGAAAGATACTATCCGTCATAAATGGAATGCATGGTTAAGCGACGGTAATCACACATATACTGCTAGTGGCCGTATGCGTCAACCGACTCTTACAGATGTCGCAGAGTGGATACTTGCTGATTGGAAGGAATTAGATAAGACTATAATTCAACAAGGCTTCCTCAAATGTTGTATTTCAAATAAACTTGACGGCAGCGAGGACGACGTTTTGTGGGGGAAAGAACAGGTGTCATCGGATGAAGATGATGGCGATATTTATTGTGATGGCACCAATAATGGCATTGACTCGACAACAACTAGATGAGCTTCTTTCTAGTGAGAGTGATGACAAGGGAGTCCAAAGTACCTAAAACTTATGTGTTGCAATCCTATTTCTGTTTGTTATTATACTTTTAGATTTTTAACAAATGTTTCATAAAATAAAATCTTGAAAAATTTTGGTGCGTATTATACACGAATTTCCATTTTACAAGAAAATTTTGGGCTAAATCAAGCATGCGTATTTGTTGCTGTCATTTTTGACGGAGTCATCTGTCAAGTTATTTGCTTATGTTTTTATCATAAGAATAATTGTGTCTTTACCTGCGATGTCAGGTTGATTAGGGGTTGTCTTCCCTTGTTTATTCATTCATTGTGTTTGACCTTTAGGGTCAAAGGTAGACAGTTCGGGCGTATGCCCATGGGCAGGTTTTTTTAAGCGGGAGTTGAGTTAGACTTCCGGCAAGCCGGGAAGTGTCCTGGTTTCTGAAGGGACGAGAGTCCATTGTGTTTTTCGGGGAGAATCTTCGAAGTGACTGCACTGGCAGTTTTCCCCAGTGAATCTCTGTGCGTTGGAATGACAGCAGAGTTCCTTGTTAAGTTCTGTGGACTCGGTTACAGGTAATACCGACTTTTTCCATTACTATGCTTTCGGTAGCAGAACATGTTAGAAGATTGCCTAGTCTGTGAACTGCAGCTCACCGGTCCTCCATTTCAGAACTTATATGTTGTGCTCAAGGTAGCCATCCAAGACTATTAGTCTTCATACCATCCAGAAATCCAGTGACGAAGATATATTGTGGGAGCCGCAGATTGGCGGCATATTTATGTCTACAATAAGCATTACTGCAGGGTTGATGGTAACCTGCTTATCAGAAGTACACAGCCGACGTCAGAACGAGGCCTGTGTTTTCGGCTATTATACTACAGCCTGATAATGTGCAATTGGCGGGGAATGCCAAGTTGCACCTATGTGTCAAAGTGATTAAGGTATCTGACGCGTTTAGTCAGTAATCTCAGGGCGACGCCACGAACTGTCCTTATTGAAGAACATTGTATTGACCATGCACGAATATTCAAATGTTTACCAGCTTGCTGAATGCCTAATGTATACCTATCGATTTCCGGTCAGCATGACCTTGTTTACAATGACTGTTCCTGTTGATACCATGTGTGTTCTCGTCAATAAATGTTTTGAAACGTGTCTGCAGTGTCCAAGCATCCTTGACTACTGCATGTGAGTGTATGGGTTGCAGGGTCTACATACATACGAGCCTAAACACATTCGCGCCTTCATTCGCACCCACACTCAGTTCATCATCCGCTCGCACTACACACCTAACAACATGTATACTGTCTTGGGCCAGTGATCACCTCAACAAGAGAAAAAGTACAGTTACATTTTTGGTGGCCAGTGTGGGGAAATGATAGTCGAAATAATTACAGGGGAAATGATAGTCGAAATAATTACAGGGGAAATGATAATCGAGGCAGACCTAGATTTAACAAAAAAAGACATTTCCAACAGGCAAACTCTGCACAACAAGAGTTTGATGGAGCCTGTAATACAGTAAATGATAGTGGTAACTCTAGGGCTATCACTGGTTGTGCTTTTGATTTTGGGAGAGCAACTGAATGCCCCCAATGCTTAACATTGTTCGACTCATCGACTGTATCTACTCTAAGTTGTGGTCACCCTCTTCCTGCTCTACCTGCTACAGTTGCGCATGATGGGAGAGGATCTCTCATCTTACATAAAGGTCTAATAAATGATAGGCTAGTCTCAGTACTTTTCGATTCGGGATGTACTACCGTCGGGGTTAGGGAGTCTCTGATAGATCCTTGCTGTGCCACTGGAAAAACAATCAAATGTGTTACATTTGGTGGTACTATGGAAAGTTATCCTACTGCTATTATTAGGATTGACACTCCCTTCTTCACAGGAGATGTCCATGCATGTCTTCTTCCTAATCCTATTGCGGATCTTATAATCGGTCGTATTCATGGGGTTAAGGAATGCACCCCGCAACAAATTTCTAGTTGGGAGAAAAAAAAAACATTCAAACGGTCAATGCAGTGGTGACAAGAGCTCAAGCTCTTAATCCCCCAACTTCATCGGATAATAGTAATGAAGTTGATAGCCAAGACGAGCACTTGGTGATTTCCCATGACTCGTTTGTTAAACGTCAAGAAGAGGATCCTTCTTTGAAGAAATTCTTCCTTCTTGCAAAGAAAGGGGATCCCAATCAAAATACTAATCACAAATCGTATATTACTATGAAGAATGGTATATTGGTACGGATGGTACAACACTCGGACAAGTCTATGCACTCGCAAATTCTTGTGCCTAAAGTGTATGAGAGCCTTAATTCTTCAGCATGCACACGATTCTCAGTGTGCTGGACATATGGGTTTTTCCAGAACTAAAACTAGAGTCCTTGCGTCTTTCTTTTGGCCATTTGTTAATAAAGACATACGAATTTATTGCCGATCTTGCAAAATTTGTGAAGAGGTCAAGTCTAGAGGTCCGAGACATGCTGCTCCTATTCAGGCTGCAGATATTCCGATTCGACCGTTTCAGAAAATGGCTATAGACATCATTGGTCCGTTCAAGATTAAGTCAGCCAGAGGACACCAATTTATCCTCACTTGCGTGGACATGTGCACGCGTTGGCCAGAGGCTATTCCTCTGAAGAGCATATCAACTGTCGATATCGCTGATGCTCTTTGGCTCATATTTTCTCGTCTGGGATTCCCGGAGAAATACTGTCGGACCACGGCATTCAGTTAATTTCGGACGTTATGTCTCAGGTAATGGCTACGCTAGACATTAAAAGGTCTCTCAGTAGTATTTATCATCCAATGTCCAATGGATTGGTAGAACGTCTTAACAGGAC